>CM031238.1:360970823-361501584 GCA_018340775.1 Taxus wallichiana var. yunnanensis
CCACAAAAGTCTTTAGCCTGCCGGTTGAAGAGCATAGTCTCGTTTGGACACATTCATTGCCCACTGTACTTAAAGGAAGCAAAGTCGAGATACTCCCAAGATAGTCGGGACTGTTTGGGTAAATCGTCTCGCTCGTGGATAATTTTTTGTGACACCTAGTTGAGAGAACCTATTAGGAAAGCCATTTTTTTGGAGGCCAACTTTACTAGTCCATGCACGTCGTTTCACCATCACAAAGTGATAACTTGTTTGGATTCAGCATCATGTTTTTGAACACGGTAACGAACTCATCCCAAGTTTGATATGAGTGTCTTTCATCACGAATCTAGAAAAACATATTACTTAGATTAGCTTCCTTCTCATTTTTTAAACGAGGTGAAGCTCTACCCAAGTGAAACTAAGTCTATTTTCACATGTTCTTGATCTACACCCATGCATTCCTACTTTCCACGTTGGAAGTCGAATAGAGACATACTTTGCGGGTCATGTCAGAGATAGTGCTAGCTGCTTTTTTGTATGTTTACACTCATCCATGTTTGCGGTTGGAGTGTTGAATGACTAAAGCAGGTGGGTACATTTTCACATCTTTGGCAGTCCTACGATTTTGATTTCAAGATCTTCGTCATTGTTATGGGTCAGTTTTGTCATTTTGTCTCTCCCCTAGTTTGTTGACTTTTTCTTGCATTTTAGTCGTTTAATATTGGCATTTACATCGCGTCCCCCATTCTTTGGGCATGTAGTATAAATCCCTCTATTGCACGATTACGCTGATCGCATCATCGCAGAACTTCTTGTTATACCTTCTACTTGATTTTAGTTTTGACGTCATCTAGGTTTTTGATGAGTGTTGATAACGCATTAAATATATCTCCATGATGTTGTCTTGATATCGATGCCTTACTTGCTTGGTTGAGATATCTTGGTAGCATTGTTGCATTGTATCTAATTGTGACTTCCGCTTTTCAATGCACTTGGCTTGTTATCGATGTACTTGAGTCAATTCTAGGTATACCTTGTTGGAGGACTTTGTCAGTATTGTGCTGATATCCAAGCCTTGTTAGATTTTTGACTTCGCCCACCTATCTGGTACAACATTATCATTCATCTTAGTCTTTTAAGTATAGATTTGACGTGACACAACTTAGGTGAGTGGTACATTTTCATCTGTCAATATCGGTATCCTTTGAAAACTAGTAAACATAGTGTTTGCATCTAAGTATCAGCTAGTAATGCCTAGACTTTTCAAAATGGCAACAAAATCAATGATATTAATGGAGGAGCTAATCCTTTCAATGATTTCCCATTTAACAGAACAATTTAGGACCGCTCTTCTCTTAAGTCAAAGATACGGAGACATTAATCGATCATAGTAGAGAAGAGTCAATTCTTTGGGAGAACAACAAAGGTTAGACCTAAAAAGATTTGATGAACTCTTGTATTATAACAAAAATCAAGTAATCACGAGAGTCTTGGCGTTAGGAGCTAAACTTCCGCACAAGCGCGAAGAAGAAACAAAGGTCGTTGACCCTAACTTAGGAGAGCGAAGATTCATTTTAGATATAGATAATTCTTTTCGATGTGGGATATGCATCCACTGGGCAACATAAGGCCGTTGTATGGCTGATGTGGGATATGTAGGCCTCCCCCTCCTCCAAAATTGGATGAAGAAGAGGATTCCCTAGTTGAGGAGAAGACCCCCAAAAATAGATCTTGAAGTTGAGTTAGAAATTAGCAAACTTAGGCGCTTCAAAAAGAAACATAGGTAAGGAAAAAGACAAAAATAAACTTAACGAGTTTCAATTTGATCCGCATACTGAAAAAGACATAGGTAAGGACAAAGACAACTTTTTCCAAATCTAACTATTTTAAAGTTTCTAAATTGAGGAATCTCAATTTTTGTTAAATGTTACAAATTCTTTAAAATCCTAATTTTTTTTAAATTCACAACATTTTGGAAAATAATCACTTTTTCAAAAATCATGAATTATTAAAAAATCTATAATTTTGGAAAATCTATATTATTGAAACTCGTAACTTTGTTTTGAAAATCCTGATATTTTAAAAAATTGAAAGTTCTAAAACATGTGTTTTCAAATAAAAATTGGACTCAAACAGACACCTGGAGCACAAGTCCGACATTTTCAAGTTTGTGCTAATTATGGCGCATCACTACATTTTTGAAATCTTGGGATTATGCTTTTTCAAAAATAGCAACTATTTAAAAAATTGTGACATTTTGAAAATCATTTTTTTCAAAAATTCAAACTTTTTAAAAATTCCTGAATTTTCTTAAATCTCAATTTTTGAGAATATTAGGATTTAAAAAAATTAGGATATTCAAAACAGTTGGGATTTAAAAATCTCTTCAATTTAGTAATTCCCGACTTATTTCAAAATTGCACCTTTTTTCATAATCTTGTCTTTTTGAAAATCCCAACTTTCTCAAAATTCTTGGCTTTTTCGAAATCACAACCTTTTTGAAATCCCACTTTTGGTTCACAATCCTAACCTTTTCATAATCTTGACTTTTTTGAATATCTAAACTTTTTCAAAAACCCTAAAAAATTTTAAATACGAACTTTTAAAAAAAAATTGAAATTCTATCTTTTTCTAAAACTGCAAATTCTGTAAGACCCTAATTTTTTTAAATTCAAAATTTTTGGAAAATAATGACTTTTTCAAAAATCATGATATATTAAAAAATCCATAATTTTTTGAAAATCTAAATTATTCAAACACCTGACTTTTTTATTTAAAATCCTGATATTTTAAAAAAGTTGAGATTTTTAAAACTTATGGTTTAAAAAATGGACTCAAACGGACACCCAGAGCACAAGTTATAACCATTTCAAATTCTTGCTTATTTTGGTGCATCACTACATTTTTGAAATCTTGACTCTTTTGAGATTATAACTTTTTCAAAATCCTGAATTTTTGAAAAATCTTCAAGTTTTAAAAAGTCACGACTTGTTGGAAAATCTCAACTTTTTTAAAAATATCAAAAATCTTGACTTTTTCAAAAATCCTAACTTTTTAAAATTTGAATTTTTCAAAAATCTTGACTTTTTCAAAATATTCATTTTTCAAAAACCCCAACTTTTTTGAAAATCTGAACATTTTCAAAGTCCCAACATTTTTAAAATCTTGATGTTTTCAAAAATAAAAACTTTGTTTAAAATTGTAACTTTTTCAAAAGTCGTGACTTTTTTAAAATCTCAAGTTTTTTAAAATCTTGACTTTTTCAAAAATGTTGAGATTTTGAAAATCCCAAGTTTTTCAAAATACCAACTTTTTCCAAATCTAACTATTTTAAGGTTTCTGGGTTGAGGATTTAGGGCCTATCGGATTTAGTGTTTAGGGTTTAGGGCTCATGTGTTTATGGTTAGGGTTTAGGGCTCATGTTTTAGGGTTTGGGGTTCGAGGTTTACGATTTAGGGTTTTCCATTTAGGGTTTAGGGCTCATGGTTTACGATTGAGGTTTAGTATTTAGGATTTTAGCATTTAGGATTTTAGAGCTTAAGGTTTAAGGTTTTATAGGGTATAGGGCTAAGAGTTTAGGGTCTAGGTCTTAGGGTTTCACGGTTTAGGATTTTTCATTTAGGGTTTAAGACTCAAAATTTAGGGATTAGAAGAAAATAGAGCTTAAGGTTTAGGGTTTTTATCGTATAGGGCTCGAGTTTACGGTTTGGGGTATGGGTCGGTGTTTAGGGTTTAGGTGTTAGTATTCATGGTTTAGGGTCCATGGCTTAGTGTTCGAGGTTCGAGGTTATGAGTTTATGGTTTTGGGTTTTGGGTTTTGGCTTAGGGTTGGTTCAAGGTTTAGGTTTAGGGTTTAAGGCTGGGGTTAGCGGTTTACTTTTTAGTGTTTAGGGTTTAGGGGGTTTAGGGGGCTTAAGGGATAAGGTTTTAGGGTTTATGGTTTAAGGTTTGGGGTTTAGAGTTTAGGTTTTACGATTAAGGGATTTGGGTTTATGGTTTATGGCTGAGGGTTTAGGGTTTAGGATTCAAAGTGTTAGTTGTTTTTCAATCAGGTTTCATGTTTTAGGGTTTAGGGTTAGGGGTCCCGATTTTAAAAAAGTTATGATTTCAAAAATATCCCTATTTTGTAACAGCTAGGATTTCAAAAAAGTAATGATTTTCAAAAGGTTAGTATTTTCAAAGATTTCTAAAGTCATGATTTTAAAAAGTTCACAATTTTTAAAAATTCGTAATTTTTGATAAAGTGTCGATTTTATAAAATGTTTGAATTTTGAAAAGGTAAAGATTTTAAAAATGTTAGAATTTCAAAAAAATCCCAACTTTTAAAAATTGTTGGCTTTTTTGAAATCACTATTTTTTTGAAATCCCAATTTTTGTTTGGAATCCCAACCTTTTCATAATCCTTGCTTTTTAAAAATCTCAACTTTTTGAAAATCCCTCTATCTTTTTCTAAAATTGAAAATTCTTTAAAATCCTAAAAATTTTAAATTCATAACTTTTTAGAAAAAAATGACTTTTTCAAAAATCATGATATATTCAAAATCCATAATTTTCTAAAAATCTAAATTATTCAAACTCCCACATTTTTTTAAAAATCTTGATATTTTAAAAAATTGAGATTTTTGAAACATTTGATTTTAAAAGAAGGACTCAAACGGATACATGAAGCAAAAGTGATAACCATTTCATGTTCCTGCTACTTTTGGTGCATCTCTACATTTTTCAAATATTGACTCTTTTGATATTATAACTTTTTCGAAAATCCCAACTTTTTGAAACTCCCAATTTTTTTGAAAATCGTAACTATTTCAAATATTGCAACATTTTCAAAAAAAAATTCTTTTTTTGAAATCCCAACATTTTAAAATTTCTTCAATTTTCTAAAATCTCAACTTTATCAAAAATGCTGACTTTTTTGAAATACTTTTTAAAATAATTACATTTTTTCAAAAATTGTAATTATTAAAAATCGAGACTTTTTCCAATAGCTTCGACTTATTCAAAAATCCTGACTTTTTCAAAAATCTTGACATTTCAAAATTCCCAACATTTTCCAAAATCTTGAATTTTTGAAAATCCCGACTTTTCTCAAAACCCGACTTTTTGAAAATCTTCACTTTTTTAGGCTCGGGATTTATGGTTTAGGGTTTATGGATTAGGCGCACGGCTCGGGGTTCAAGGTTTAGGGATCAAAGTTTGGGGTTTAAGAATTAGGTTTTAGGGTTTGGTGATCGAGGTTTATGGTTGAGGTTTAAGACTCAAAATTTAAGATTTAGCATTTAGGGTTTTAGGGTTTAGGAGTAATTAGAGCTTAAGGTTTAGGGTTTATAGGGTATAGGGCTAAGATTTTAGGGTTTAGGTCTCAAAGTATTCATAGTTGAGGAGGGTCCATAGCTCGAGTTCAAGGTTCGAGGGTTTAAGGTTTACGGTTTCATGGCTTAGGGATAATGGTTTAGGGTTTATTGTTTAAGGTTTGGGGTTTAGAGTTTAGGTTTTACGATTTAGTAATTTGGCTTTATGGTTTATGGCAGAGGGTTTAGGGTTTAGGATTTAGTGTTAAGGGTATATGATTTATGGTTTAGAATTTGGGGTTTTGGGCTTAGTGTTTAGGATGTTCGGGTTTACGGTTTAGTGTTTACGACTCAAGTTTCAAGTTTTAGGGTTTAGGGTTTAGGGTTAGAATTTAAGGCTCGGGGCTCGGGTTTTAAGGTTTAGGGTTCGGGGATCAGGTTTTAGGGTTTAAGAATTAGGTTTTAGGGTTTAGGTTTTAGGGGGTTAGGCTTTAGGGCTCAGGTTTATAGGGTTTGGGGTTCGAGGTTTACGGTTGAGGGTTTAGCATTTAGGGTTTAGGGCTGATGGATTACGATTGAGGGTTTAATATTTAGGATTTAGCATTTAGGGTTTTAGGTTTTAAGACTTAGAATTGATTGTTTAAGAGGAACTAGAGCTTAAGGTTTAGGGTTTATAGGGTATAGGGCTTAGAGTTTAGGTTTCACTGTTTAGGGTTTAGGGTTTAGGGTTTATTGTTTATGTTTTATTGCTAAGCGTTTAGGTTTAGGCTTCATGACTCGGGGATCTAGGTTCTTAGGGTTTATGGTTTAAGGTTTGGGGTTTAGAGTTTAGATTTTACGATTTAAGAATTTGGGTTTATGGTTTATGGCTGAGGGGTTTAGGATTTAGTGTTTTGGGCTTAGTTTTTAGGATGTTTGTGTTTAGGGTTTATGTGTCGCAATTATTAAAAAATCATGATTAGAAATTCAAAAAAATTTAATTTTCCAAAAATTTGTATTTTCAAAGATTTTTAAAGTGATAAAGTAATGAACTTAAAAATTTCACAATTTTATACAACAATGATTTTTTAAAAATAATTAATTTTTCAAAAAGTCACGATTTTACAAAAATTTGGAATTTTTAAAATTTTAGGATTTAAAAAAGGATATTCAAAAGAGTTGGATTTAAAAATCTCTTCAGTTTTGTAATGCCCAACTTATTGGAATTTGATAATTTTGGAAAATTTAAATTATTTAAACTCCCAATTTTTTTAAAAATCAATATATTTTAAAAATCCTAATATTTTAGAAAAAGTTAAGATTTTTAAAACATGTGGATTCAAAAGAAATGGACACCTACAACACAAGTTATGACCTTTTCAAGTTCCTGCTAATTTTGTCGCATCACTACACTTTTGAAATCTTGACTTTTTAAAAAATTTGTACTTCTTTAAAAAATTATGTTCTTTCAAAATTGTAAATATTAAAATATTGGAATTTTTTGAATATCGTGACTTATTCAAAAATATGATATTTTGAAAATTCCAACATTTTCAAAAATCTTGACTTTTTTGAAAATCTCGAGTTTTCAAAAATCTTGACTTTTACAAAATCAAGACCTTTTGGAAAATCACAAAAAAATTAGAATCGTTATTTCAAATATCCTAACTTATTTGAAAATCGATTTTTCAAAAATCTTGACTTTTAAAAAATCCAGACTCTTCAAAAATGTGAAAAGCCCAACTCTTTCGAAAATCCCAACTTTTCAAAAATCTTGACTTTTTGAAATATTCATTTTTCAAAAACCTAACTTGTTTGAAAATATGAACATTTTCAAAGTCCCAACATTTTTTAAATCTTGATGTTTTCAAAAATAACAACTTTATTTAAAATTGCAACTTTTTCAAAAGTTGTGACTTTTTTAAAATCTCAAGTTTTTGAAAATCTTGACTTTTACAAAAACCTTGACTTTTTGAAAATCCCAAAATTTTCAAAATACAAATTTTTTCCAAATCTAACTATTTTAAGGTTTCTAGGTTGAGGGTTTAGGGCTCAAGGGATTTAGTGTTTAAGGGTTAAGGTTTTTGGCTTAGGATTCAGGGTTTAGGGTTTAGGGATTAGCTCTCAAAGCTTGGGGGCAAGGATTTAGGCTTACGGGTTTAGCGTTGAGGTTCAAGGTTCAGGGATCAAGGTTTAGGGTTTAAGAATTAGGTTTTAGGGTTTAGGGTTTATGGTTAGGATTTAGGGCTCAGGTTTTAGGGTTTGGGGTTCAAGGTTTATGGTTGAGGGTTTTACATTTAGGGTTTAGGGCTCATGGTTTATGATTGAGGGTTTAGTATTTAGGATTTAGCATTTAAGACTCAAATTTTAGGGTTTAGGAGCAATTAGATCTTAAGGTTTAGGGTTTATCTGGTATAGGGCTCAAATTTAAGGGTTTAGGGCATAGGGGTAGTAAGGGTTTATGGCTCGTGGTTCAATATTCGGGGTTATGAATTTATTGTTTATGGTTTAGGGTTTTGCCTTAGGGATCTTGATTCAAGTTATAGGGACAGGGGTTTAGGCTTTAGGTCTTAGTGTTCATGGTTAAGGATGCATGGCTTAGGGTTTGAGGTTCAAGGTTATGAGTTTAGGGTTTAGGGTTTAGGTCTCTAGCTAAAGGTTTAGGGTTTAGGGTTTTGGCTTAGGCTCACGGTTCAAGGTATAGGGTTTAGGGTTAGGCCTAAGGCTTTAGGGTTCACTATTTAGGGTTTAAGGTTTAAGGCTCAAATTAGGTTTAGCGTTTAGGGCTTAGGCTTCATGGTTCAGGGATCAAGGTTTTAGGGCTTAACGTTTAAGGTTTGGGGTTTAGAGTTTAGGTTTTATGATTTAGGGATTTTGGTTTATGGTTTATGGCTGAGGGTTTAGGGTTTAGGATTCAGTGTTAGGGGTTTACGAATCAAGTTTCATGTTTTAGGGTTTAGGGTTTAGGGATCGTGATTTTTAAAAAGTCACGATTTCAAAATTATCCTAATTTTGAAACAGTTAGAATTTCAAAAAATTCGTGATTGAATAGTTAGAATTCCATGGCTCGGTGTTCAAGGTTCAAGGTTATTAGTTTAGGGTTTAGGGTTTAAGGCTCAGGGTTAGCGGTTTACTTTTTAGTCTTTAGGGTTTAGTGGTTACATTTTAGGGTTTAGGCTTCATGGCTCAGGATAGGTTTTTAGGGTTTATGGTTTAAGGTTTGGGGTTTAGAGTTTAGGTTTTACGATTAAGGGATTTGGGTTTATGGTTTATGGCTGAGGGTTTAGGGTTTAGGACTCGGTGTTAGGGGTTTTGAATCAGGTTTCATGTTTTAGGGGTCGTGATTTTGAAAAAGTCAAGATTTCAAAAATATCCCGATTTTGTGACAACTAGGATTTCAAAAAGTCATGATTTTCAAAAAGTTAGTATTTTCAAAGATTTTGAAAGTCATGATTTTAAAAAGTTCACAATTTTAAAAAGTTGACAATTTTTAAAAAATTTAATTTTTGATAAAGTGTCGATTTTATAAAATGTTGGAATTTAGAAAAAGTAAAGATTATGAAAATGTTAGAATTTTCAAAAAATCCCAACTTTTTAAAAATTGTTGGCTTTTTTGAAATCCCAATTTTTTTTCGGAATCCCAGCCTTTTCGTAATCCTTGCTTTTTTGAAAATCTCAACTTTTTAAAAAGCCCTCTATCTTTTCTAAAATTGAAAATTCTTTAAAATCCTAATTTTTTTGAAATTCATAACTGTTTAAAAATAAATGACTTTTTCAAAATAATGACCTTTTCAAAAATCATGACATATTCAAAAATCAAGATTTTTTGAAAATCTAAATTATTCAAACTCCCGAATTTTTTAAAAATCTTGATTTTTTTTAAAATTGAGATTTTTGAAACATGTGGTTTAAAAAATGAAATCAAATGGATGCATGAAGCACAAGTTATAACCATTTCAAGTTCCTGCTAATTTTGGCGCATCACTACATTTTTCAAATATTGACTCTTTTGATATTCTAAGTTTTTCAAAAATCCCAACTTTTTTGAAAATCCCAAATTTTTGAAAATCACAACTATTTCAAAAATCGCGACATTTTCAAAAATCAAAACTTTTTCAGAAATCCCAACGTTTTAAAATTTCTTGAATTTTTCAAAATCTCAACTTTATAAAAATGCCAACTTTTTTGAAATGCTTTTAAAATAATTACATTTTTTCAAAAATCGTAAATATTAAAAATTGAGAATTTTCGAATAGCCTGAATTATTCAAAAATCTCGACTTTTTAAAAAATCTTGACATTTCAAATATCCTAACATTTTCCAAAATCTTGAATTTTTGGAAAATCCTGACTTTTTTGAAAATCTTCACTTTTACAAAATCACGACTTTTTGGAAAATCTGAAATTTTTATAATCCCATCTTTTACGTTCAGTATTTAGGGTTTACGTTTTAAGGCTCAGGATTCGGGGTTTAGGGTTTAGTTTTAGGGTTTATAGATTAGGGTGGAAGGCTTAGGGTTCAGGGTTTATGGCTGAGGGTTTAAGGTTTAGGATTCAGTGTTTAGGGTTAGTTTATGCGATTTAGGTTTTAGAGTTTTTGGCTTAGTGTTTAGGATGTTGGGGTTTACGATTTAGGGTTTAGGAGCAATAGGGTTTAGGTATATGGTATATAGGTGTTCGGGTTTGAGGTCTCGGGTTCTAGGTTCGTGGGGGGTTATGAGTTTAGGGTTTAAGGTTTTGGCTTAAGGCTCATGGTTCAAGATATAGCATTTAGGGTATAGGGTTAGGCCTAAAGCTTTAGGGTTCATTGTTTAGGGTTTAGGGATTAAGGCTCGGGGTTAGGGGTTTATAGTTTTCGAAAATCTTCACTTTTACAAAATAACAACTTTTTGGAAAATCTCAAATTTTTTAAAATCCTGTCTTTTCAAAAATCCTAACATTTTTTAAAATTTCAAGTTTTTCGAAAATCTTGACTTTTTCAAAAATACAGACTCTTCAAAAATCTTGACTCTTTAAAAATGCGAAAATACCAACTCTTTCGAAAATCCCAACTTTTCAAAAATCTAACTTTTTCGAAATATTCATTTTTGAAAACCCCAACTTGTTTAAAAATCTGATCATTTTCAAAGTCCCAACATTTTTTAAATGTTGATGTTTTCAAAAATAACAACTTTGTTTAAAATCTCAACTTTATCAAAAATGCCGAATTTTTGAAATACTTTTTAAAATAATTACATTTTTTCAAAAATCGTAAATATTAAAAATTGAGACTTTTTCGAATAGCCTGAATTATTCAAAAATCCTAACTTTTTTAAAAATCTTGACATTTCAAAAATCCTAACATTTTCCAAAATCTTGAATTTCTTGAAAATCCTAACTTTTTTGAAAATCTTCACTTTTACAAAATCACGACTTTTTGGAAAATCTGAAATTTTTATAATCCGTCTTTTAGGTTCAGTATTTAGGGTTTACGTTTTTAGGCTTAGGATTCGGGGTTTAGGGTTTGGTTTTTAGTGTTTATAGATTAGGGTGGAGGGCTTAGGGTTTAGGGTTCAGTGATCAAAGTTTGGAGTTTAAGAATTAGGTTTTAGGGTTTGGTGATCGAGGTTTATGGTTGAGAGTTTAAGACTCAAAATTTAGGGTTTAGTATTTAGGATTTAGCATTTATGGTTTTAGGGTTTAAGACTCAAATTTAGGGTTTAGGAGTAATTAGAGCTTAAGGTTTAGGGTTTATAGGGTATAGGGCTAAGAGTTTAGGGTTTAGGTCTCAGTGTTCATAGTTGAGGGTTCATAGCTCGAGTTCAAGGTTCAAGGAATTAGGGTTTACGCTTCATGGCTTAGGTCTCGGTGTTCATGGTTTATGGTTTATTGTTTAAGGTTTAGGGTTTAAAGTTTAGCTTTTACTATTTAGGGATTTGGGTTTATGGTTTATGGCAGAGGGTTTGGGGTTTAGGATTTAGTGTTAAGGGTATAAGTTTTATGGTTTAGGATTTAGGGTTTTGGGCTTAGTGTTAGGATGTTCGGGTTTACGGTTTAGCATTTACGACAAGTTCAAGTTTAAAGTTTTAGGGTTTAGGGTTAGAATTTAAGGCTCATGGCTCATGGCTCAGGTTTCAAGGTTTAGGGTTGAGGTTCAGGGTTCGGGGATCAAAGTTTAGGGTTTAAGAATTAGGTTTTAGGGTTTTTAGGGTTTAGGTTTTAGGGTTGGGATTCGGGGCTCGGGTTATAGGGTTTGGGGTTCGAGGTTTACGGTTGAGGGTTTTGCATTTAGGGTTTAGGGCTCATGGTTTATGATTGAGGGTTTAATATTTAGGATTTAGCATTTAGGGTTTTAGGTTTTGAGACTTAGAATTGATTGTTTAAGTGGAACTAGAGCTTAAGGTTTAGGGTTTATAGGGTATAGGGCTTAGAGTTTAGGTTTCACTTGTTTAGGGTTTAGGGATTAAGGCTAAGGGTTAGGGGTTTAGGGTTTATTGTTTAAGTTTTAGGGCATAGGGTTTAGGGTTTAGGCTTCATGTCTCAAGGATCTTGGTTTTTAGGGTTTATGGTTTATGTTTTGGGGTTTAGAGTTTAGGTTTTATGATTTAGGGATTTGGGATTTATGGTTTATAGTAAAGGGGTTAATTAGGATTTAGGGTTTTAGGCTTCGTTTTTAGGATGTTTGTGTTTAGGGTTTAGGGTTTACGTGTTTGCAATTTTTAAAAATCATGATTAGGATTTCGAAAAACTTAGGATTTCAAAAAAATTCTAATTTTCCAAAAAATTGTATTTTCAAAGATTTTTAAAGTTATAAAGTCATGAATTTAAAATTCACGATTTTATATAACACGTGATTTTTTTAAAATTCTTAATTTTTGAAAAACTCACGATTTTACAAAAATTTGGAATTTTTAAAATGTTAGGATTTAAAAAAAAGGATATTCAAAAGAGTTGGGATTTTAAAATCTCTTCAGTTTTGTAATACCCGACTTATTGGAGTTTGAGAATTTTTGGAAAATTTAAATTTTTTAAACTCCCAATTTTTTAAAAAATCAATATATTTTAAAATTTTTGAGATTTTTAAAACATGTGGATTCAAAAGAAACGGACACCTACAACACAAGTGATGACGTTTTAAAGTTCCTGCTAATTTTGGCGCATCACTACATTTTTGAAATCTTGACTTTTTAAAAATCCATACTTAAAAAATTATGTTTTTTCAAAAATTGTAAATATTAAAAATTGGGATTTTTTCGAATATCGCGACTTATTCAAAAGTTTGATATTTTAAAAATTCCATTTTAAAAACATTTTCAAAAATCCTAACTTTTTCAAAAATCTTCACTTTTACAAAATCACGACTTTTTGGAAAATCTCAAATTTTTAAAAATCCCTTCTTTTCAAAAATCCTAATTTTTTTAAAATTTCGAGTTTTTCGAAAATCTTGATTTTTTAAAAATTCAGACTTTTCAAAAATCTTGACTCTTTAAAATGTGAAATGTCCAACTCTTTTGAAAATCCAAACTTTTCAAAAATCTGAATTTTTTTGAAATATTCATTTTTCGAAAACCCCAACCTGTCTAAAAATCTGATCTTTTTCAAAGTCCCAACATTTTTTAAATGTTTATGTTTTAGAAAATAACAACTTTGTTTAAAATATCAAATATTTCAAAAATCTTGACTTTATGAAAATCCCAACTTTTTCAAAATACCAACTTTTTCCAAGTCTAACTATTTTCAGGTTTCTAAGTTGAGGGTTAAGGGCTTAGGGGATTTAGTGTTTAGGGTTTAGGGTTGAGGTTAAGGGTTGGGATCAAGATTTTGGGTTTTCATTTTTAGATTTTATGGTTACGATTTGGGCCTCAAGTTTTAGGGTTTAGGGTTTAAGGTTTATGGTTGAGTGTTTTGCATTTAAGGTTTAGGGCTCATGGTTTATGATTGAGGGTTTAGTATTTAGGATTTTGCATTTAGTGTTTTAGGGTTTAAGACTTATCATTTAGGGTTTAGGAGAAATTAGAGCTTAAAGTTTAGGATTTATAGGGTATAGGGCTTAGAATTTAGGGTTTAGGGCGTAGCGGTCAGTGTTTAGTGTTTAGGTCTTAGTGTTCATGGTTGAGGTTCATGGTTCGAGGTTCAGGGTTATGAGTTAGGGTTTATGGTTTAGGTCTCTAGCTAAAGGTTTAGGGTTTAGGATTTTGGCTAAGGCTAATGGTTAAAGGTAGGTTTAGGGTTTAGGGTCTAGCCTAAGGTTTTATGATTCATAGTTTAGGGTTTAGGGTTTAAGGCTCTGGGTTAGGTGTTTAGGGTTTAGGGCTTATGGTTTAGGGTTTAGGCTTCACGGCTTATGGAAACAAGGTTTATGGTTTAAGCATTGGAGTTTAGAGTTTAGGTTTTACGATTTATGGATTTGGGTTTATGGTTTATGGCTCAAGGTTTAGCATTTAGGGTTTAGGATTCAAAGTGTTAAGGGTTGGTTTATGATTTACGATTTACTTTTCACGCTTCTCTCTCTCTCTTTGTTCTCTCCGATCAAATCTATAAATACAAGGGCAAGATTCATTGTAATGTTGTTGTTCATTCTTCTTCCCCACCCCCCCTCTCTCTTTCTTCTCCGGGGTTGAATGAGGAGTTTAAGCCTTCCCTTGGCTTTGTAATGGTATTTTCTTGCCTCTTGTCCATTAATAGTGTATTGTGTGAACTCATTTTTTTAAAATTTTGGAGCAATAAAATTTGTTTCGTGATAAGTTTTATCCATCCTTTACTCATTTTGTTGTCTCTCCTCGCCTCACCATTCCCAGGTATACTTTGCATATCTTTTTTTCTGATGTCCATTGTAGGTTTTGGGAGTTGTGTTCAAGGGGTTCGAAATGGTGTTAGGTTTGTGTGAACTTTATCCTTGGTCTGCAGGGTTGCATCTGTCCATCCTCTCCATTGCTCACCTCTCTATTTTAGGTTGTTGATTTTTTGATCAGCAGTTCCCTTTTCTCGGTGTTTTCACCTCTCGTAGTGTAGTATTTTTTTATTTTCATGCTCTCTTTCTCTCCTTGGTCCCTTGGAATTGTTAGATTAGGAGTAGATAGTCGTATTTCCTTCCTTATAAGTAGTTTAGCACTAGGATTAGGAAGAGGAACCAACCTTCTCTGGAGGATCATTCCCATTTGCAAGTCCCATTGCTTGGGGAATGATCCGATGTTATGTACATCACACCAAATGACCTTGCCTTAGAAAAACATATCCATAACTCATTTGGGGGTGTTGTGATTTTACGTTAACAAGTTTTTTTTAAAATTCTCTGCAACAACAACACAGATGTCTAAATGGATTTATAAATCTTCAAATCCTCGACACAAGAATTCTTCAAAGCCGAAGAAAAAAATCCATTACAAAATGTAAAAAATCCCAGAAAAACGGAGATTCCTTTTTTAAGATTTTCTGCCACACGCGTCGTGGATGTCTAAATGGATGTATAAATCATCAAATCCTTGACACATAACAACTCTGTAAAGCCACCAAGAATTGGTTTTTTTAAGATTTGTTGTCACCCCAACACGAATGTCTAAATGGATCTATAAATATTCAAATCATCGACACATAGAAACTTTGCAAATCCCGAAAAAAAAAAACCATTACTAAACAAAAACAAATCTAAAAAACCCCATAAATGGTTTTTTCAGATTTTCACCACCCCAACATGTGTGTCTAAGTGAATGTTTTTTATCAGAAGTTCCCTTCTCTTGGTGTTATCACCTCGCTAGTGTAGGATTTTTTTATTTTCATGCTCTCTCTCTCCTTGGTCCCTTGGAATTGTTAGATTAGGAGTAGATAGTCGCATTTCCTTCCTTAGAAGTAGTTTAGCACTAGGATTAGGAAGAGGAACCAACCTTTTCTAGAGGATCATTCCCATTTGCAAGTCCCACAGCTTGGAGAATGATCCGATATTATGTAAATCACACCAAATGACCCTACCTTAGAAAAGCATATCCATAACTCATTTGGGGGTCTTTGTGATTTTGCATTAACAAGTTTTTTTAAAATTCTCTGCCACAACAACACGAGATGTCTAAATGGATTTATAAATATTCAAATCCTCGACACGGGAATTTCTACAAAGCCGAAGAAAAAAATCCATTACCAAACGTAAAAATCCCGAGAAAAACCGAGATGCATTTTTTTAAAGATTTTCTGCCACCACGTCATGGATGTCTAAATGGATGTATAAATCATCAAATCCTTGAAACATAACAACTCAGTAAAGCCACCAAGAATTTTTTTTTTTTTAGATTTGTTGTCACCCCAACACGAATGTCTAAATGGATCTATAAATATTCAAATCATCGACACATAGAAACTCTATAAATCTGAAAAAAAAAACCATTACCAAAAAAAAAAAAAAAAATCTAAAAAAACCCATAAATGGTTTTTTCAAAATTTTCACCACCCCAGCATGTGTGTCTAAGTGAATGTTTTTATCAGCAGTTCCCTTTTCTCGGTGCTATTACCTCTGTAGTGTAGGATTTTTTTATTTTCATGCTCTCTCTCTACTTGGTCCCTTGGAATTGTTAGATTAGGAGTAGATAGTTGCATTTCCTTCTTTAGAAGTAGTTTAGCACTAGGATTAGGAAGAGGAACCAACCTTCTCTAGAGGATCATTCCCATTGTTAAGTCCCACAGCTTGGGGAATGATCCAATGTTATGTAAATCACACCAAATGACCCTGCCTTAGAAAAGCATATCCATAACTCATTTGGGGGGTTTTGTGATTTTACGTTAACAAGTTTTTTTTCAAATTCTCTGCCACAACAACACAGATGTCTAAATGGATTTATAAATCTTCAAATCCTCGACAAAGGAATTCTACAAAGCCGAAGCAAAAAATTCATTACCAAACGTAAAAAATCCCAGAAAAACTGAGATGCCTTTTTTTTAAGATTTTCTGCCACCGCGTCATGGATGTCTAAATGGATGTATAAATCATCAAATCCTTGACACATAACAACTCTATAATGCCACCAAGAATTGGTTTTTTTTAGATTTGCTATCACCCCAACACGAATGTCTAAATGGATCTATAAATGTTCAAATCATCGACACATAGAAACTCTGCAAATCCTGAAAAAAAAACCATTACAAACAAAAAAAAATCTAAAAAATCCAAAAATGGTTTTTTTTCAGATTTTTCACCACCCCAAACATGTGTGTCTAAGTGAATATTTAAATCTTCAAATCTTTAACACACGGGAACTTTTTAAAGCTGAAAAAAAATCCATTCTTGAACACAACAAACCCAAAAAGACCAGAAATGGTTTTTTAAAAAAAAATTGCCACCCCAACATGGATGTTTAAATGGATTTAAAAATCTTGAAATCCTTGACAAGAATAAATTTTCAAAGTCGAAGAAAAAACACATTATCGAATGCGAAAAACCTAGAAAAAGTTTTTCTTTTAGATTTTTGCACACATTTTGCACAAAATTCTAAAAGGAACTATAAATCCTTTTTTTTAAATCCTAACATTTTCAAAATCTTTACTTTTACAAATAACCAACTTTTTATATAATTGTGACTTTATCAAAAATTATGAAGTTCTAAAAAATCACGAGTTTTTTTAAATTGTGAACTTTTTTAATTCATGACTTTTTCAAAATCGAGACCCATAAACCCTAAACCCTAAAATCTGAAACCTAAGTCTTTAATGCTAAACCCCAACATCCTAAACACTAAACCCAAAAACATAAATCATAAACCATAAACCATAAACCCAAATCCCTAAATCATTAAACCTAAACTCTAATCCCCAAACCTTAAACCATAAACCCTAAACCCGTATCCCGAGCCATAACCCTAAACCCTAAACCCTAAAAAAACCCTAAACAATAAAACTTAAACCCCGAACCCCTAAACCCTAAATAGTGAACCCTAAAGCTTTAGGCCTAACAATGAACCATATACCTTGAACCCTAAAGTTAGATTTCAAAAAGCCAAGAACTTTAAGAAAGTTGGGATTTTCAAAAAAGACAAGATTTTGAAAAAAAGCTAAAATTTTTAAATAAGTCGAAATTACAAAACTGAAGAGATTTTTAAATACCAACTGTTTTGAATATCCTAATTATTTTTAAAATCCTAACATTTTTAAAAAATTTCATTTTAAAACTCCAACTTTTAATAAAATCGTGACTTTTTGAAAATTATGAATTTTTAAAAATTACGAGTTTTTAAAAATTGTGAACTTTTTAAATTCATGACTTTATCACTTTGAAAATCATGACATTTTTCTAAATCCTAATCGTTTCAAAATCAGGATATTTTTTAAATTGTGAATTTTTCAAAATTGAGACCCCTAAACCCTTAAACCTGAAACATGAGTCATAAATGCCAAACCTTAAACCCCAACATCCTAGGCATTAAGCCCAAAACCTTAAACCCTCAGCCATAAACTATAAACCCATATCCTTAAATCATAAAACCTAAACTCTAAACCACAAACCTTAAACAATAAACCCTGATCCCTGAGCCATGAAGCCCAAACCCTAAACCCTAAGCCTTAAACCCTAAACAATAAACCCTAAACCCCTAACCCCGAGTCTTAAACCCTAAACACTGAACCCTAAAGCCTTAGGCCTAACCCTAAACCCTATACCTTGCACCGTGAGCCCTAAGCCAAAACCCTAAACCCTAAACTCATAACCCCAAACCTCAAACCCTTATCCATCGACGATCAACCATGAACACTAATACCTAAACCCTAAACCCTGACCCCTACAACCTAAACACTAAACTTTGAGCCATATACCATATAAACGCTAAACATTAAGCTCTAATTGCTCTTAAACCCTAAGCTCTAATTGCTCCTAAACCCTAAAATTTGAGTCTTAAACACTAAGTGCTAGATTTAATAATTGAGATTTTCCAGAAATATGTCATGATTTTTTAAAAAGTCATTATTTTCAAAAAAGTTGTGAATTTTAAAAAAATAAGATTGTAAATAATTTGTAATTTTAGAAAAAGATAGAATTTTATAATTCTAAAAAAGTTTGAATTTCAAAAGCTTTAGGGATTTTGAAAAGGTGAGATTTTCAAAAAGTCGGGATTATAAAAGGGATGGGATTTCGAACAAAAATTGGGATTTCAAAAAAGTCGTGATTTTAAAAAAGTAAAGAATTTTGAGATTTTTAAATCTCAATTTCTTTTGAACATCCTTTTTTTCTTAAATCCTAACATTTTAAAATTTTCAACTTTTTATAAAATTGTGACTTTTTCAAAAATTACAATATTTTAAAAAAAAAGTTTTTTTGAAAAATTGTGAACTTTTTAAATTCATGACTTTATCACTTTCAAAATCTTTGAAAATACAGAATTTTTGAAAATCATGACTTTTTCGAAATCCTAATTGTTTCAAAATTAGGATATTTTTGAAATTGTGACTTTTTAAAAATCGCGACCCTTAAACCCTTTAACCTTAGTCGTAAACACTAAACCCTTAACCCCAACATCCTAAACACTAAGCCCAAAACCCTAAATCCTAAACCATAAACCATAAACCCTTAACACTAAATCCTAAACCCTAAACCCTCAGCCATAAACCATAAACCCAAATCCCTAAATCGTAAAACCTAAACTCTAAACCCCGAACTTTAAATTGTAATCCCTAAATCCTGGTCCCTGAACCATGAAGCCTAAACCCTAAGCCCTAAATGCTAAGCTCTAAACCCTAAATAATAAACCCTAAACTCCTAGCCCCGAGCCTTAGAACCTAAACCCTTAACCCTAAACCCTAAATAATGAAACCTTAAACCTAAACCCTATACATTGAACCGTGATCCCTAATCCAAAACCCTAAACCGTAAACTCATAACCCCGAACCTCAAACCCTTATCCAAGGACCCTCAACCATGAACACGTAAACCTACACCCTAAACCCTACACTCGAGTCCTATAAACTCTAAACCCTAAATAGTGAACCCTAAAGCCTTATGCCCCTAACCTTAAAACCTAAACTTAAATTTTGAGTCTTAAACCCTAAAACCCTAAATGCTAAATCTTAAATACTAAACCCTCAATTGTAAACAATGATCCCTAAACCTTATATGCAAAAGCCTCGAACCCCAAAACCCTAATCCCTAAAACCTAATTCTAAAACCCTAAACCTTGATCCTTGAACCTTGAACCTCAACCCGAACCCTAAGCCTTGAGCTCTAATCCCTAAATCCTAAAACCTAAACCCTAAACCCCGAATCCTGAGCCCAAAAACATAAACCCTAAACACTAAATCCCCTTAGCCCTAAACCCTCAACCTAGAAACCTTAAAATAGTTAGATTTGGAAAAAGTTGGTATTTTGAAAATTTTGGGATTTTCAAAAAGTCAAGATTTTGAAATAGACGGGATTTTCAAAATCTTGAGATTTTCAAAAAATTCACAACTTTTGAAAATGTTGCAATTTTAAACAAAGTTGTTTTTTTCAAAACATCAAGATTTACAAAATGTTGAGACTTTGAAAATGTTCATATTTTTAAACAAGTTGGGGTTTTCAAAAAAGATAGAATTTTTGAAAGATTTAGGCTTTTTGAATATTTGAAGAGACTAGATTTTTGAAAAACTCGACATTTTAAAAAATGTTAGGCTCTTTGAAAAGACGGGATTTTAAAATATTTGAGAGTTTATGTCAAGATTTTAAAGATGGGATTTTTGAAATGTTAAGATTTTTGAAAAAATCAGGCTTTTTCAATAAGTTAGGATATTTGAAAAACTCTCGATTTTTAATATTTGTGATTTTCAAAAACATCACACTTTTTGAAATAGTTGCGATTTTCGAAAAAGTTGGGATTTTTGTTTTGGGTGTCTATTTGAGTCCGTTTTTTAACTTTTTTAAAATATCAGGATTTAAAAAAAGACAGGAGTTTGAATAATTTAGATTTTTCAGAAATTCTAGATTTTTGAATATGTCATGATATTCGAGAATGTAATTATTTTCAAAAAAGTTGTGAACTTCAAAAAAATTAAGATTTTAAACAATTTGCAATTTTAGAAAAAGATAGAATTTCATAATTCTAAAAAAGTTGTAATTTCAAAAATCTTAGGGTTTTTGAAAAAGTTGAGATTTTAAAAATTTAGGATTATGAAAAGTTTGGGATTCTGAATGAAAATTGGGATTTAAAAAAAGTCGTGATTTCAAAAAAGCTAAGAATTTTGAAAAAGTTGGGATTTTCAAAAAAGCTGAAATTTTCAAATAAGTCGGGGGGAATTACAAAACTAAAGAGATTTTTAAATCCAAACTATTTTTAATATCCTAATTTTTTTAAAAATCCTAACATTTTCAAAATATTTACTTTTAAAAATTCCAACTTTTTATAAAATCGTGACTTTTTCGAAAATTGCCACTTTTTAAAAAATCCCAAGTTTTTTAAAAATTGTGAACTTTTTAAGTTCGTGACTTTATCACATTCAAAATCTTTGAAAATGTAGACTGTTTGAAAATCGTGACTTTTTTTAAATCCTAACTGTTTAAAAATCAGGATTTTTTTAAAATCATGACTTTTTCAAAATTACAACCCCTAAACCCTAAAACTTTAGTTATAAAAGCTAAACCCTTAACCCCAACATCCTAGACACTAAGCCCAAAACCTTAAATCCTAAACTATAAACCATCAACCATAAACTCAAATCCCTAAATCATAGAACCTAAACTCTAAACCGCAAACCTTAAACAATAAACCCTAAACCCTGATCCTTGAGCCATGAAGCCAAAAATAAAAACCGAAAGCCCTAAAGCCTAAAGAATAAACTGTAAACCCATAACCCTGATCCTTAAACCCTAAACCCTAAACAGTGAAACCCTAAAAGCCTTAAGGACTAACCCTTAACCCTATACTCTATACCTTGAACAATGATACACAAGCCTAAACCCTAAACCTTTAGCTAGTGTCCTAAACCCTTAACGCTAAACTCATAACCCCGAATGTCGAACCCTTAGTCATGGACCCTCAACCATGAACACTGAGACCTAAACCCTAAACGATGACCCATATGCCTTAAACTCTTAGCCCTATACCCTATAAATCCTTAACCTGAAGCTCTAATTGTTCGTAAACCTTGAGCGCTAAACCCTAAATGCAAAACCTTTAACTAAAAACTTCAAATCCCAAACCATAAAACTTGAGCCCTAAATCCTAACCTTAAACCCTAAAACCTAATTCTTAAACCCTAAACCTTGATCCCCGAACCCTAAAACTCAGCCCTAAACCATAAGCCTTGAGCCCTAATCCCTGAATCTTGCGCCCTAAAACATAAACCCTAAACACTAAATCCCCTTATCCCTGAACTCTCAACCAAGAAACATTAAAATAGTTAGATTTTGAAAAAGTTGGTATTTTGAAAAACTTGAGATTTTCAAAAATTCAGGATTTTCAAAAAGTCACGACTTTTGAAAAAGTTGCAATTTTAAACAAAGTTGTTATTTTTGAAAACATAAAGATTTTTAAAATGTTGGGACTTTGAAACTTTTAAGATTTTTAAACAAGTTAAGGTTTTAGAAAAATGAATATTTCGAAAAAGTCAAGATTTTTGAAAATTTGGTTTTTCGAAAGATTTGGGCTTTTCACATTTTTGAAGAGTCTGGATTTTTGGAAAAGCCAAGTTTTTGAAATTTATCGAAAAGTTGTGATTTTGTAAAAGTGAAGATTTTGAAAAAGTCGGGATTTTTGAAAAGTCAAGATTTTGGAAAATGTTGGGATTTTTAAAACGCGTCAAAATTTTTGAATAAGGATATTTGAAAATGCCCTGATTTTTATTATTTGCAATTTTTGAAAAAATTAAGGATTTTCAAAAAAAGTTGGCATTTTTTATAAAGACGAGATTTTAGAAAATTCAGGAATTTTTAAAAAGTTGGAATTTCTGAAAAAGTTATAATTTTTGAAAACGTCATGATTTTTTAAATAGTTGTGATTTTTAAAAGTTTCAAAAAGTTATAATCTCAAAAAAGTCAAGATTTCAAAAATGTAGTGATGCGCCAAAATTAGCAAGAGCTTCAAAAGGTCATAACTTGTCCTCTGGATGTTTGTTTGAGTCTGTTTTTTTAAAACCACATGTTTCAAAATTCTCAATTTTGTTACAATATCATACTTTTAAAAAAAAGTTAGGAGTTTGAATAATTTAGATTTTCCAGAAATTTTAGATTTTTTAATATGTCATGATTTTTGAAAAGTCATTATTTTTCAAAAAAATGAATTTAAAAATATAGAATTTTAAGAAATTTGCAGCTTTAGAAACATATAGAATTTCATAATTCTAAAAAAGTTTGAATTTCAAAATTTTTAAGATTTTTAAAAAAGTTGAGATTTTCAAAAAAGTCAGGATTATGAAAAGGCTTGGATTTCGAACAAAACGTTGTGATTTTTAAAAAGCAAAGAATTTTGAGAAAGTTGGGATTTTCAAAAAAGACATGATTTTGAAAAAGGTGTAATTTTCAAATAAGTCAGGAATTACAAAACTACAAATATTTTTAAATCCCAACTATTTTGAATATCCTAATTTTTTTGAAAATCCTAACATTTAAAAAAAAAATATTTTCAAAATTTTAACTTTTTATAAAATTGCGAATTTTTTAAAAATGTGAAATTTTTAAATTCAGGACTTTACCACTTTCAAAATCTTTGAAATTAAAGACTTTTTCAAAATCATGACTATTTTGAAATCCTAACTGTTTCAATAACTTGAGAGGAATCTCTGCCTCAACTCCATACAACATTGTACAAGGTGACAGATCTATTGCCTTCTTAGGAGTGATCCTATCAACCCACAGTGCATCATATAATTTCTCGTGCCAGTTCCTTTACTTCTCATCAACCAGCTTACGGACAATGGTAACAATGTTCTTGTTGCTTGACTCAGCTTGACCATTTCCCTGTGGATAGTAGTTAGAGGAGTGATATAGGGAGATTCCAAAGCCATAGCAAAACTCGTGAGCTCCTGGAAGAGAAATAGGTGGCATTGTCTATAACAATCTTCTCGTGGTATTCCAAAACATGACAATGATATTATCCTTGATGAAGTTGTAGACTGCTTCAGTAGTCGGGCGTGCTTAGTTGGAATGGCTTCCACCCACTTGGTGAAGTAATCAGCCATAAAGTGAGTACATAAGTGTGCCCCCGCACTTGAATGAGGATTCAAAACACCAATAAAATCTAGCCCCTTTGCTGAAATGGTTCTTCAATCACCATAGGCCTGAGTGGCAATGCAGTTAGTTGTGACTTTCCAACAAATTGTTGGCATGCTTTTCATTTGGAAACCCAATCTTGAGTGTCTGCAAAGATGGAGGGCCAATAATATCTTCCTCTGAGGATCTTATGTGCAGTGACCATTGCTAAGAAATGTCCACCACAAGATTGATTATGATAGGCCCTGAGAAACTTTTCTTGTTGCTCCGTATATACACACCCGAGGAAACAACCATATAGGCCTCTCTTATAAAGTGCATGATTCCAGATCACAAACTTGGATGTCTTTAGCTTGAGTGTCCTTCTTTGTTTGTAGTCAAGATGAGGAGGGCATTCTTCATAAGTGAGGCAAGAAGCAATACCCACTCATCGGTAGTGGTGACAAAGAGCTTTTATGGACTGTCTCTGAACAGGTTGAGCAAACACCATGCTTTTTTCTCCTTACCGAGCCTTGAGGCCTCATCTTCAGTAATTAGTTTGCACAAACCATTTCCTCTTACCAAATTAGAGGGTCTAATCTCCAAGTCAAACTCTTGGGTCTTTGTAATCCAACTTCCTTTCTTAGCCCCAGGATCTTATTGAGTCAAAATAGACTTGATTGCACTTCCAGGGACCATCACCATTGTATGGGAATCGAGAATGTAGAATCTAGAACTTTTAACAGCTTTAACCATTGCGTAGACTTAGCTCATGATTTTTTAAGGGATAGCTCATAAAAGCAATGGGTGCTTCCAAACCTTCATTAATTTTCAGAGCAAGGAAAACAGAGAGTGTATGTTTTGATGCATAACAATACATAATGAACTCCTTGTTGAAATCTGGAGATACAAGAGTTGGAGCTTTGGCAATGGCTTTCTTTATCTCCTCAAATTATGTTTTTCCTTCCTTATTCCACTTGAAACTTGCTTGAGGCTTCATCATGGAAGTTATATGCTTAGTTAGTTCAGAAAACTTAGGAACAAAATGACGAAGGAAGTTTACCTTTCCAAAGAATGAATGAACTCCCTTCTTACTGGTTGGTAGGGATAGTGCTTGGATAGCTCTCATCCTCTTAGGATCAATGTGTGCTCCATGCTTGTTCACAATGTGTCCCAACAACTTACCTTCCGTGACTCCAAAAATTCATTTATTTGGATTTAGAGAAATGCCATTTTTACTACACCTTATAAGGACTTGCTCCAAATGACTGATATGATCTCCCCTCCTCTTTGAGAAAACTATGAGGTCATCTAGGTAAATGCCAATGCAATATTTCAGATCTTTGAAGGCCAAGTCCATTGCCCTCTCGAATGTGGCTCCGACATTGATCCAACCGAAAGAAATTTTGTTGTAGGCAAAAGTGCCCCAAGATGTTGTGAAGGATGTTTTTTTGCAATCCTCTTCTACCACTTTGATTTGGTTATACCCTGAGAATCCATCAAGCAAAGAGAGCATTTCAGATCCAATGACTGCTTGAAAAATATGATCCATGATTGGGAGAGGGTAGTTATCCTTGAGATATGCCTGATTTAGATTTCGAAAGTCAACACAAATCCTTATTTCCCCATTTCTCTTCCTCACTGGCACTATGTTAGCCACCCATGTTGAATGGTGGATGGGGAAGATGATTCTAGCATTGAGCGTCTTTGTCACTTATTCTTTGATAACATCAGCAATCTTTGGATTATAGGGCCTTTGTTTTTACCTAAAGGGCTTAGCTCCTTGCTTCAAAAGAATGGAGTGGTGCATTTCCTTTGGCTGAAAATATTTGAGTTCATCGTAGGAATAAACCAACACATCTAAGTATTTTTTTAGTAGAGCAACAAACTTTCTCTTCTCTTCTGGTGAGCAACATTTAGCAATATTAACCATCCTTGGATTCTTTGAAGTGTCAATGTTTTCTTGATCAAAATCAGATGGGCATCGAGAAGATTGTTTGTCTTTTTCTCGGATGAACCTGTCATGCTTGTCAAAGAGATCTTCCAAAGAAACTAGGCCTTTGGGGATTTTGTTTCCTCTTAGTTTGATTACTCCCTCTTCATCAATCCCCTCAACTCCCTCCTTTTCTTTGGGAATTGATTCACGTTGTGGGTTTTCACTTCCTTCAAAGAAAATTTTGTTGAAGTTATCCCTTTGCCCTAAGAAGGATAAGATCTGATTGTCTTCATTGAAGATCTGCTAGTGATTTGTGTTGTTTGGTACGCTGGGTCTGAACACCATCTCAATGGTCACTTTATCCTTGCCAAAAGAGGGATGAGGTGTCACTAAGGAAGCTAACACTGCTAGGGAATCAGCCTTTTCACTCTGCTCCCTAGGGATAGCTTCAATGGAGAATGTATCAAAGGATTCAATGTAATCCCACACCCTATTTCTATAATGCCCAAGTCTGGGATATTTTACTTGATATTGTTGGCGGACTTGCTTCACCACAATCTCTGCATCACCTTTACATCTCAGATTTTTTATTCCCATGTCCTCTTCTACATTCATGCATAAGAGTAATGCTTCATACTCTATCGTATTATTTGTATTGTCAAATTGCAGCTTGTAGACAAAAGGATATATCTCATTGGAAGGAGAGTGTAATACTACACCAGCCCTAGAGCCTACTCTGGAATGACTGCCATCAAACTCCATTGTCCAAATCTGATCTTCTTCTTCTTCCACGAGGAGTGGCAATGTCTCTTCCTTTTGTGATGTAAGGAAGTAGTTCCCTAGCCCACCATCTTGAAAAAGGATGTTAGGTTTTGGATCATCATATTTACTTACTGTGAATTTCATCTTGTTGACTGTTAACAACTCCTTCATTTCTCCTTTCACTGGGATAGTTGCAGATAACCAATCCTTTTTTATTTCTCCAGCTAGATCTCTACAAAAAATCGTACTCAACAGCATACCAAATTATGTTGGGATGACTGCCACCAGAATGGTCAAGAGTATATCTTCTTGTCAAGGTAATCAACTAATGCAACTTGAGCATCCTTAATCCTTCCTACCAATGGAACTTGTTTGGATTCCATTGAGTAGCATGTTCCATTTACCCAGGTCAAAGTAAGGCCAAGAGCATTTACAACTTTTTTTGGCACCACATTATCTGAGGCTCCAAAGTCTATAATTCAATTGTTCAGAACCTTTGATGAGAAGTGATAGGTAGAAAGGCTCAACTCTGTTGGTGTTGGAGGCACTGAGGGCTAGCATGTTTTGAGAAGATGATGTCGGAAGCAAGCCTTTAGAATTAGAGATTTGGGATGTAGTGTTATTGCCTCGGACTACCTTGATAAATCTGTCAAATTGGGCATGATTTGTTTGTAGGTATTCAATCTAAGAGAGCTAAACTTTGGTTTTTCTTGCATGTTCCACAAAGTCAAATGGAGCTATGGTAGATGAGGAAGAGGTTCCTGGAGTGGAAGAGGATTTAAATGACAGGAAATATGTTACTTTTGGTACTGGGTTCTCCTTTCCACATGTAGTACCTGGCTTGGAAGGAGATGAGGATGTTGTCTTTGATTGAAATTTAGATGTTCTTGCAGAACCAGTATTTGAAAGAGACTTGTTCTTGATAACTTTTGAGTAGAGAGGAGAATCATAAGACTTACTTGGCACAACAACATTATCCTTGGCCACTAGTGAGTCCAATTTCTATTTGGTTGATTCCATGGAAGGTGGTAGTGGTGATCCTCTGCTAATGATTTTTTTTTTGTGTAATCTTGGGAGAACAATCTTCTTTGTTCTTCCTATCGTCTTCTGCAACTGTTGAGGCTGAATCACCATTCTTGGATTGTGCATGAGAGAAAACAGTAAATGAAAAACTTAGAGCTTCTTCATCACCTTGCTCCTCATCATCAATGTACTCAATTAGGCCATTGTGCATGCCAACCTCTTCGATTTCAAGATAGTTTTCATGGTCATCCATGCTTTCCTCTTCAATTTTCTCAATGTCTGCTCCTCTTTCTAATTCCCTAGTGTCATAGATGGCATTGACTGGTGGTGCTTCAAGAGCAAGCCTACGAGGAGGTGGAGCAATTATTGGTCTGTCAGGAGGATTTGCCATCTTTTGGAACATTGGATTGGTGGTGACTGAATTTGAACTCTGCCCTTTTACTTCCCATTTGGTCCTTTCACTTTTCCAGAAAGAATTAGATCATCATTAGTCTCAACGGCAAAATCTTGAATTTCCCTAAATGTTCTTGGTTGCGATCTTCTGAGGAAGAAACCAACTTTTGGTGGAAAAGAACTGATGAAGAACCTTTTTAAGTTGTTTTTAGGGGGGACCACATCTTCTAGGATCCTTCTTGTCAACCTATTATACCTTTCTACAAAATGTCTCATTGATTCAGAGGTCTCCTTATTCATCTGAACCAATTAGACTAGCAGATCCTGACAATCTTATATGCTCTTGAACCTATGTTCAAATGCACTTCTTATGTCTTCCCAACATGTGACAGATCTTGGGGGCAGCATGTAGAACCATTCAGCAACCTTTTCTTGGAGAGAGTCCACAAAGAGCCTAAATGAAATATCTTCATCTTCAACTCCCAACACTCCACAAGTAGCGATGATTACTGCTACATGTTCTTCTTACAGGTGAGCACAATCCCCTTTAAATTTTGAGAATTTCTTTCTTGAGCTTTTTCTTGGGAGGTCATGAAGTGGTTGTGGAAGGGCGAGTGGACCGTAAAGTTATTCCTTCTCCATGGCACATTAAGGCCTGCGTACTTCATCTTCATGATCACCCATTCTAATTCCCCAAATAGCCATGGTTTTACATCCATGTAGTTCGTGTGATTATTCAATTTCCAAAATCTTTCTCTTAGAATCTATATATATATATATATATATAAGATTCTATTTTTGAAATTGAATAATCACACGAACTACATGGATGTAAAACCATGGCTATTTATGGGTGATCATGAAGATATATATATATATATATATATATATATATATATATGACATTGAGTTCATTTTTAGGTGTAGATACTTGCAAAATCTGCCCCACGGTGGGTGCCAAAACATTGGCTAGAAAATTTGTCTTGAGGACAAATTGGTGGCTTTCAAGCCAACGCTATGGGAATCTAAGTCCCTCTACTTGAACGGTGCATCTTCCGTATGTGCATGTAAAAATGGTGGATTCTAATGGTGGCCTTTTGACCAGAGATCCGACAAGGACACTCCACTGACCCTGTGGCAAAGGTAGCAATTTCTCACCAAAGAAGAACTTTGTCTGAGAAGGGGAAAGGGAGTGAGAATGGAGGTAGGAGAAATTAATGTTGTGAGTAGAATATCAGATGCCCAAACACACTAATTAGAAGTCTCATTTACATGCATTTATAATTGGGAGAGAAACAAAACTGCAGGAGAAGCTACAAGACCGAAAGAAACTCATTGATAGCAAAGTACCAATTAATTCCTCAATCAAAAAGGCATAAAATTTCTTCTTTTCTTATTGAAACTTGAGAAGAGTTTGTACATAGCTTGAGGATGGAAGAAATTGGAGAAAGAAGAGAAGAATAGAAGAAATGTGGCTATAAATCTTTTTCATCTTTTTTTCGTACGGAGCACTTTGGTCTCTTCAAATCAATCGCCAACCCCGGAAAGACATCGAGCAGTCCTAATATTCTTGGCAAGAAACCATTACAACATTACAAATCATTCACACCTCTTTGAATTCCTCTATCATGAAGAAAACGCTCATGGCGGCTAAAACTAGACCTTGCAAAGCAATAATTATATTTGATTTTCCAGTTTAAATCTAGACCATTTGATTTGCTACTCTAATTTTGAATTTGGACCATCCACGTGGCAGAAAGGAATTGGAGCGATTACGGGGATGCCCTTTGCATTTTGTGATTTTTAGAGATTTGACAATTTGGAATAAATTGCCCCGCATCCCCGCTTTGACTTTTCAACTTAGACATGTGGCACCTTCGATTGGAAATGGAGTCACGGTCTTTTTCTCAACATTTTAATATTTTTGGAAAAAGGCTTCAAAAATCAAATTTTCGATTTGACTAGGACACGTGGCACGTTTTGTTTGTACATGGGGTCGCAACTCTCTTCTTTAACTTTTTCCCTACGGGCTCAAGCTTTGAATTTTTCCTGCGAGCTCAAGCTTTGACTTTTTCCTGGTAGCCTGATTGGGGCTGCGGGTTAGTTTTTTATTTTTGCCTTTTTATAAAGAGGACCAAAATCTCAAATCCCCTAGATGGCCCGCTCATCCGCCTTCACTTTTCAATGCCTTTAACCACGTGGCGATCAGGCATTGATTTGGTAATTGACCTTTCCCGCCATTTTCTTTGGAGTTACATTATTGTGACACGTGGAACCGTCAAAACTTAAGCCTTCCATAATTAGCCAATTTTACCTTTATTTTATACTTGGGACACATAGAAAGCCCGCGCTCAATTGAAGACTATCCCTCTAAATTGCCCTTGGAATTGCGCCATTGCGACACGTGGAGCCGTCCGCCGAGCCTTCCATAGTTAGTGGATTTTACCTTTATTTTATACCGGAACACGTGGAAAGCCTACGCTCAATTGAAGACCATCCCTCGGAATTACCCTTGGAATTGCGTCATTGCGACACGTGGAGCCGTCTGCTTAGCCTTTGAAGTATGACCGGACCGCTCTAATCAGAGAGACCCACGTATCACCCATAGCTGCTGAGGCAAATTTTGACGAGGAAAGAAATGCCCATCGTCCCCGATTGTGGAAAAATACACTGAGGAAGAAAACTTCATCATTTTGAGTCCAATTTTTGGATTTCCTTCACAAACTAGAGGCATGAAGGCAAGACAATGATCCGACAACCGTGCCAAAGAACAAGCAAAAAAATTGATTAAGAAATGAAGGATGCAAAGAGGATATTACGTGTAGTGACGTAATGGGAAGAGGAGGATTTTATTAAAAAAATGAGCAACATGGAGTTTTAAACAGCTTAACGACATGATTTTATCTAATTTCTTGAATCTCAAACTTGCCTAAAACACCAACAAAGGGTGTGAGCTCAAAATTTTGGGTTTGGCTATAAAACCCAAAGTTGTTTTCAGGAGACAACACACTAAATCCCTTGAGCCCTAAATCCTCAACCTAGAAACCTTAAAATAGTTAGGAGTTTCTAAAGAGTTGGGCTTTTCACATTTTTGAAGAGTCTAGATTTTTGAAAAGTAAAGATTGGTAAAAAAGTCAAGATTTTGGGAAACGTTTGTATTTTTAAAACGTCAAGATTTTTGAATACGTCCGGATATTTAAAAAAAGTCCCAATTATTAATATTTACGATTTTAAAAAAATATAATTTTTTTAAAAGGTAAGGATTTTCAAGAAAGTCGACATTTTTGGTAAAGTTGAGATTTTAGAAAATTCAGGAATTTTTAAAATATTGGGATTTTGAAAAAGTTTTTATTTTCGAAAACGTTGTGATTTCTTAAATAGTTGAGATTTTAGAAAAAAGTTATAATCTCAAAAGAGTCAAGATTTCAAAAATGCAATGATGCACCAAAATTAGTAGGAAATTTAAAAGGTCATAGCTTGTGCTCCGAATGTCCATTTGAGTCTAATTTGATTAAACCAAATGTTTCAAAAATCTCAACTCTTTTAAAATATCAAGATTTTAAAAAAAATGTCTCGATATTCAAAAAGTCTTGATTTTTAATATTTGTGATTTTAAAAAATATAAACTTTTTTAAAAAGTAAGAATTTTCAAAAAAGTCGGCATTTTTGATAAAGTTGAGATTTTAGAAAATTCAGGATTTTTTTAAAAGTTGGGATTTCTGAAAAAGTTTTAATTTTCAAAAATGTCACGATTTTTGAAATATTAGCGATTTATTTTTAAAAAAGTTTTTGATTTTTGAAAACATTGTGATTTTTTAAATAGTTGCGAATTTTGAAAAAGTTGAGATTTTCGAAAAGTTATAATCTCAAAAGAGTCAAGATTTCAAAAATGTAATGATGCGCCAAAATTAGCAGGAACTTGAAAAGGTCATAACTTGTGCTCCGAGTGTCCATTTGAGTCTGTTTTTTTAAAACTACATGTTTCAAAAATCTTAACTTTTTTAAAATATAAGGATTTTAAAAAAAAAAGTCCCGATATTCGAAAAGTCTTGATTTTTAATATTTGTGATTTTAAAAATATATATACTTTTTTAAAAGTAAGAATTTTCAAAAAAGTGGGCATTTTTGATAAACTTTAGATTTTACAAAATTTAGGATTTTTTTAAAAAGTTGGGATTTCTGAAAAAGATTTGATTTTAAAAACAAACCGCGATTTTTCAAATATTAGTGATTTTTGAAAAAGTTGGTATTTTTAAAAGATATAATCTCAAAAGAGTCACGATTTCAAAAATGTAGTAGTTATGTGAAAAATTAGTAGGAATTTGAAAAGGTCATAACTTGTGCTTCTAATTGCTCCTAAAAGCTCAATTTTGTGTCTTAAACCCTAAAACCCTAAATGTTAAATCCTAAATACTAAACCCTCAATTATAAACCATGAGCCCTAAACCCTAAATGTAAAACCCTCAACCGTAAACCTCGAACCCTAAACCCTAAAACCTAAGCCCTAAATCCTAGCCCTAAACCCTAAACCCCAAACCCTAAAACATAATTATGTAATCCTAAACCTTGATTCCCGAACCCCTAACCCTTAGTCCTTGAGCCATAATTCCTAAACCCTAAGCACTAAACCCTAAACCCCGACTCCTTAGCCAAAAAATATAAACCCTAAACACTAAATCCCCGAGCCCTAAACCTCAACCTAGAAACCTTATTTTGAAAAGTTGAGATTTTGGAAAGAGTTGGTCTTTTTGCACTTTTGAAGAGTAAGGATTTCTGAAGAGTCTAGATTTTTGAAAAAGTTGACATTTTCAAAAAAGTAAGGATTTTTTAAAAGATGGAATTTTAATTTTTTTTGATATTTTTCTAAACCCTAAACCCCAACATCCTAAACTTTAAGACCAAAACCCTAAATCCTTAACCATCAAACATAAACCCTTAACACTAAACCTCAGCCATAAACCATAAACCCAAATCCCTAAATCATAAAACCTAAACTCTAAACCCTAAACCCTGATCCTTGAGCCATGAAGCCTAAGCCCTACACCCCTAACCTTGAGTCTTAAGCCCTAAACCCTAAACAATGAACCCTAAATCTTTAGGCCTAACCATAAATGCTAAATTCATAACCCCGAACCTCGAAACCTAAGCCATTAACCCTCAACCATGAATACTGAAACGTAAACCCTAAACCATGACCCCTAGGACTAAGCCCTAAACTATGAGCTTTATAACCTATAAAACTTAATTAAACCTTAAGCTCTATTTGCTTTTAAACCCTAAATTTTGAGTCTTAAACCCTAAAACCCTAAATGCTAAATCCTAAATACTAAACCCTCAATCGTAAACCATGCGCCCTAAACCCTAAATGTAAATTTTAAAAGTCGAAACCTCAAACCCCAAACCCTAACCCTAAACCCTAAAACCTAATTCATAAACACTAAACCTTGATCCCCAAACCATGAACCTAAACCCTAAACCTTGAACCCTGAGCCCGAGCCCTAAACAAGTAAACACTAAACCCTAAACCCCGAATCCTAAGCCCAAAAACCCAAATCCTAAACACCAAATCCATGAGCCCTTAACCCTCAGCCTAGAAACCATAGAAAGTTGCAATTGTAAAAAGTTGTTATTTATGAAAACATCAAGATTTATAAAAATGTTGAGACTTTGAAAATATTCCTATTTTCAAACAAGTTTGGGTTTTTGAAAAATAATATTTCAAAAAAGTCGGCATTTTTAATATTTTGGGACCTAACCTAGAACCTAGAAAGTTGAGCCATGGACCCTCAATCACAAACACCGAGACCTAAAACGTAGACTCCGATCCCTACCCTATAAACCCTAAACCCCAACATCCTAAACACTAAGCCAAAACCCTAAAACGTATATCCTAAACCATAAACCAATAAACCTTAACACTAAAGCCTAAATCCTAAACCCTCAATCATAAACCATAAACCCAAATCCCTGAATTATAAAACCTAAACTCTAAAATCCAAACCTTAAACCACAAACCCTAAACCCCGGTCCCTAAGCGGTGAAGCCTAAACCTCAATCGTAAGCCCTAAACCCTACAAAACCCTAAACCCCTAACCATGAGCTTTAGTGAATTGTAAAACCTTAGGCCTAACCCTAAACCCTAAACCTTGAATCGTGAGCCGTTATCCAAAATCCTAAACCCTAAACCTTTAGCTTGAGACGTAAACCATAACCCCAAACCTCGAACCCTAAGCCATGAACCTCAACCATGAATGCTATGACCTAAACACTAAACCCTAACTCCTATGCCCTAAACCCTAAACTCGAGCCCTATACCCTATAAACCCTAAACCTTAAGCTCTAATTACTCATAAGCCCTTAATCCGAGTCTTAAACCCTAAAACCCTAAATGCTAAATCCTAAATACTAAACCCTCAATCATAAACCATGAGCCCTAAACCTTAAATGCAAAATGTTTAACCATAAACTTCAAACCCGAAACCCTAAAATTTGAGCCCTAAATCCTAACCGTAAACCCTAAAACCCAAAACCCAAAATCCTAAACGCTAAAACCTAATTCTTAAACCCTAAACCTTGATCCCCGAACCCTGAACCTCAACCCTAAACCATTAGCCCTAAATAGTAAATCCCTTGAGCCGTAAACTGTCCAACCTAGAAACCTTAAAATAGTTAGATTTGGAAAAGTTGGTATTTTGAAAAACTTGGGATTTTAAACTGGAGAGATTTTAAACAAGCGAGAAATTCCTTATCTACAATAGGTAATTTTCAAGATTTCATCATTCAAACCTAAATCTTTTAGCATTTAAATTCTACAATTGAACCCCTAAACCCTAAACCTTAAACCTTGAACCCTAAACCATGACCCCTAAACCCTAAAACCTAAACCATAAACCTTAAACCATAAATCCTAAGCCCTAAACCATAATCCTTAAATATTCAGCCCTTACCCATGATCCCTTAATCCTAAACCCTAAACCATAAACCATAATCCATGAACCATGAGCCTTAAAGGTTAAACCCTAAACCCTAACCCATAAACCCTAAACCCTAAACCTTAAACATTGAATCCTAAACCCTAAAGCTTGAGACCTAAGCCCTAAATCCTAAACACTAAACCCTAAACCGTAAACCCCGAACTTTGTGACCTAACCCTTAACCCTCAACCATGAGACCTAAACAATAAACCTTAAACCCTAAACCCTAAGCAAAAATCCTAAACCCATAACCCTTAACCCTAAACGCTAAACCATAGACCCTAGACCCTAAACTCTGAGCGCTAAGCTTTAAACCCTAAACACTGTGTTAGTGATAGGTCAGAGGATGGGACTAATAGACCTTCACTTGATGACCACCCCATCTTGCAGGAGTTTTTTGATGTCCTTCCAAGTTAGTTTCTAGGGATGCCTCCCCCGCCTAAGATAGACTTCCACATTGACTTTGTTCCAGGAGCAGAACCTATCTCTCGTGCTCCTTATAAGATGACCACACCCGAGCTTTGTGAGCTCAAGTTACAGCTTGAGGGCCTTCTTGAGAAAGTCCTAATTTATCCTAGTGTATCCCCTTGGGGTGCATTGGTGATTTTGTTAAGAAGAAGGACAGATCCTCGCACCCGTGTGTGAACTATAGACAAGCTGAACAAAGTAACGATCAAGAATCGTTACCCCCTTCCTCGCATTGATGATTTTTTTGATTAGATGAAGGGCCCACAATATTTTCTAATATTGATCTTAAGTTTGAATACCATTAGCTGAGGATTGCAAAGGTAAATATACACAAGTCGGCTTTCGGCACGAGATATGGGCATTAGGAGTTCACAGTTGTGCCTTTTTATTTGATGAATGCCCGCACAGTGTTCATGAGCTTGATGAACAGTGTTCAGGATGTTTTTCGATCGCTTCATGCCTGCGTCTTTCTTGACAACATTCTGATTTTTCACGTACGCGTGAGGTTCACAAGGAGCACCTTCGTCAAGTTCTACAATGTCTTCATGAGCAACAACTTTATGAGAACTTGAAGAAGTGTGCATACTTTCAATCAGAGGTCTTAAAGATTTGGGTCACATGATTTCTAAGGATGGTATCGCAATGATCCTTCTAAGATTAGAGCCATTATGAATTGGCTAGCACCCACTAGTGCGACCGAGGTGTGCATTTCATGGGTTTGGTAGGATACTACAAGAGACTTATTCAGACTTTTCTCGGGTTATGCACCCCATCACTTCCCTTTAGCGAAAAAGTTCTTATAGTCATATAGATGTGAGAAGGCCTTCATGACACTGAAGGATTGCCTCACAACAACACCTATTCTTACATTGTTAGACCCTCATGGTGAGTTCTTCGTTGGTAGGGCCGAGTGGTTGCTTTTGAGTCTCGCAAACTCAAGGATTATGAGCTCAATTATCTGACTCATGACCTTGAGCTTGCAGCAGTTGTGCATGCCTTGGTTTGCTGGATACATTTCCGTCTTGGCTGGATATTTACACTTAGGACTGATCACTTGAGTCTTCGCCACCTCTTCAGCATCCCAATCTCAACGCTCATCAGCAACGTTGGATGGAGTTTCTCTGCGAGTATGACATAGAGATAGAGCATGTGAAAGGGAAGGAGAACGTGGGCAGATCCCCGAGTAGGCAGAGGCGTGGTTATGGCTACTTTAGTGGGTACATATTTGTGGAGTAGGATTTTACAACAGTTTCTCAAAACAGCTTCTACCTTGCAGTGATCGAGCTCGGGTCTCAAAGCAGGATTAATCACCAAGTCAATAAAACCAACATCAAGATTGTGCTCCAAAAATAGTTTGAAACCATAACACAAAGAGCAAGAAGACCCTTAGTAGTAGGAATGCTAGGATAAAGAGACTCCACATCAAAGGTAAATAAGATGCAATCAGTCAAGAAATAGCAATTGCCAATGTCACAAAGAAGAGCCATGGAATCTGGAAGATTGAATTTTTGTTGTAGGAGAATGAGAAACAAAGGAAAGTGAAGGAGTTTGGATGCGGGTTCAGGCATATAACCAAAGTAATTGCATATAGGTCTCCCCACCAAAATAGGTTTGTGAATTTTTTGAAGGAGATAAAATGCACAAGCTCTTGTAAGGGAAATAGTATTACGCTTGAGAAACTTGACAATAGAAGGAAGGAAAAAAAAATGAAATGATAGTCAAGTTTGTTCGAAATAAGATTCCAAGGAATGGAGTCCACCTTCACATAAATAGCAGAATCAACAAGTTGTCTTACACCTTCGGTCTTTTACCAGAAAGCATCCAGTACCATAACACCCAAATTTTTATCTTTGGGCTTGAAGATAATAGAGTTGTCTTTTCTAAGAGCATTGAGGCATCTCAAAAGTTTATGAGGCAACGAAGGACGTTTGGAAAAATAACATTGATAAGGCAACCACCATTCGACCGCTACTCGAAGATAACAAGGATAAGACTACAGAGATAAAGCGCTTGAAAGCAAAAAAGGAATGAGAAGAGGCAAAGAATGAGGCCTTTATTAGCATGGCTGAGGAACTTGGTGATCATATCCTTAAGGTAAGGCCTCATTTGGAGTCTAAAGTTCCTCATAATTTTCCCTCTGCAATGCATTATTTGCGCACTCTGGTGGATCTAGTTTTAAATAAAGAGCACGTAGTTATAGCCGCACCAAAAGATCTTGCAAAAGAAACAACAAGAGCAAAGGCTACCATTGTTAGGAAAATTTCAAGTTTTGAAGCCTTGCTCCAAACATTGAAAGATGAGCTGAAGAAAGCGGATCAGGCTTTAAACATATGTGCAGCGCCGGACGCCATAATAAGAATAAGAACTATAATAGAGGATAACGAAGTGCTGCAGAATGAAAAGGAAAAGATCACTCAAGATGAAATGGATGCCATACTTATGACAAACATTACAGAAAAAAGACAGGGAGCGCGGTAAGTGACCGGCAGAACTTTAACACTTAAACTCATCTCACTTAACACTTCTATCATGGATATTTTTATTAAAATTTTAAATAGAAAATAACAATGCTCGTGAAACTTGCCAAAAGATTGTTTAACACCACTCTGATTAATCACAAGTGTATGATTTTAATTATGTTGGTCAATGTTTTCTTATCAAAATTCAACTTAAAACAATTTGAAAAATTGAAAAAATTAAAAAGAGAGAAGTAAACATGTTTTTCCTTTAATGTCACACATTTGCTTATGGCCGCAGATTAAATTCATGTGTTACCAACTAAGCTAACTATTTTATGCACTAAGGGGTTGATACATGAGGACCACTTGTCCTTGGTTCCATGTGCAGGTGGAGAGGGAAAAGTGACGAGACAACAAGTTCGGCGTATAAAAACCAAAGGCATTACTTTCGGTTAATACTATATTCTTTTTCATTTCCGGAAAAAGAAGTCTATGTTAAAATGAAAATGAGTAATGTCATCTAGTCAAAACATGTAAAAATCATGAAGCGAAAAAAACTCTCGTAACGTTAGAGTAAATTCTCAAGGATGAATTTAATAGACATCTATGTACTTCATGCAACTCACAAGCGCTGATTTTGACAAACTCTACAATATGTGTCGATGTTGGAGGCCTCAAGTTAGTGTGTGAATATAACCATACCTCTCCCCTATAAACAATTATCATCACAAAAATTATTTTACAGTCATACTTAGGTCATCGTCAAAATATATACATGTATTTCGTACTACGTATCTCATCACGTCACCCAAGATACATATACTTTTGAATTGACATTGGCAATGAGATTGACAGTTATTAAGAATGTTTGAGAAAGATTGCAATCTCTCGGTTTCGTGCAGAATTAAATGATCAATTAAAATGAAATGGGAAAAAAGCTTCGGAGAATTTATTATGTGCGGACTTGAGCAAGTGACGGGTAAAATTAATGTTTTAGCGACTTACGAAGTTGGACAAGGGCTTTTTCATACACTTTCTAGGAAGTTTAGGTACTGCGGATTTGTGCCGCGGGATGCGGATTGTTTTACCATTTTTTAAAATTGGGTTTGAATGCAGCGAATAGTCAGTGTCAAATCACCATAGGAAATCAAAACTTAAAACCCAGGTAATGTGACATCTATAATTCCTGAAGTTCGCGAGTAGAGGTTTATCATCGGCGTCGCAACCAAATATATCTTAGTATAAGTCAAGTACCTAGATTGACTGTTTCATTCTTGCACGGATAATCGATTGAATAGCTATGTTGCCGTTAAAATTAAAATTGTCGTGAACATGACATGAACTTAATGTTTTAGCTACTTTGAACAAATGCTTTTTTGTACACTTTGTACTAAGTTTAGGTACCTGCGGATTTGTGGGATGCGGGATGCGGATTGTTTTACTATTTTTTGAAATTGTGTTTGAATGCAGCGAATAGTCACTGTCAAATCACACAATGAAATCAGATCATACGACTTAGATTATGACTGCATTGAATTTATGACTTTTTCACTGGTACTTAGGGATTGCATCACATGGCCTCGGCACATGGCACGAGTTAAGGCAGGAGAGAACAGCAAACACTCATATTTATATATAGGTATAGATTGATTGTTTAAATCGATTATAAAACTGAACATATTCCATGTACAAATATTCCATATACACAAACATTATGGAGTCTTCAAATTTGGTGAATGGATGGAGGGAGAAAAAAATCATATTTATTAATTGAGACTATTGTAAGAGGGGGCCTAAATTGATTAGTAGATTTTGGGGTATAATTATTTTAATGTCATTTTAAATTTACTATTTGTCTTTAGTGAATTTGGTGTAGGTGATAATTTAAGAAAACCGTAATAAGGTGGTCTATTAAAATGTCGGGCGTCCTTAAATTTCATTGTGATGGGTTACAGTGCATGTCAAATCTCATCCCTACTTACGAGTTATTATGACATTCCCCTTGGAAAAAGGGTATAAGTGCTCAAAAGTTATTTACAAATTTAACGTTTACTTCCTGCAAAATGTAGGACACCAGAGGCCAAACTATAAAGACCCATCATCACCTTCTTCTGAATTTCAAATGTTATCTTTACAGAGTTTTCTGTTAGGCTCCACACAGGGAGGGAAAAAGCGTGCTTTATCGCACTTCAAGCCCTCCATATCCTGTTTGAAGTCTTACCTTTTTTCCTTAGCAACCCTACATTTAAAATCTTCCCAAGTACATGATTGTTCTCTTTTCCCTCTAAGCGTGCGATTGGTTATCATTGTGAAGTTCAACATTATTTTTACTATGATTTGTTTGTAAGCCACCATATATTTTAACTCTACTAATTTATCCTCACATTCTATAATTATAATGATTGCCCTTGTTAGTTTATCATGATCAGTATTTTCTCTTTGTAGCTAGTCTTTGATTAGAGTTATGTCGATTTCGAATAATACATCACTACTACCATTAGTATTGCTAGATAGTGTGAATGATTGTTGTTTAAAAATCCTCATAATTCCACATTTTAATTTTTATCATCAAATTATATTCATTTGTAACAAAATTTGGTTTGTCATTTTTCTTACTTTGAATCCACTGTATCATTGTCAATAAATTGGTGAGGCCTATTATTTTATTAGGGAGATCCAGTCCCCCTAACTTTCCTATTGAATTAGGATATTATTGCAATAAATAAGGTGTATGGACTTCTCAAAATTAGGATAATGATAAAGTGGTCACTGATCACGATAAACATTTCAAAACAAGTCGACTACATACTCCAAAGAACAAATTTAATTTTAGGTGTCACTAGATTAAATGGTAAAGTTATGTCATTATCTTGGTAATGTTTATCATAATGTGTGTGACAAATTACCATTACGACATACTCCAAATGACATAATCTAGATTAAATTTGTCACGCACCTATGCATACCTAACAAATTTTAGGTGTGAGTAAATGCATTAAAATTATGCTAAAGACATACTCCAAATAATATAAAGGGAAGAACAAGCATCCAGTTTTGACACCAGCTATGTTGGATGTATTGTCATATCCTACAATCGTAGCCTCCTATAGACCCATTCATAGCCCCTAGCCTCCTATAGGCTACATAAGGCCCCGCCTTGACCTTCCCAAACCGTCGAATGCTACAATGGCACACGGTTGCATGCTCACCACTCTACTTCACTAACACTTATTCTTGCACCCTCCCTCGGCTTCTTCGCTTTGTTTTCTCTATCCAGGCAACGTTCTTCTCCATATAACCCCGCACCATAAATTCCCGATCCATAAAAACTCCCATCCCGCAGACAGAGAAATCGCAACAATTTCCTCGGTGACCTCGTGTGTTGCCATCATAAAACCGCCAAATATATAGATTGTCCGATATTTAAAATCCTACTACGATCAGAAACTGGAAAATTTTCCTTTCCTTTACATTGCATGCCATCCTCCAAGATTCATAATGAATTTTGATCTCGTAGGGTATCCTCGCAGCTTCTTTGTCCTTTATAGCGACGCAAGTTTGAAGCTTCTCACAAAAACTTAAATCTAGGAATTAGAGGTTGTAATTCGTAATCTCGCTTAATTTCAAATGGAATTCAATATAAAAAGGTGTGAAAATTCACCTCTTCAAATAAATTCAACCTAATAAGTTCTTCTTTGTCTACTTTTTCCTCCCTAAAGATTTTTTTATAAAACCCTAAATTCGAAAAATATAACATAAATCTCATAACATTCTTAACTATTCCAGGTGAAGTTTAATGTAACTAAGCTATTGTATATTTTAATGTAATTTTTATGTAGAATACAAATGCATATGGATGCGAACTAGCTTATTATTTTATTTTTATTTCACGTTGTTGATATTATTTATCAAGCCTCGGCCTGAGTCCTTTTTTTGATTATGTATTAGAACATACAAAGTGTATATGATTTGTATTATACATAGTGTATGTGAATAAGATGGAGACAAGATTTATTTATATAGCCTTTTTTTTGTGAGAATCAAATTTCAGAATTCGAATCCATGACGTCAAGATTTCAAAATATGCACACAATGGGTTTCCATGAATAAATTTAACCAGAAATAAACACATGCTTGTAATAATTTTTGAATAAGTAAAACGTATAATCCTTGACCTTTATATGCATTTAAACCTCCATTTTTACAAATAAAAAAAATGAAAATGTCTCCTCTTTGTGTATTTCAACCTCTATCTTCATAATAACAATGTTCAAATACTTGAAAATGATCAAATCCTTCAAAATATTATCATAGTTAAATAATCATAATTAGGATCACCACTCTACTCACTACCATTTGTTCTTACCCCTTCCCCTCATTCTCATTGCCTTACAAGTTATTATGACATTCCCTTTGAAAAAGCATATACATGCTCAAAATTTAGTTGCAAATTTATATGTATTTCCATCACCTTCTTTTGAATTTACAATGTCGTATTTACCAAGTTTTTGTTAGGCTCTACACATAGATGGAAAAACACGCGTTTCAAGCCCTCCAGATCCCAACTACATGATTTTCCTCTTTTCCCTCTAAGCATGTGCTTGGTTATCATTGTGAATTTCAACATTATTATTACTATTATTTGTTTGTAAGCGGCCATATATTTCAACTCTGTTAATTCCACCTCACATTTGACTTTTTCATCATTTCCCTTGTTAGTTTATCATGATCAATAATTTCTCTTTGTAGCCAGTCTTAGTTTAAAGTCTGTTGTTTTCAGATCGCACATCACTATTACCATTAGTATTGCTAGATAGTGTGAGTGATTATTGTTTAAAAATTCTCATAATTCCACATTTTTTTATCAAATTATATTAATTTGTAACAAATTTTGGTTTGTCATTTTTCTTACTTTGAATCCACTGTATCACTCTCAATACAATAGTGATGATGCCTATTATTTTTATTGGGGAGATCTAGTCCCCCGACTTTCCTGTTGAATTGGGATATTGACGTTAGGATAACAATAAAGTGGTCACTGATCACGACAAACATTACCATATAAAATTTTTAAAGCAACTTGACGACCGTGTGGTTTCCTCGGGCCTCTCGCTAGGTTAAATTTTTCACGCACCTATACACACCTAACAAATTTTAGGTGTGAGTAAATCATCATTATATTTATTTTTTATTTTTATTTAATGTGGAAGCATTATAATTACGTTGAAGGCGCACTCCAAATAATATAAAAAGAGGGTAATCATCTAGATTTGACACCGGTCGTGTTGGGTGTATTGTCGCATCCTACAGTCGTAGCCTCCTATAGACCCATTCATAGCCCTCTACCTCAAAATACAAACTACATAAGGCCCTTGCCTTGACCTTCCCAAATTGTTGAATGCTACAATGGCATATGATTGCATGCTCACCACTTCGCTCCACTAACACTTATTCTTGCCCCCCCTCCCTTAGCTTCTTCGCTTTGTTTTCTCCACCATGAGCCACGTTCTTCTCCTTATAACCCTAGAGCATAAATTTCTGATCCATAAAAGCTCCCATCTCATAAGGAGAATCTGCAACAATTTTACCGGTGACCTCTTGTGTTTCTATCATAAAACCACGAGCTATATAGATTTTCCACTATTTAAAATCCCGATACAATCAGGAAAATGGACAATTTACCTTGCCTTTATAGTGCACTCCATCCTCCAAGATTCACAATGAAGTTTGATCTCATAGAATATCATGCAGCTTATTTGTCCTTTATAACGACGTAAGTTTGAAGCTTCTCACAAAACCCTAATTCTAAGAATTATATTTTGTAACTCGTAATCTCGCTTAAATTTATAATGGAATTCAACATAACAAGTTGTGCAATTTCACCTCTTCAATGAAATTCAACCTATTCCTTAAACCCTAATTTGAAAAACACAACATAAATCTCATAAAATGCATATGGCTTTGAATCATCTTACTATTTTCTTTTTTTTCACATCATTGCCATTATTTATCTCCTCCTTGACCTCGGTCCTTCTAATTATGTATTGGGACATAAAAAATTTATATGATTTGCGTTATCGACAGTGTCTATGAAATCCTATGCAATTAAAAGAGTGGTGATGTTGTCGGAAAAATATGGAGACAAGATCTATTTATATAGCCACTTTTTTGTGAGAAATAAATGTCGGAATTCAAATCCATGACGACAAGATTTTAAAACATGCGCACAATGGGTTTCCATGAATAAATTTAACCACAAATAAACAACAGCTTGCAAGAATTTTATAATAAGAAAAAAATTAAATCCTTGACCTTTATATGCATTCAAACCTCCATTTTTACAAAAAAGCAATGACAATGTCTCCTATTTGTGTATTTCTACCTCTATCTTCATAATAACAACGTTCAAATACTTGAAAATGACGAAATCCTTCAAAATATTATCATAGTTAAATAATGCTTCTTCCCCTTCCCATGGCTTCTTCACATTATTTTCTCCCTCGGTTCCAATTCAAAGGGTCGCACTACATTTTTAATTTAACTTCGCCAAATTTGGAAGGGTGGTGGTGTAAGGAAAGAGGAGGGAATGGGAATTCAATGCTTGAAATGTGTGTTCTAAATTATGATAATTTAGAACAAAGAACGCTATTCAATTTTATTTATTTTTTCCCTTGTTTCTAAAGCTTTAAAATGGGAATGTTACAATAGATCACACTTAATTCTTATCATTAACCAATCAAATACCCACTTTTTGATTATAGAACATGTCTTAGAAAATCTATCGGCCTTCATCCACTGATATTGTATTTTTCAACTTAGTACGACAAAGTCGTCATTTATGGACACATGTGATTGAATGGATTTGTCATAAGATTAATGACCGTTTTCTCCAATCACTCGAGGATCACTTTTATAAATTCACAAGTCAACATAATCAACCTAATGTTAATTAAGAAATACAACATTTCACAATCTTCACATATAAAATAACAACCACCCCACCCTATTAGGGAAATCTTATCTCGCATCTTTACTACTACGTAGGAGATCACACAAAAACATATAGTTATTGAATCACTCTCTCAAGCACACCATCCTTCATTAACTCTGCAGACATCCTATAAGACTTCACTAGGTGAACTTCTAAAGCTATATCATGCATTATATATCAATATCAAGTGTCAATGGCCGTATTGGGGTATTCATTTCCGAACACATTATTCATAAGTCTTCTGAGAACATACACAAATCTCCATTTGCAAGACATGTTAGGTTCAAGAAAATATATAGAAACATCAAATGTACACTTTTTCTCCAAGGGAATGAAGTTAGACATTCTACAATACATAGAAGTGAGTGTGATATGTGCCAACGGAATTAGGGTGAGAGTGTCCCTTCCCTAGGCCTCGGAAATCAAATTTGGTCACACAAAAAGAGTAGGAAATCGTTTGAATACACTTTATCTCAGTCCTTCCCATCCTAGAGGGGAAAGACAAATCTTTTTTATAGTAGAAAAATTAAGTACGAATATTTTATCAGGCCGCAAGAAAGGAAGGTAGAAATGTCCATAAAGTTAGGCAATTGTATTTCAAACACATGTTTAGGCTGCACGGGATCACTAAACAAATCATCCGCGATAGAGACTAGGTTTTTCAAAGCCATTTCTATTATGAGATATTCTGAAATGCAGGCGTTATATTTAACACGAGCTTTACACATCATCCCCCAAAAAATGTGCGGACAAAGGTTGCGAGCAAATGCTTCAAAGGGTATTTGATAATGTATGCAAGGGATAAGTATCACAAGTGAGTTGAAGAACTACAAAGTGACAAAGTACTAGTACAACACGACATATTATTCATTCACAAATATGACCCAATTTAATGTAATACACGAGTATGATCCACCATCACCATTGGATTGATTCATCTAGAAAGGTTCTTTACGCATAGGACATGGTGGAAGAGATGTAAAATGTTCATAAATTGCTAGGAGACAACTTAGACTTGAGTGCCTTGATGGAAGTACCTACTTTTCCGCTTCCCTTTGTCAATGTCACCATCAATTGTTTTCTTCCATTATCAACACCACCGCACCGAGAAATTGGAGGGTGGAGAGGTGGAGCGATCTCTTTATTTTGCATTCTCTGAGATTTCGATACATTTCTGCCTTTGCCAACGATTCGACTCAAACTCAGGTGAGTTCTTAACAAACTTACTCCTCTCCTTTATTCGCTCCGATTTCATGTTCTTTCCGACAGGCTGGGTTTGTATTTATTGAGTTGTTTTCGTTCTAAAAATATGCTGAAAACCACAAACGATTTTCTTCGATAAACCGTCTAAATCGCAGGCGATTCAACGTCAATAGTTGTTTTGATATTTTCTTCCGTAGCTGTTTTAACCAGTCATGTTAACAGACTTTCGTTTCAGGAAACTTGTACCGCCTAACTTTAATATTCAAGATGAGGCGTATATAAAACACGGCTTTTTGTTTGTGGGCATCTGCTGCTTTTCGTTTATTTAAACGGCTTTTATTTATTTTTTCATGTCCTGAATTTCTTCTTGAACAACCTTGAATTTTTTATCCGCTGACGAGCTTTATTAAAATATTCCAGCGTGTCACATGATGAACGGTATCTCTCCCATTCCATTCATTACATTTCTATAGAAATAGGTGCAATTCGTAAACCGGTTGCGTTCTTCAGTAAACGAGCTTAAATAGAGGCTGCGGAATAGGGAGATTCGTCTCCGCAGTTTTTACTCAGAAGTTTTACATCTGCCAACAACTACGAGTCACAGATTAAGTGGGACTGTACTCGGAAGAAAACAGGTGAGGCTGGCTTCGTCTTTCAAAGGATTCATATTTAGGTCGAGGTTGGAAGTGGTTGAGGGCGTTAAAGTATTGTTAGTTTTAACCTTATTAAATGATTTTGTAAATTCAAACTTCTGTTTTGGGATTTTATAAAGTAGAGATATACTGTACCCAATCCAGAAGTCAAAAAGTAGCGATGGACACTGTGCCCAAATCGCAGGCACAAGCGGTTGAAAATGCCACGGAGGTTCGCATACCCCGCCAGAAATCCGATCACAGTACTCCGTCGGTGTTCAGAAATCCTCCTAATTTATTCAAAAGCCAGTTGCATGGTGCTGATGATCCCAAAGTCTTATGCCAAGGTTTCTCCATTCGGTCAGTTGATTTTCTATGTTTCAAGCTGTGCTTTTATTTAATGCTTAAAACAATGTGCAGATGTTGACAGTCTCTGTCGTATAATTTACAGTGGATATGTGGGCAAAGCGGACATCAGAAAATGTTGGCCTTTCTAGGAGAATTTGAGAGATGGAGGAAACCCACCTCTTCCACCACAAGACAGGCCTAATTGCAGATGGAGGGCATCTCAACCTTATAATTAAAACACTTTTATGCTCATGATTTGATGGGGATTTTATGGACCAGTTCCATGGGGTTTTATGTCAGAACCTGGAGGGTCATGGTATTGAGCCGGAAAATCCTACCACGAATATTGACCGGATTGTGGTCTCTAGACCCATTTGAAGACCGAGGACTCGGGGATTTCCAAAGAGCTTGAAGAAGATACAAGGAAATTTAGCGGAGTCAAACTTTCAGGACATACGACAAAAGTGGAAAGAGGAAGGGACGGTTCGAGGAGACGAGGAAATAGAGATGAAAGCCGGAATGATTATGGCCTCCGCGTGAGTTATGTAGTGCCGCCATTCGTTAGAGCTGCCACTTCGACACTAAAATGTACTACAAAGTCAGATGGCGGGGAGACCTGCAACTGCCAGGACTACACAAAAACGGAAAGGCTCCAGCCAACAAAAACCAGAAAGGAAAATTCGGAGGCACATACTTTCACATCCCCATTCAATGGGAAGCGAATACAAGTCGTTCAGCGATATGGTTGTCTGTGAAGATTCAGAAAAAGGCAAGGAGAGCTACAGAAGTGGCAGGAGAACAGGTAGCAGCAAGGTCAATCTTTCTACAATCCGAGAGAAGCAAAAGTGATAATCTGCATTCACAACTGAGTCGGATTGGCATGGTACCTCTGACATGAGTGATAATGATGTTTGTGGAGTCGGAAGTTTGCCCAGATTGCAAAACATTCACATCTACCACAATCACAGTTGTGAATGCCCACATAGATGACTGTCTTGCCCAAGCATCTGACATTCAGAGAAAGCAAGGTAAAATGCATAGACAGAAATCAAGGACACAGAAGAAGCGGTCAGTAGTGGATATCTGTGCAGCTGCCCCACCAGTTAAAAGCTTCGTTCGATTGTCTAGAAAATTTGGCAGTGGCTGAATCAAGCCCTTAAGCCACGGCAAATCGCAAGCTAAATAAAACTACGGCACCGACAGAGAAATTATGTTTAGAAAATGCGATTTGTGATAGCTTATTAAAGTTCAATTGCAAGCGGAAGGAAACAAATGGGAAAGCCGGAAAAAGAAAGGCGATTCGATAAAGCCGAAAACAAAACGACAGCGGTTTGGTATAGCATCGAGTGTTTCGAATGCAGTTGGAGGTATGCCACATATCTTACGCATCTTTTCCAATTTTTAAAGCGTTGGTTAGTGCTTTGGAGTTTTAAATTTCACACTACAGAACTTTTTCTTCATAATTTACTTAAATTTTTGTTTGATGTGTTCAAAACTGAAAACTGGGTTAAAAACCCAATAGATAAAACATAGAACTGCCTTCATAACCTTACATTTAATGTTTGGCGAAAGCAATAGCTATGAATTTGTTTTCGAGTTTGTTATTTTTGAGCTTTTTCTTCATAATTTAATAGAACTTTTAATTTAGGAGGCCAAAGCTTAAAATGTAGTCAAAATTGGAATGGATGAATAAATTTAGGCAAAACCCATGAATTAGTTTTCGAGTAATTATTTATGACTTAATGAGACACATCAAATGATAGTCTTTTACGGATGATAAGTGGAATATAATTAAATATATAATATTATCCTTTCTTGGAACGTAAGATTTTTTGTATGGGAAAATGTTGAAATGAATTTGAAAGAAACACGTTAGATAAAAAAAGGCTAAATTATTTTTAATGAAAATCACTACGAAAATGAGAAACCATTTTTATTTTCTTGTTGGGTTAAAGATAAATTAAGGTGAAATGTGAGTTCTAGAGAAGATTTACTTGGGCTCGTATAGGTTATTACTCACTAACTTTGCAATTCCACCTACAGAAATAACACTAAAAGAATCTATATAACTAGTATGATCCATTAATTAATGATTTAAGTGTTTGCATATTTATGTTAATTTATATTACACTCATGGATATACTTCTTTATGTTAATTTATAGTATACTCATGGATACTTAACAAGAATATACAATTTAATTTATTTCCCAACACACTTTGTTAATTGAGAGTATTGTAAGAGGGGGGCCTAAATTGATTAGTAGACTTTGGGGTATAATTATTTTAATGTCATTTTATATTTACTATTTGTCTTTAGTGAATTTGGTGTAGGTGGTAATTTAAGAAAACCGTAATCGGTGGTCTATTAAGGTTGTCCTTAAATTTCATTGTGATGGGAAAAGTGCATGTCAAATCTCATCCCTACTCACGAGTTATTATGACATTGGGCCCTTGGAAAAAGGGTATAAGTGCTCAAAAGTTATTTAAAGATTTAACGCAAAATATTAAAGACTAGTAAAATGTAGGACACCAAAGGCCAAACTATAAAAGACCCATCATCACCTTCTTCCGAATTTTGGGAATGTCTCATTGGGATGTAAAATTGAGTTTTTGAATGGCTCTTGGAAAAGAGCGCCTTATCGCACTTCAAGTATGGAACAACCTTGGTAATGTATAGCCCTCCATCATCTTGCACATAAGTCTTACCCCTTTTTCCAATCTTGTTTAACCCTACTTTTAAAATCTTCCCAAGTACATGATTGTTCTCTTTTCCATCTTAAGCTAGTGCGAATGTACAATTATCATTGTGAAGTTCAACATTATTTTTACTATGATTTGTTTGTTCGCCATATATTTTAACTCTACTAATTTATACTCACATTCGATAATTATCATGATTGCCCTTGTTAGTTTATCATGATCACTAATTCAATCTTTGGGCTAGTCTTAGTTTAGAGTTATGTCGATTTGGATAATACATCACTATAAAAGCCATTAGTATTCTAGATAGTGTGAATGATTGTTGTTTGAAAATCCTCAATAATTCCACATTTTAATTTTATTATCAAATTACATTCATTTGTAACAAAATGTGGTTTGTCATTTTTCTTACTTTGAATCCACTATATAATTGTCAATAAATAGGTGAGGCCTATTATTTTATTAGGGAGATCATATGGATTGACTTTCTTGTTGAATTAGGATATTATTGCAATAAACAAGGTGTATGGACTTCTCAAAATTAGGATAATGATAAAGTGGTCAGCTTGATCACGATAAACATTTTAAAACAAGTCGGACGACATACTCCAAATAACAAATTTGGTTTTTTAGGTGTCACTAGATTAAATGGTAATGTTATGTCATTATCTTGGTAATGTTTATCGTAATGTGTGTGACAAATTACCATTACGACATGCTCAAATGACATAATCTAGATTAAATTGTCACGCACCTATGCATACCTAACAAATTTTAGGTGTGAGTACATGCATCAAAATTATGCTAAAGACATACTCCAAATAATATAAAGGAAAGATCAAGCATCTAGTTTTTTTAATGAACTATGTTGGATGTATTGTCATATCCTACGGTCCGTAGCCTCATATAGACCATTCATAGCGCCCTACCTCAAAATATAGGCTACATAAGGCCACGACCTTGACCTTCCCAAACCGTCGAATGATTCATTAATGGCATACGGTTTGCATATTTCACCACTATGCTTCACTAACACTTATTATGCACCCTCCCTAACAAGGCTATCTTCGCTTTGTTTTCTCTATCCTGTGCCACGTTCTTCTCCATATAGTCCCTGCACCATAAATTCCCGATCCATAAAAACTCCCATCCACCAGAGAGAGAAATCGCAACAATTTCCTCGGTGACCTCATGTGTTGCCATCATAAAACCGCCGGATATATAGATTGATCTGGCTATTTAAAATCCTACTACGATCGGGAAATGCGGAAAAGTTACCTTTCCTTTATATGCATGCCATCCTCCAAGATTCACAATGAAGTTTGATCTCGTAGGGTATCTTGCAGCTTCTTTGTCCTTTATAACGGCGCAAGTTTGAAGCTTCTCACAAAACCTTAATTCTAGGAAATTCAGGTATGTTAGTTTCTCTTTTATGACAACTAAAATATCTATCAAAATCAGCCTCAAACGTCTATCTTTGGCTCTTGTGAACCCACGTATCAACAATTTTTCTATCTTTACTTCTTAAGAATCCACGTGTCTAACAATTTTTGTAAAAACCTTCACCTCTTGAGGTGTATGAGGTCTCCAAGTTATACCCCCCAAAACAATTGTTTTTAGTTCATATTTCCAAACTTTTTATCATGGACCCTCCGTAGAATAGATGATGATGTGAAACTAACTTTTAATCATTTCAGTATTGTTATGTAAGATCTTATTTCTTTTATTTAAAGACCGCCCAAATATATGGTGTTATCAGATCTAGAGTACCCTACATTAATAAATACATAGTTAATAATAAGGCATCTTAGCATATATTAATAGTTTCCCAACCATATAGTAATGTTAGTTTTAACCTTATTAAAGAATTTTGTAAATTCAAACTTCTTTTCAAGTTTTGATAAAATCCCATCAACAATTTTAATTTAAAATAGATTAGAAGTTTAAAAGTTTAGTTATAAAATAATATATTTTATTAAAAATATAAAAAACAATGGCAAATGCATATATAAGCATATAATATATGTAGTTTTATACAGGAAAGTTTTTGGTGTGAAAATTGAAAGGAAATGACCGTAGTTATTTTTTAAGACTACAATTTATTGAATGAAATTGGTTTTTGGTATGTGTATTGTGATTTTTTATGAACATCATTTTATTGTGTTAATTCAAAATTTAATTTCATCTAATTTTTGCACATATAAACTTTCAATTTGGTATATAAGTTAAGATTTTTTGAGTTTGTGGTGTTTCAATTTTTTCAAGTGATTATTTATAAAATGAGTTTTGACAGAAAATGTGAACCTTGTTTTACATCCCTCATTTTTTCCAATTTAATAATAAAAAGTATGAATATTAGATTTGTTAAAATGAAAACACTCTTATGCTCCCATGATTTGTTAGATTTTATGGATGATGCGTATGCAGAACGAGTCGATCAAAATACTCTCATTGCTTTGAGTCAAGCAAAAAAATAAAAAGAAGGATGTAATGATTTTCTCTAATCGAGGAAAGCAATAGTGGAGTCCATCTCTTTTAGGGTAATAGTAGATACTTAATCTAAATAAGGTTAGGAAAAATTACAAAGCGCTAATTAAGGAACAATGAAAATGAAGACAATGAACAAATGCTTAGAAAGGAAAGTGAGAATCAATGAAATTTGAAAATGATGATTTGTTTACAAATGCTTAGCCAAAAAGGAAAGTGAGAACCTTAGTTGTTTGAAGGATTTAGAGAAAATGAGCTCGAATTTGTTTATCATGTAATACAAAAACTTGTGGAAAATGCTAATTAGAAGCTAGCTTTGCTCTTGAGCCAATCACCCAAGTATCGTGGAGAGATCATGGTCAAAAAAATAGTTGTTTAGAAGATATTGAGGATTTTTAGAAGCGGAAGATATTTGATCTCATAGTTTAGAAAAGCATATCTTGAGGATTACCGTGTCCGATTTAAAAAGAGTTATGAATGTTGGTTTTTAAAGAAACATGTGTGTTTCAAGATAAGGATGATATGATTTTTACAAAAAGATGATAATGAACCAAATGCTTTTTAAAATTCATAATGAATCGATGCTTTCATTTAAAAGCTATAATTAAAAATTAATCATGGATTTTGCATCTTAGATATGGGAGTCCGAAGACAAAAATATCTTGATAATATTATACAATAGTCATAATATTAATGTAAACATTAAGTTAAAATTGAATATGAAAGCAATATTACAAAATACACCAGATTTTACTTAGAAAAATCTTCCAAGTGAAAAACACAACACAGTAACCTTCTTCCTCATTGTATTAACTCGATTGTGTACAAATGCAAAAACGTCCATCAAAGATTTAACTCTACTTAGTGGAGTTTATGTAGCCACATTAATAAGTAACTGCCAAAGCCGCATTACCAAATAACAAGTTCTAGATGAGTGTAAATGTGTATCTAGTGCAAACCATATAAATTATCCAACACATCTCCAAAAGGTTTTAGCAATTGAAATTCATTTCATAACAAAATGGTGAAAGGTACCCATGATAGACGAAGAGTACATTTATGCCGTGGTTTTCATCTTTCTTTAATCCTATAATGTACCATCCGCATCCTGCGATTTGGTATATTTGGGTGGGGTAGACCGTCACAGAGGAGGATCGTTTAGTGCTAAGTTCATCTTAAGCAGGATCATCTATAGATATGGTATCTCATAGGTTATTATTTTATATAATGGGATGCCTTAAAAAAATGCAGAGGTGCATGAGTAATGTGCTTAATTTAAGATACATCATCACATAACTGATTTTCTTAGCCCGTCTTTTCCAAAATCTTAGGATGTAACCATTTCAATTAAGATATTAGGAGATCAGAGGACACTCTTTTAGACAATGACATAATATTTATCGAAAAGACTTAACAAATTAATGAAAGATATTTTGAGCTTAGCGACCACTATGCTGGCCAAAGACATAATATTTTGAGCTTACGGTTTGTAGGATTAAACAAATTAAATTAACATATTTTGAGCTAATGTTTCACGCTTAGTGGTCACTATCGTTTAATGAGTTATTCAATGATATTTTAAGTTTAGTGTTCACTAGCTTATGACACAACATAATATTTGGATCTTAGTGTTCACTAGGATTTAACAAACTGAATCAACATAGTTTGAGCTTAGTCGTCGTTATGTTCTTAAACAATATTATATTTCGAGCTAAAGAGTCACTAGCATTGAACAAATTGAATAAAGACATTGAATTTAGTGTCCGCTAGGTTATGTCTCAACATAACCTAGCAAATTATATTGTAATCCTAGAAGTCGATAGGTTTTAACAAATTAAAGTAAAATGTTTTGTGCTTAGCGACCTCTAAGTTAATCAATGCCATTAACTTTAGAGATCTTTATACTAATCAAGACTTGTATAAATTATTTGAATTCATTGTACGATTTTAATATTTTAAATTAAGATATTTAGAGCTTAGCACCTGCTAGGTTATGCCACCACATAATATTTGGAGACTATCGCTGGTTAGGATTTAATAATTTAAATTAAGATATTTTGAGTTTAGCAGTTGCTAGGTAATGTGATAACAAATTATTTGGAGATTGTATTCTCTAGGGTTTAATAATTCATAATTATAATATATTACAACATTTAACAAATTAGAAGAAGCTATTTTGAACTTAGCTAGGGCTAGGTTAATCAACAACATAGTACTTTGAGCTTACGGTCGATAGGATTAAACAAATCAAATTAACTTATTTTGAGCTAAGAGGACGCTAATTACTTCTACAATATAATATTACGAGCTTAGTGGTGGCTATCATTTACCAAGTTACTAAATGATATTTTGAGCTTAGCGTCCGTTAATTTATGACAACATAATATTTGGAGCTTAGTGGTCTTTAGGTTTTAACAAAAGAAAGGTAGATATTATAGGCTTAGCGGCCAATAGGTTATGCAAAAACATAATATTTAGATATTAGAGGTCACTAAGATTAACAAATTAAATCAACATAGATTAATCTTAGAGTCTGCTAGGTACGTAAACACTATAATATTTCAATATAAAAAGTCACTAGCATTTAACAAACTAAAGAAAGACATTTATAATTCAGTCCCCTCCAGCTTATGCTTCAACATAAGATAACAAATTCAATTGTAATCTTAGAAGTCTCTAGTTTTTAACAAAATTTAAGTAAGAAGTTTTGAACTTAGCGATTTATAAGTTAATCAATGCCGTGAACTTAGGAAATCTTTATAGTAATCAAGCCCTGTATAAATTAGTTGAGTTTATTGTATTGTTTTAAGATTTTAAATTAAGATATTTCAAGCTTAGCACCCGCTAGGTTATTCCAGCTCATAATATTTAGAGCACAATGTTGTTAGGATTTAATAAATTAAATTAAGATAATTTGAGCTTAGCGGCCGCTAGGTTATGCCACAACATATTATTTGTAGATTACATTCGCTAGGGTTTAATAATTCATAATTATAATATTTTAGAACATTTAACAAATTAGAGGAAGATATTTTGAACTTAGTTGGCGCTGGGTTAAACAAGGACATAATATTTGTAGCTTGCATTCGTAAGGATTTAACAAATTAAATTAATAATTGATGGAGCTATGTGGTGAATAACTACTTCCACAATATAATATTTTGATCTAAGTTTTTTATAACACTTTACAAGTTAGAGAACTATATTTTGATCTTTAGCCAATGGTATGCTATGCTACAACATAATATTTAGAGCTTAGTGGTCACTAGGTTTTATAAAAAAAAGTAGAATATTATGATCTAATCTGTCGCTAGGGTATAATAAGACATAATATTTGGAGCATAACGATCGTAAGGATGTAAGAAAACAAATTAAGATATTAGAAGCTTAGCCATGGCTAGGATATACCAAAACATATTTTTTTTTGGAAATATGGTAAAAGTGGGGGTTTTGAAATGTTCTTCATCCTCTTACAAAAAGCCTTCAAGGAAATATATTATAATGAAGATAGAAGAGAAAAAGTCCTTACGTAGCAAAAAGTAAAAAGATAAAATGGCCCACACCAAATAAAACCGAATTACATTTTAAGTTGATCTACAACATCATTTTTTCATACAAAAGGTAACTTGAAGACATTATTGATGCTTTGAGAACTCTTTCAAAGATGTTTTTGGTCTTTACGATGCAGAAAATTACATTAACTAGGAGTTCAGTGGAAAAGAGGTTGATCTAAGTCTTACAGTTGAGTTGAAGTGCTTCTTGTGCTTTCTCCAAGGTAGTTGAAGGGTTTTTAAAGAAGTTAAAGTGCCTTTCTCCAGTTTCAAAGCCAAAAGGTTGACCTACAAGTTCAAATATCTTGAATAGGTAAGCTACAAATGAAGGGTGAGCTCGAGAAGGTGTAATATAGAAATTATATTGAAAGGATATAAAAGATATATGAGCTCGAAGTGAAGATAAGGAGTTATAGAAAAGGAAAAAAATAAAGTTGAGCAATAGGTGTTTGATGTTGAGAGGTTTGTTTTCTAGCAAGAATAATGAATATGACAAGTTGGAAGATGAAAGGATGCAAGTTTGATTGTGGCTGTAAAAAGAGAAAGTGTAGGAAAGGAATAAGTGTCTTGAAGTTTTGAGTTAGATGAATATGTGAGGAAAGGAGTGAAATCTTAAGAAAAACTCAAAATGTATGTGCAACTAAGGAAGACTTGCTTAATGTTCATGAAGGAATGAATTGATATACAGAGGTAGGGTGAAAAGTTAGTTGCAGATGGATGACTGATACAGACAAGAATATCCAACTTGGATTTGAGTAAGGTGTCGTATAAATCGAGGAGGAAGAAGAGGCTGGTATACAACTAGTAGAGGTAATTTGAGGAAGAAATGGTTTATTTCAAATTGTTTGCCACACCGACATGGATGTCTAAATAGATTTATAAATCTTCAAATCTTCGACACACAGGAACTTTGCAGAGATGAAGAAAAAAACCCTTAACGAACACAAGAAACCTAGAAATAGTTTTTTTTTTATAAATTTTTTACCAGTGTGACGTGGATGTCTAAATGGATCTATAATTCTTCAAACACTCGACACATAGGTACTCGAAAAGCCAAAGAAAAAATCAATTACCAAATGAAAAAGCCAAGAAATGTTTTTTTTTTTTTTTTTTTTTTTCAGATTTTCTAACACCTCAGCATGGATGTCGAAATGGATCTATAAATCTTTAAATCATTGACACACAAGAACTCTGAAAAGCCGAGAAAAAACCCCTTACCAAACGAAAAAATCGAGAAATCGCCATAAATAGTTTTTTTCATATTTTTTGTAACCCAAACAAGGATGTCTAGGTGAATTTTTAAATTTTTGAATCCTCGACACAATTAATTTGTAAATTCAAAGAAAAAATCTTCAAATCCTTGACACACAGGAACTTTGAAAAACCAAAGAAAATCTTAGAATCCTCGACACAGGAACTTCTGCAAAACCGAAGGAAAAGACCCATAATCGAATGGAAAAAATCAAGAAAAACTCAGAAATGGTTTTTTATCATATTTTCTACCAACCCGACACGAATGTCTTAATCTATCTATAAATCTTCAAATCCTCGATATATGGGAACTCTGCAAAGGAAGAAAAAAAACTCATTATCGAATGCAAAAAACCCAAAAATAGTTCCTAGAAAAACCTAAAAACTCCTTGACACAGGAATTTTGCAAAGTCGAACAAAAATCTTAACATTCTTGACACAGAGGAACTCTCCAAAGTCAAAGATAAAAGCCATTACTGAATTCAAAAGACCCAAAAACAAAATTCAAAATGGTTGTTTAATTAGAGTTCCTATCACCCCAACACGAATGTCGAAATGCATCGAAAAATCTTCAAATCTTCGACACAAGAATTCTACAAAGGCGAAGAAAAAAACCCATTAAATAATGTAAAAATGTAAGAAATGATTTTTTTAAAATTTTCTGACATTCTAACATGGATGTCTAAATGGATCTATAAATCTTCAAATCTTCGACACAGATGAACAATATAAAGCCGAAGAAAACAACTCATGCTCGAACACAAAAAATCTAGAAATAGTTTTTTTTAGATTTTTTGCACCCTGACATGAATGTTTAAATGGATATATAAATCTTCAAATCCACGATACACATGAACTCTGCAGAGCCGAATAAAAACACCGATTACTAAACACAAAATATTCATAAATGGTTTTTTTTCAAATATTATGCCATCCTAGCAAGGCTTTCTAAATGGATCTACATATCTGAAATTCTTCATCACAGAGGAACTCTATAAAGCAGAAGAAAAAAAACCAATAACGAAGGTAAATAACCTAGACAAACAAAGAAATGGTATTTTTCAAATTTTCTGCTGTCTCGAAACATATGTCTAAAAGGATTTATAAATCTTCAAATCATCAACACACAAATTCTAGAAATCGGAAGAAAATAACCCATTATTGAATGCAGAAAACCCTGAAGTTTTTTTTTCTTTGTTTATTGACACCGTTTTCTAAATGGATCTAAATTTTTTTGAATCCTCCACACACAAGAACTCTTAAAATCCAAAGAAAAAAATGCATTACCAAAATTAAAAAAACCTAGAAATGGTTTTTTATTTATTTTTTTGCCATTCTCGACGACACGAATGTTTAAATGGATGTATAAATCTTCAAATCGTCGACACCTAGGAACTTTGTAAAGCCGGAGTAAAAAACCAATTACTGAACATAAAAAACACACTAAAACCTAGGTTTTTTTTTTTTTTTTTTTAAAATAAAATTTATTCTTCAGATTTTTTTGTGATTTTGACATAGATGTCTTAATGGATATATAAAATCTTCTAATCCTCGATGAAGATAAAAATCCATTACCGAATGTAAAGAACCTAAAAATGGTTTGTTTTTATATTTTTTGTGAATGTAAAGAACTTAAAAATGATTCGTTTTTATATTTTTTGCAACTGCGACACATGTTTAACTGGATCTATAAATCTTCAAATCATTGACACACAGAACTACCCAAAGGAACAAGAGGAATTACAACCTTCTTTCCGGTTCTACCCATAGGTGGAGGTACTAAACGATAGAGCCTTTCTGACTTAGGGACATTGCATAGATGAGTTCGTCCTTGGTTGGACATCACACTTCCCTTGATCACCGCCAGCAGAATCAGATGCACACATGTACCAGAGGGCAACCTAGCTCCATTCGTCCCCCTCATCGTCGCGTCAGTCTCAGATCTCAGCAGGGGAGGAGAGGTTTTTGCCCCCTAGGAATAGTTTTTAGCAAATTGTCTGCTAGCCTAGAACAAATGTCCAAATGGATATATAAATATTCAAATCCTCGACAGACACGAATATCACAAATCTGAAGAAAAAACTCCATTACGTAACGTAAAAACCCCATTAAAACTACAAATGGTTTTTTTTTTAAATTTCTTCCTTCCCGACACAGGTGTCTAAATGAATATAGAAATCTTCAAATCCTCAACAAAAAGGAACTCTTAAAAACCGAAGAAAAACACTTATTACTGAACACAAAAAACGTAGAAATAGTTTTTTAGAATTCTTTAAACTTTGACACAAACGTCTAAATGGACCTATAAATCTTCAAATCCTCGACAAAAGGAACTCCGCAAAGCAGAAGAAAAAAATTTGTTATCGAACGTAAAAAATCCAGAAATAGTTTTTTTCCTATATTTTTTCCCATCCTGACACAGATGTCTAACTGCATCTATAAATTTTTAAATTCGCGATACACATGAACTTTGCAACGCCGAAGAAAAAAAAAATCATTACCAACCACAAAAAACCTAGAAAATCTCATAATTTAGTTTTTTTTTTGTTAGATTTCCCTCCCCTTTTGGAGCTAATGTTTTAATTTATCTATAAATTTTTAAATCCTCAACACAAGAATTTTGGAAAACCAGAAAACAAAACCCATCCCGACGTAGATGTCTAAATGGTTCTAAAAATTTTAAATTCGTGATACACATGAACTTTGCAAGGCCGAAGAAAAAAATTCATTACCAACCACAAAATACCTAGAAAATCTCATAATTGAGTTTTTTTCCTTTTAGATTTTCCTTCCATTCTATATCGTCTATGGGAAAGAGGCGGTGTTGCATATATCACTTGAGTTGTCGCATTAGAGCTCGTGAAGCAACTAGAGATGTCTAAATTTGGACCAACGAGGCCAGGTATGTAAAGCTAATAGAATTAGAAGAAACCATAGAGAATGTTCTCCAAGTAATAAATAAGTATAAGGTTTCAATCAAGAAATATTGACAAGAAGACAAAAGCATGGACCATCCAGGAAGGAGAGTTGGTTTTGAAAAGGGATGTAGATCAAGAAAAACCAAGAAGGCATTCCAAATTTGACGCTATCTGGAGTGGCCCCTATATGATGACTAGGTGCAAAAGTAGCAATACTTTTGAATTGTCTACATTGGAGGGTAAAGTTGCAGATTCTCTGCCACAACAACACAGATGTCTACACGGATCTACAAATATTTAAATCCTCGACACAGGAATTCTACAAAGGCGAAGAAAAAAATCATTGCTGAATGTAAAAATCTCAGAAAAAATGAGAAATGATTTTTTTTCAGATTTTCTTCCACCGCGTCATGGATCTCTAAATGGATGTATAAATCATCAAATCCTTGACACATAGCAACTCTGCAAAGGCACCAAGAATTGGTTTTTTTTCCAGATTTGTTGCCACACCAACACGAATGTCTAAATGGATTTTTAAATATTCAAATCCTCAACACACAGAAACTCTACAAATCAGAAAAAAAATCTGGAAAAACCCATAAATGGTTTTTTCAGATTTTTTGCCACCCTAGCATGGGTGTCTAAGTGAATATTTAAATCTTCAAATCTTTATCACAAAGGAACTCTATAAAGCTAAAGAAAAAAATCATTACCGAACACAACAAACCCAAAAAAACCTAGAAATGGTTTTTAAAAAAAAATTCTTCCATCCCATCACGAGTGTTTAAATGGATTTAAAAAATCTTCAAATCCTCGACATAGAAGAACTCTTCAAGTCGAAGAAAAAAACACATTACCGAATGCGAAAAATGCAGAATTTTTTTTTTTCGGATTTTATGCCAAACAAACATAAATGTCTAAATGTAACTATAAATCCTCAAATTCTCAACACAAAGGATCCCTTAAAAGTTGAAAGAGAAAACGCATTACTGATCACAAAAACCAAGAAAAACCAAAAAATAGTTTTTTATAGACTTTTTGCCACCCTGATACAAATGTCTTAATGGATCTATAAATCTTCAAATCCTCGACATATATGAACTTTCTAAAGCCAAAGAAAAAACCCATTATCGAATGCAAAAATCCCAGAAAAATTGAAAAAACCTCGACACATATGAACTTTTCAAAGTTGAAGTAAATCTTCAAAACATCAACACAGGAAGTTTGCAAAGCTGAAGAAAAAGACCCATTACCGAATGCAAAAAACCTAGAAATGGTTTATTTTCAGATTTTTTTTCAGTTCGACACGAATGTCTAAATGGATATATAAATCTTTAAATTCTCGACACACAGGAACTTTGTAAAGTTTAAGAAAAGATCCATTATCGAACGAAAAAAACACGAGAAAAACCTAAAAATGGTTTTTTCATATTTTTTGCCACCCCAACATGTATGTCTAAATGGATATATAAATCTTCAAATCTTTTGACACAAAGGAACTCTGCAAAGTCGAATAAAAAAACCCATTACCAAACGTAAAGAAACTAGAAATATTTTTTTTTCTAGATTTTCCGCCACATAGGTAGAGATGTCTAAATGGATCTATAACATCACCGAACACAAATAACCCAAAAAATAAATCTAATTTTCCTCCACCCCAACACGTATCTCTAAATGGATCTATAAATATTCAAATCTTTGACACATAGGTACTCTGCAAAGCCAAAGGAAAAACCTCAGAAAAATCTAGAAATGATTTTTTTTTGTTTTCAGATTTTTGCCACGTCGACATTGATGTATAAATGGATGTATAAATCTTAAAATCCTCAAGACACAGGAACTCTGCAAATCTGAAAAGAACTAAGAAAAATCCATAAATGGTTTTTTTTATTTTTTTGTCACCTGACAAGGATGATGACTGTAAATCTTTGAATGCAAAGCCAAAGAAAAAATCTTCAAATCCTCTACACACATGAACTCTACAAAATCAAAGAAAATCTTAGAATCCTTGACATAGAAACACTACAAAACAGAAGATAAAGACCCATAACCGAATGCAAAAAACCAAGAAAAACCTAAAAATGGTTTTTTTATCATATTTTCTACCAACCCGAGATGAATGCCAAAAAAAGTTGAAGGAAAAACCCACTATCGAATGCAAAAAAATCAGAAATAGTTTTTCTTTTCAGATTTTCTACCCACCTCGACTTGTATTTCAAAATGGATCTATGAAGCTTACAATCTTCAACACAAAGGAATTTGCAAAGCTGAGAAAAAAACCCCATTACTGAATGCAAAAAATAAAAAAATAGAGAAATAGTTTTTTCAGATTTTTTGACGCCCTGACACGGATGTCTAAATGGGTGTATAAATCTACGAATCCTTGACATGCATGAACTTTGCAAAGCCGAAGAAAAGAAACCCATTATTGAATGTAAAAATTCTAAAAAAGCTGAAAAATCTTTGACACGGGAACTCTGCAAAGTCGAAAAAAAATCTTCACATTCTCGACGCACAGGAAATCTACAAAGTCGAAACAAAAAACCCATTACCGAATGCAAAAACCTAAAAAAATTCAGAAATGATTTTATATCATATTTTTTATCACCTCAAAACAAATGTCTAAATGTATCTTAAAATTTTCAAATTCTCGACACACAGGAATTCCCCAAAGGTGAAGAAAAAACCCATTACTTAACGCAAAAAAACTAAGAAATGCTTTTTTTTTAATTTTCTGGCAACCTAGCATGGATGTCTAAATGGGTTTATAAATCTTCAAATCCTCAACACACATGAACGATGTAAAGCTGAGAAAAAAACTCATACCTGAACACATAAAATCTAGAAATTGTTTTTTTAAAGATTTTTTACACCCCGACATGAATGTTTAAATGGATATATAAATTTTCAAATCCTCGATGCACATGAACTCTGCAAAGCCGATTAAAAAACTGATTACTGAACGCAAAAAATTCATAAATGGTTTTTTCAAATATTATGCCATCCTAGCACGGATGTCTAAATGGATATACAAATCTGAAATTCTTCAACACAAAGGAACTCTATAAAGCCAAAGAAAAAAAACCACTAACGAAGGCAAAAAACCCGAACAAACAAAGAAATGGTATTTTAAAAAAAATTTGCAGACTCGAAACTTGTGTCTAAAATGATTTATAAATCTTTAAATCATCAAAACACACGAACTCTGGAAATCCGAAGAAAATAACCCATTGCTGAACGTAAAAAACCCAGAAATGGTTTTTTTTTTTGTTTAATCTATTTTAGATTTTCCACCTCGACACCGATTTATAAATGTATATATAAATTTTCAAATCCTCCAAACACAGGAATTCTTAAAATCCAAAGAAAAAATGCATGACCGAAATAAAAACCCAAAAACCCAATAATGATTTTTTATTTGATTTTATGCCAGCCCGACATGAAAACCTAGAAAAAATGTATGACCGAAATAAAAAAACCAGAAAAATCCAATAATGGTTTTTATATTTAATTTTTATTTGTTTCATATTTTCTACCACCCCTGCATAGATGTCTAAATGGATCTTCTATCAATATTCAAATACTTGAAACACAAGAACTCTAAAACACTGATGAAAAATCGTTACAGAACGCAAAAAAATCAAAATAACCCATAAATCTTCAAATCCTTGTCACATAAGAATTCTTCAAAGTCAAACTTAAAACCCATTATCGAACACAAATAACCTAGAAAAATTGAGAAGTGATTTTTTATTAAAAAAATTTCCACTGTGGCACGGTTGTCTAAATGGATCTATAAATCATCAAATCCTGGAAACATACGAACTCTGCAAAGCCACCTAGAATTAGTTTTTTTTAGATTTTCTACCACCCCGATACGGATGTCTATATGGATATATAAATATTTAAATTATCGACACAGGTACTCTATAAAGCCGAAAAACAACCATTACCAAATGAAAAAAATGTAGAAAAACACATTTTTTTCCAGATATTTTGCCACCCCGACATGAATGTTTATGTCAATCATTAAATCTTTAAATCTTCAACAAACAGGGACTCTGTAACGCTGAAGAAAAAATTCAATTATTGATCACAAAACCCATAAAAACTTAGAAATGATTTTTTTTTTCAGATTTTTTGCCACCACAACACAAATGTCTAAACAGATTTATTAATCATCAAAGCCTCAACACACAATAACTCTTCAAAGTCAAAGTAAAAAACACATTACCGAATGCGAAAAACATAGAAATAATTATTTTTTTCGATTTTCTGCCACCCCGACACAGATGTCTAAATGGATCTATAAATCATCAAATCCTCGACACAAAGGAACTCTACAAAGCCAAAGAAAATAACTCATTACTAAATGCTAAAACCTAAGAAAAACCCATAAATGGATTTTTGTTGATTTTTTGCCACCCCAGCGCGGATGTCTAAATAAAATCTATAAATCTTTGAATCCTCGACATGCAGGAACTCTGCAAAGCCGAAGAAAAAACTCGTTATCGAATGAAAATAACTCAAAAATACTTCAAAATCCTCGACACACATGTACTTTGCAAAGTCGAAGAAAATTTTCAAATCCTCGACACAGGTACTTTGCAAAGTTGAAGGGATAAACCCATTATCGAATTTGAAAAACCCAAAAAATAGTTTTTTTCAAATTTTTTTAGCACTCCGACACAAATGTCTAAATGGATCTATAACTCTTCAAATCTTTGACACACAGGAACTCTGCAAAGTTGAAATAAAAAAACCCATTATCGAACGGAAAACCCAGAAATATTTATTTTTCCAGATTTTCTGACAACCTGAAACGCATGTATAAATGAATCTCTAAATCTTCAAATCGTCGACACAAAGGAACTCTGCAAAGCCAAAGAAAAAACCCATAACTGAAAGCAAATAACCCGAAATGGTTTCTTTCAGATTTTTGCCATCTCGACATGTATATTTAAATGTTCAAATCCTCAACACATAGGAACTCTGCAAAGCTGAAGAAAAAAACCCATTACCTAACCCAAAAATCCCAGAAAAACTCTGAAATGGTATTTTTGATCGAATTTTTTGCCACTTTGACACGTCTAAATGGATCTATAAATCTTCATATCCTCGAGACAATGGTTTTTTCACATTTTTCGCCACCCTACCATGGGTGTCTAAGTGAATATTTAAATCTTCAAATCTTTAACACACGAAACTCTTTAAAGCTGAAGAAAAAAATTCATTACCGAACACAACAAATCCAAAAAAAAAAACTTAGAAATTGTTTTTTTTTCAAATTTTCTACCACTCTAGCACGGATGTTTAAATGGATTTAAAAATCTTCAAATTCTCGTCACAGAAAAAAATCTTCAAAGTCAAAGAAAAACACTTTATCGAATGTGAAAAACCCAAAAAGGTTTTTTTAAGATTTTCTTCCACAGGGACAAATGTCTAAATGGAACTATAAATCCTTAAATCCTCGACACAAATGAACCCTAGAAAGTTGAAAAAAAAACCTATTATTGAACACAAAAGCAAGAAAAACCCAAAACTGGTTTTTAAAAGACTTTTTGCTACCCTGGTACAGATGTCTTAATGGATCTATAAATCTTTATATCCTCGACACGCAGGAATTTTGCAAAGTTGAAGAAAAAAACAATCATTACCGAACGTAAAAAACCAGAAAAATCTAAATATTAGTTTTTCATATTTTTTGCCATGCCAACATGTATGGCTAAATGGATATATAAATTTTCAAATCTTCAACACAAAGGAACTCTGCAAAGCCGAAGAAAAACACCCTTTACCAAACTTAAACAAATTAAAAATGGTTTTTTTTTCATATTTTATGCCATACTTGCACAGATGTCTAAATGGATCTATAACCTTTTCAAAGTCTCGACACAAAGGAACTCTGCAAATTAAAAAAAAAAACACATTAACTAACACAAAAAACTCTCCAAAAAATTCTAATTTTTAGCTACCTCGGCACGTATCTCTAAATGGATCTATAAATATTCAAATCTTCGACACAAAGGAACTCTACAAAGCCAAAGAAAAATCCAAAAAAACCTAGAACTGGTTTTTCTATTTTTAGATTTTCTGCCACTTCGACACGGATGTCTACATGGATCTAGAAATCTTCATATCCTAGAGACACAGGATTCTGCAAAGACGAAGAAAAATCTCATTACATAACGAAAAACCCAAAAAACCTTGAAATAGTTTTTTTAGATTTTTTGCCACCCCGACATTGATGTCGAAATGAATCTATAAATTTTTAAATCCACTACAATAGGAACTCTTCAAAGCCGAAGAAAACACAATTACCAAACACAAAAAGGAAAAATCTAGAAATTGTTTTTTTTCATATTTTATGCCACCTCGACATGGAACACTACAAAACCGAAGAAAAAAACTCATTATCAAACAAAAAAAACCCAAAAATAGTTTTGAAATTTTCTGCCACCTCGGCAGATTTCTAAATGAATATATAAATCTTTAAATCTTTGACACAAAGGTACTCAGAAAGTCGAATAAAAAAACCCATTACCGAAAGATAAAAACCGAGAGTTTTTTTTTAAAATTTTCTGCCACACTGACACGAATGTCTGAATGGATCTATAAATTTTCAATTCCTCGACATAGGTACTCTACAAAGCTAAAGAAAAAAATTCATTATTGAATGCAAAAACATAGAAATAGTTTTGTTTTAAAGATTTTCTGCCACCCCGCCACAAATGCCTAAATGGATCTACAAATTTTCAAATCCTTGACACACAGGGACTCTTTAAAACTAAAGAAAAAAACCCAATACCAAATGCAAAAATTCTAGAAAAACCTAGTAAATATATTTTTTACAGATTTACTGCCACCTTTGCATGAATGTATAAATGGATCTATAAATTTTCAAATCCTCGACACATGGGAACTATGCGAAGCCGAAGAAGAAAACCAATTACGAAATGCAGAAAACACAAATGATTTTTTTCATATTTATTTTTGCCAACTCGACACTTATGTCTAAATAGATATTTAATTCTTAAATCCTCGACACAAAGAAACCTTGCAAATCCGAAGAAAAAAACCCATTACCGAATGCAAAAAAATGTAAATAATTTTATTTCTTCAGATTTTTTGGAACCATGACAGGGATGTCTTAATGGATATATAAATTTTCAAATTCTCAACACATAGGAACTATGCAAAGCCGAAGAGAAAAAATCATTACTAAACGTAAAAAACCCATAATTGTATTTGTTGATGAGGAATCACAACACCCACAAATGAGATAGTTCATGGACTAGGGCATTCTGTTTGATTGCATAGCATAGAACTACCCTGAGTGTGAGACATTACAACATGGGATAACTCTCAAGAAAAAGCTGGTTCCTGCTCCTAACATTCCTTGCACTAACATACCTTGGACATACACTAAGAGCAGTGATACACCAAGAACCTAAAAGGGTGGACCTACACTACAAACTAAATTACATCCAATACATAATTCTTAAATGAGCACAACACACCAAAATAAGGTAATAACCAAGGAAATATGCACATAATGCCCTCCTGCAATGAGAGGAAAGGGAGACAAAAATCATGCAAAGGTTAAAATAACTAGCACAAAACATAATTTTTATTGCTCATGAAGTATATATAGTACATTGTATGTCGGAGAAAGGCATTATAAATCTTGAGAGGAAGGCTTCAAGCCCCAAGAAGAATGGGGTGTATGGGAGAGAAAAATTGATCAACGACCTTTGGACATGCAAACCCCTTACAATTTATAGAGCAAGAAATTAGAGAGAGATAGAAGAAAATATTAAAATGCACTCCAATCTCCTTTAAAATCCATCATTGTTCTTGCAGGAGTGATGGACTAATCTATCAAGCCCATACTCCATTGTACCTTTCTTATTGGGTAAAAAAGGAGCCCATCCCTCATCATTTTTGGTAGGTGAGAAATCTGGAAACATCCTGTAAAATGGCAGATTGTATTTATTCATTTTTAAGTATTTAGTCATCATGATAGAGGACTTTGAAATGCATTGCAACCTTCGAAATTTGAAATTTTAGACTTTCGGGATTTAGGACTCCAGGATTTTTTGCTTCGGATATCTTTGTTATTGTTCATCGCTCCGAGGTCTAAATTTTGGACTTCGGGTTTAAGACTTCGACTCCCCTTTTGCCAACTCCAAACTTCCAAAATTCCGACTTCAGGTTTCAGACTTTTTATGCTCATTTTTCCACGCTTCTTTCTGTCGAGTCCCCAAATTTCTCTTCGGCTTAACTCCGAACAACCCTACCTTCAAAGTCGGAATGTTAAATTTTAGAGCTTCTTCATTTCCCGAACTTCTCTGGAATGTGCTCGGCCCTCTTCAACCTGTTTGGCCAATCCCGAAGTGTGAGCTCCCATGGCTGTTGAATTGATCCCTCATTTTTTCTGTGCCGAGTCACATTTGTCTAATTTTTTCTTAAGGGCAAAACTGGATAATAGTTTTTTTCAAATTTTTGCCACCTCGACACAAATGTCTAAATGGATCTATAAATTTTAAAATCCTAGCATGCAAAACTCCTTCAATCCAGAGGGTTATATAAAGAATCTTCTTCCTACCTTTCTACTTACACCTAAATGAGCATAGAGAATAGACTATAGCCCTTTTATCATCTTAGAATATTCTTCCATTAGAGGAGCTAGCTATCTTCATTTCTTGCATTCATCCATCCATGTTTTGAAGTCATATGGAAATATGTTAAATGGTCTTGTAGTCATTGATTAATAAGAACTCCATTCTTAAAAACATTGGGATTCAAGCATACAATTAACCATTTGATTGTTTAAGATCTAAAAAGGTTCATTTTGATTTATTGGCATTCAATAGAGATTAAGATTAATAGATTAACATGTTAGTTTGAGTGTTTATTCATGTTCTAATGCTAATATGTCGGTAGATTAGTATTTTTAAGCTCTAAGCATGATAGTGTATAGATTTTGGTTTAACTTTGTGTTAGGAGTACTAGGGGTTAGTTCTAATTCATTTTGAATTGCTACCTAATTATTACACACATTTGACATGCCTAGTGGGACCTACTCTATTGTTATTTGTACTTAATTTCAATTTTTTGTAGTTAAGTTTCAATTTTTGTTATTAATTCTTTTATGCACATATTGCTCTAATTTGTTTTGTTGAGTGTACATGTATTGAGTCTTACTTGTAGGTATAAAGGAGGCGAAGTGCCGTGAAAATTGGATTTTGATGGGAAAAATTCAAGATTTCTTCATGTTTAGAGTTTAATTTTTAAACATTCTACATGCTAGCTTTGTGAATTTCTTAAAAGTATTAAATTCTTGAGCATTAAATGTTAGTATTTGATAGTGTTGAGCCTTCTATTTACATATTAATGCGGTGGGTTGATGTCAAAATTGAATCTTGATGAGAAAATTTTAAGATTTCTCCATATTTTCATTTTTGGAGCGAACTTCTTCAACATTTTACATGTCAGTTTTGTCAATTTTTGAAAATGTTAAGTAAGGTCTTGTTGCATCATATTCGTAACTCCCACTTTTTAATATATAGGTCTTGATTGGACTTAAACTTGCTTTTAGTGTACCTTTTTAAAAAATCATATCAACATTTTGTTATTTATGTCTTGTTCGTTTTTTAATTTAGCATAAGCGGTGACATGTTTTTGATCACCTTACGTGTCAAACTATTAATTTATCGGTCACTTAGGAAGTACTCCATTTAGCTAATTGGTTTACCAACAACTTTGCATGATTATGTCTCATTTGTCACATTGACTTATCTATTTTAGACAATCACCTTGATCCATTGATTCTTGATCATTCATTATTATTCGGTCATTAATATAGCTTTTTGTTTTGAACTTGCATGATTATTTCTTATGTTTATCCATCTTATAAACTCATTTCTAGGAGAATCCTTTAGGTCTTTGATCTTCTTGTTTTTTTTAAGTTAATTGGTCATTTTTTAACATATCTTTCAAAACTTGGCACAAACATTTCCTATCAAGCAACATTTGCATCAATCAAACATTGGAAATCTTTTTATTGTATCTTTTATGTTGCTAAAATTTTGATCAATCCTTTGACATTTACGCAACCAAACTTGTTGTTCAAACCTTGTTGAATTATCAATCTTGAGTTATCATTACGAAATGTCTAGTTGGTTTTCGTTATGCTTCCCAAATCCATAGGAAATGTTCTCTTTGAAAAATTTTAATCATACAATCTAGGCAAGAAAGAGTGCTTACCAACGCAGTTCACCTAGGGGGAAACATGGAGAACAAGGTAAAACCCTGAGACCCCCTCCTGTATATGTCTCCTTTATTATTGGGGAAAAATTAGTGCAGGCGGGTAGAAGAAGGTTAGAATGATCACGGCGGAGAGAATATGCCCGAGGGGCATCAGGATGAGTTAATATACCCACCCGGGGGAGGTAAAAACAATCACGATCAGTTCATTTTGTATTAGAGCCCTTGTCAAATTTTGGGGACAAATTAGTGCAAAGCGGGTAGAAGAAGGTTAGAATGATCACGACAGAGAGAATATGCCCGAGGGGCATCACGACAAGTTAATACACCTAGCCGGGGGAGGTAAAAACAATCACGATCAGTTCATTTATACTCGAGCCCTTGTCAAATTTTACCGCGAGATTCCAGTTAGAGAGTTTGGAGCACGATGCAGAGGTTATCGACAAGGCGCAGGCGAGCAGATCGGATCTGAGAGTACCAACGAGACCCTGTGGATGGACCCTTCGTGAGTAGGTAGGCGGGAAAAGACGCATGCGTGCAAGCATGTGTTGAAAATACGGGGAGGTGCACGTGTCGGAAAAGCGAATGCGCTCGGCGCTCGGGTGTATGCGTTGAAAGATGCATACGCCCACGAGTGTCTGTCGCAGGGGGAAAAACAGGGTCGAGCGCGTGCGCGTCGAACCAAGCGCATAGGCGTTGGGGGAATTTTTGAATTTTAGTTGGAATGGATGGGCGCACGCTTGAGCGCTGGGAGGGACACATAGGTGTCACACTGGGCACGTTGGCGTCCTGTGTGGCATACACTAGAAAAAGTGAAAAGGTAGGGGGCGCGTACGAGTCGGTTAGGGCACGTAGGCCTCGATGATGGTGCGTGCGTGTCGAAAAGGGCGTGCATGCGTCGAGAAGAAAATGAAACACACTTATAGCAAAATAGCAAAGTGTAGAGGAGAAAAATTAGAAGAATTTTTATGAAGAAAAAGGGAAGTTAGTAAGTTCAAGGACTCAGCAAGCCATTTTTCTTTAGAAAGATAGCTAGAAGTTAGATAAGTGCCTAACACTTGTTTTTTGATTTTGTAGCATAGATTACCCGCACTTCAGACGCGAGAGAGATATGACCGCCTTGAGACGATAGAGGCGTAGTTTGAGGATGGAGTTAGGGGGATATTAGATAGCCTACGTGGCTAACATGCCCCAGATCACATTGGACCACGACCTTCTGACGGCCATAATAGAGAGATGGCACAGTGAGAGCCATTGCTTTCGGCTGCTTACAATGGAGATCACCATTACATTGGAGGATGTCTGGCTCACCATGCGTGTTCCTATTGTTGGTTAGCCCATTCACTATGTGAGTGACAGGGCAACATTAGACAGATGCATAGCACAGTTGTTCGGAGTCTTGACGATACCTTGTCGTGGGATGACGATGAGATTGTCATGCTGCATTGATGACCTTTCTCTAGATCAGGTTGTAGTCTACATGATGGCCTTTGTCAATGGAGTTTTACTCCCTGAAAAGACTGGCTCTTCATTCCCTCTTGGAATACTTGGACTTATACTTGTATTGATACATGGAGAGACTTATTGTTGGGGCAAGTGCCTTTACAGCAGGTTCCACACTAGGGTCCACCTTAGGCTCCAGGAGGTGGTGATGGATAGCTTGTTGCATTACAACCTCAGTTACAGGGCGCAATAGCGGTACAGCTTCAGGTGGCCGCAGAGAGATCAAGCCGAGCACGAGTCCACGTATTTGACTGTGGAGAGACCAGGCTAGGTCTCAGTCACATGACAGTGGTAGGGCAACATGGCAGGGCCATATCGCATAGTTGGCAGTGCAGGGCACTCAGTCAGTGGGTGCCTTAGGCTAGGCACAGAGCCAGTTACATAGTGTCATGGTTCAACATGACCAGGGGCAGGTTGAGGGACACTTATATGATGGAGAGAGACTAGGCCCGAGTTGAGTTGAGTTACTGAGTGTCACCGGAGAGAGATCGAGAGGGTGCCGCTAGGCAAAGCTAATGCTGATAGAGGTCAATTGATAGGCAAGCGTGATGTCGCCCTACTAGTAGCCTTGGCCACAAGAGACGATGATTTGATACATGACCCTATCAGGGCCACAGGTGAGGCTCTTTATTACAGGTAGCCTACTTTCGAGTAGTTCTAGTAGTAAAGCGAGTGACGCCATATGCCTAGCTTGATGTGAGCCGCAGTCTCCAAATCACGGAGGTCAACCAGGTCATTACAGCAGCCGGCCAAACAGGGTCTTCCCTCGGTTGACAAGTTCTTCGAGGGCAAACCCATCACAGCCTCCACTATTCTGTCCTCCAGGACATGGTCCCAGTAGCCCCGGTGAGGGCGAGAGTTGCAACTAAGTCTCCTACTCATGCCATGATATGTATGTATGTATTCATTTGTATATGCCTCTTATGAAGGCTAATTTTGACTATGGATAGATTCTTTACATTCTTTCACGAATGCCTCTAGATGAAGGCCCGATTTTGATCGATGTATGCACTTTTGATGTATTACCACGCCTCTGTATGCAGGCTTAGTATCTGATCCACGCCCCTTTTATATGGCAGATGGACAACATTTTGTATACACCGGTCTGTGATCAGAGATTTTTATTATACATGTACCATATGGACACTTTGATGTATATCATTACTTTGATGACACATTATATCGATGATGTTTTATTTTGAGCACTGACATGGACAATTTTACATGTATATATATGGACATTTACTTCTTTGTATATTTTGTCGTGTATTGATATATTGTCATGGTAATTATGTTTTATGGATGTTCATGTTGTATCTTGTTTCTCTTCATGTATGGGATATACTTTCAGATGTAGAGATGTACATGTTTTTCTTTCATAGCGATGATATACTCGTGTATTTGATATTATGTGTTTTTATTTATGAGATGTTTCATTCCACATGGCTAGCATTTTGGGATGATACTAGATGATATTGGTGCAGAGGGGGGGATAGATTTGTGATTATGCGCAACCCCTCTTGCCCCCATTGATGATACGACATGTGATGATTAGCTTAGCATACATGCATGATGTAATACTTGGCATTTTATTTACATATGATGTATAGATGATGTTAGATGTGATAAAATGATAGATGATAGATGTGATGAAATGATAGATGATAACAAACAATTGTGTTAAACAAACATGCAAACAAAAGTTAACAAAACTAAACAAATATACACATGCCACAATGTAATGCAACTAAAATGAAGCAATCAAAGAAACATACAACAGTTATTTACAAGCATAAAAGTCCTAACAATGAATGTAGCGCAACACACAATTAAACTTGACAAGATCTAATATAATGCAAGCAAAGACTCATTCAAAGAACGATCAACACAACAAGCTAAGTACATCAAAACTATACAAACCAACAACTAAAAACAATGTAACTACCATTTTGTTTTTGCGGGACAGTATTGACATATTTTCTAACGGTTTTGAATTTATCACAAAGGATAAGTTTTTTAGGCTTTTTCTAAATGTTTAGGCTTTTGTGTACCCTTTTCAAATGTCTTTGTATTTTCAAGGTCATGTTCTGGAAGCAATGTACAATCTTTAAAGAAACGTAGAAGGCCCTCAACATGATGTGAGAATATACAAAGGGTCAAATGCCACGTGTTAATGTATAATAAAGTGGAATGTGAATGTGCCCCCAAGTGTGATGCAGGAATATACAAATAGGCCACATCCTCCACACGGATATAGCGTAAGTAAACCAAATCACAGGTCCTGCAAGGGAGTTTGAGGTCGGATTTGTAGACCTAGCCAAGGTACTGCGGAATTTAGCAAATGGCAAAAGTTACCCATCTTGTCGCAAGAGTGACTTGTGTACGAGGAACCTTCTTGTCAACCTATTATACCTTGCTACAAAATGTCTCATTGATTCAGAGGTCTCCTTCTTCATCTGAACCAATTAGACTAGCAGATCCTGACAATCTTATGTGCTCTTGAACCTATGTTCAAATGCACTTCTTATGTCTTCCCAACATGTGACAGATCTTGGGGGCAGCATGTAGAACCATTCAGCAGCCTTTTCTTGGAGAGAGTCCACAAAGAGCCTAAATGAAATATCTTCATCTTCAACTCCCAACACTCCACAAGTAGCGATGATTACTGCTACATGTTTTTCTTGCAATTGAGAACCATCCCCTTTGAATTTTGGGAATTTCTTTCTTGAGCCTCTTGGGAGGTCATGAAGTGGTTGTGGAAGGGCGAGTGGACCAGTATTCCTTCTCCATGGCACGTAAGGCCTGCGTACTTCATCTTCATGATCACCCATTCTATTTCCCGAATAGCCATGATTTACATCCATGTAGTTCGTGTGATTATTCAATTTCCAAAAATCTTTCTCTTAGAATCTTATATATATATATATATATATATATATATATATATATATATATATATATATATATATATATATATATATATATATGACATTGAGTTCATTTTTAGGTGTAGATACTACAAAATTTGCCCCACGGTGGCGCTAAAATCAAAAGCTGTTGGCTAGAAAATTTGTCTTGGGGACAAATTGGTGGCTTTCAAGCCAACGTTGTGGGAATCTAAGTCCCTCTACTTGAACGGTGCATCTTCCGTATGTGCATGTAAAAATGGTGGATTCTAATGGTGGCCTTTTGACCGGAGATCCGACAAGGACACTCCACCGACCCCGTGGCAGAGGTAGCAATTTCTCACCAAAGAAGAACTTTGTCTGAGAAGGGGAAAGGGAGTGAGAATGGAGGTAGGAAAAATTAATGTTGTGAGTAGAATATCAGATGCCCACACACACTAATTAGAAGTCTCATTTACATGCATTTATAATTGGGAGAGAAACAAAACTGCAGGAGAAGCTACAAGACCGAAAGAAACTCATTGATAGCAAAGTACCAATTAATTCCTCAATCAAAAAGGCATAAAATTCCTTCTTTTCTTATTTAATCTTGAGAAGAGTTTATACATAGCTTGAGGATGGAAGAAATTGGAGAAAGAAGAGAAGAATAGAAGAAATGTGGCGTTTTTCATCTTTTTCTGTACGGAGCACTCTGGTCTCTTCTGAAATCAATCGCCAACCCCCGGAAAGACATCGAGAAGTCCTAATATTCTTGGCAAGAAACCATTACAACATTACAAATCATTCACACCTCTTTGAATTACTCTATCATGAAGAAAACGCTCATGGCGGCTAAAACTAGACCTTGCAAAGCAATCATTATATTTGATTTTCCAGTTTAAATCTAGACCATTTGATTTGCTACTCTAACTTTGAATTCGGACCATCCACGTGGCAGAAAGGAATTGGAGTAGTTACGGGGGATGCCCTTTGCATTTTATGATTTTTTAGAGATTTGACAATTTGGAATAAATTGCCCCGCATCCCCGCTTTGAATTTTCAACTTAGACACGTGGGACCTTCGATTGGAAATGAAGTCACGGTCTTTTTCTCAACATTTTAACATTTTTGGAAAAGGCTCAAAAATCAAATTTCTGATTTGACTAGGACACGTGGCACGTTTTGTTTGTACATGGGGTTGCGGCTCTCTTCTTTAACTTTTTCCCTACGGGCTCAAGCTTTGAATTTTTCCTTGCGAGCTCAAGCTTTGACTTTTTCCTTAGTAGCCTAATTGGGGCTGCGGGTTACTTTTTATTTTTGCCTTTTTATAAAGAGGACCAAAAATCTCAAATCCCCAGATGGCCCGCTCGTCCGCCTTCACTTTTCAATGCCTTTAACCACGTGGCGATCAGGCATTGATTTGGTAATTGACCTTTCCTGCCGCTGGAGTTACGTTGTTGTGACACGTGGAACCGTCTGTTGAGCCTTCCATAATTAGCCAATTTAACCTTTATTTTATACCTGGGACACATAGAAAGCCCGCGCTCAATTGAAGACTATCCCTCTAAATTGCCCTTGGAATTGTGCCACGTGGAGCCGTCCGCTGAGCCTTCCATATTTAGTCGATTTTACCTTTATTTTATACCTGGAACACGTGGAAAGCCTGCGCTCAATTGAAGACTGTCCCTCGGAATTACCCTTGGAATTGCGTCGTTGCGACACGTGGAGCCGTCTCGCTTAGCCTTTGAAGTATGACCAGGACCGCTCTAATCGAGAGACCCACGTATCACCCATAGCTGCTTTGAGGCAAATTTTGACGGGAAAGAAATGCCCATCGTCCCCGATTGTGGAAAAATACACTAAGGAAGAAAAATTCATCATTTTGAGTCCATTTTTCGGATTTCCTTCATGAACCGAGGCATGAAGGCAAGACAATGATCCGACAACCAGTGCCAAAGAACAAGCGAAAAAATTTGATTCAAAAATGAAGGATGCAAAGAGGATATTACGTGCATGTAGACCAAGAAGAGGAGGATTTTATAAAAAAATTGAGCAACATGGAGTTTTAAACAGCTTAAGGGCATGATTTTAGCTAATTTCTTGAATATCAAACTTGCCTAAGACACCAACAAAGGGTGTGAGCTCAAAATTTTTGGGTTTCGCTATAAAAACCCAAATTTGTTTTCAGGAGACAACACACTAAATCCCTTGAGCCCTAAATCCTCAACCTAGAAACCTTAAAATAGTTAGGATTTTCTAAAGAGTTGGGCTTTTCACATTTTTGAAGAGTCTGAATTTTTGAAAAGTAAAGATTGGTAAAAAAAGTCAAGATTTTGGGAAATGTTTGTATTTTTAAACGTCAAGATTTTTGAATAAGTCGGATATTTAAAAAAGTCCCAATTTTTAATATTTGCGATTTTAAAAAATATAATTTTTTTAAAAAGTAAGGATTTTCAAAAAAGTCGACATTTTTGATAAAGTTGAGATTTTAGAAAATTCAGGAATTTTTAAAAAGTTGGGATTTTTGAAAAAGTTTTGATTTTGAAAACGTTGTGATTTTTTAAATAGTTGCGATTTTTGAAAAAGTTATAATCTCAAAAGAGTCAAGATTTCAAAAATGTAATGATGCGCCAAAATTAGTAGGAACTTGAAAAGGTCATAACTTGTGCTCCGAATGTCCGTTTGAGTCTAATTTGATTAAACCAAATGTTTCAAAAATCTCAACTCTTTTAAAATATCAAGATTTAAAAAAATGTCTAGATATTCAAAAAAGTCTTGATTTTTTAATATTTGTGATTTAAAAAAATACACTTTTTAAAAAAGTAAGAATTTTCAAAAAAGTCGGCATTTTTGATAAAGTTTAGATTTTAGAAAATTCAGGATTTTTTTAAAAGTTGGGATTTCTGAAAAAGTTTTAATTTTAAAAATGTCACGATTTTTCAAATATTAGCGATTTATTTTTGAAACATTTTTTTTTTATTTTTGAAAACATTGTAAACCATGAGCCCTAAACCCTAAATGCAAAACCCTCAACCGTAAACCTTGAACCCTAAACCGTAAAACTGAGCCCTAAATCCTAGCCCTAAACCCTAAACCCCAAACCCTAAAACATAATTATGTAATCCTAAACCTTGATTCCCGAACCCCTAACCCTTAGTCCCGAGCCATAATTCCTAAACCCTAAGCACTAAACCCTAAACCCCGACTCCTTAGCTAAAAATCTAAACCCTAAACACTAAATCCCCGAGCCCTAAACCTCAACCTAGAAACCTTATTTTGAAAAGTTGAGATTTTGGAAAGAGGTGGTCTTTTCGCACTTTTGAAGAGAGGATTTCGAAGAGTCTAGATTTTTTAAAAGTCTACATTTTCAAAAAAGTAAGGATTTTTAAAAGACGGAATTTTAATTTTTTTATATTTTCCCTAAACCCTAAACCCCAACATCTTAAACTTTAAGACCAAAACCCTAAATCCTTAACCATAAAACATAAACCCTTAACACTAAATCCTAAACCCTAAACCCTCAGCCATAAACCATAAACCCAAATCCCTAAATCATAAAACCTAAACTCTAAACCCTAAACCTTTAACCGTAAACCCTAAACCCCGATCCTTGAGCCATGAAGCCTAAGCCCTACACCCCTAACCTTGAGTCTTAAGCCCTAAACCCTAAACAATGAACCCTAAATATTTAGGCCTAACCATAAATGCTAAATTCATAACCTCGAACCTCGAACCCTTAGTCATGAACCCTCAACCATGAATACTGAAACCTAAACCCTAAACCATGACCCTACGCACTAAACCCTAAACTATGAGCTTTATAACCTACAAACCTTAATTAAACCTTAAGCTCTATTTGCTTTTAAACCCTAAATTTTGAGTCTTAAACCCTAAAACCCTAAATGCTAAATCCTAAATACTAAACCCTCAATCGTAAACCATGAGCCCTAAACCTTAAATGCAAATCCCTTAATAAGAAACCTCAAAGTAAACCTCAAACCCCAAACCCCAAAACCCTACACCCTAAAACCTAATTCATAAACACTAAACCTTGATCCCCGAACCATGAACCTAAACCCTAAACCTTGAACCCTGAGCCTTGAGCTCTAAACAATAAACACTAAACCCTAAACCTTGAATCCCGAGCCCAAAACCCAAACCCTAAACACCAAATCCATGAGCCCTTAAGTTTTTCCTAACCTTATTTAGATTAAGTATCTACTATTACCCTAAAAGAGATGGACTCCACTATTGCTTCCTAGATTAAGAGAAAAACATTACATCCTTCTTTTTATTTTTTCGCTTGACTTAGAGCAATGAGAGTATTTTGATCAACTCCTACATACGCATTATCCATAAAATCTAACAAATCATGAGCATAAAAGTGTTTTAATTATAATAATCTAATATTCATAATTTTTATTATTAAATTGGAAAAAATGAGGATGTAAAACAAGGTTCACATTTTCTGTTAAAACTCCTTTTATAAAAAATCACTTAAAAAAATTGAAACGCCACAAACTCAAAAAATCTTAAGCTTATATACCAAATTGAAATTTTATATGTGCAAAGATTAGATGAAATTAAACTCAGAATTAACACAATAAAACGATGTTCATAAAAAATTACAATACACATACCAAACACCAATTTCATTCAATAAATTATAGTCTTAAAAATAACTACAGTCATTTCCTTTCAATTTTCACACCAAAAACTTTCTGTATAAAACTACATATATTATATGCTTATATATGCATTTACCATTGCTTTTTATATTTTTAAAACATATTATTTTATAACTGAACTTTTAAACTTCAGATCTCTTTTAAATTAAAATTGTTGATGGGATTTTATCAAAACTTGAAAAGAAGTTTGAATTTACAAAATCCTTTAATAAGGTTAAAACTAACAATACTTAACGGTTGGGAAACTATTAATATATGCTAAGATGTCTTATTATTAACTATGTATTTATTAATGTAGGGTACTCTAGATCTTATAGCACCATATATTTGGGTGGTCTTTAAATAAAAGAAATAAGATCTCACATAACAATACTGAAATGATTAAAAGTTAGTTTCACATCATCATCTATTCTAAGAGGGTCCATCATAAAAAGTTTGGAAATATGAAGGACTAAAAAAATTGTTTTGGGGGATATAACTTGGACACCTCATACACACCTCAAGAGGTAAAGATTTTTACAAAAATTTGTTAGACACGTGGATTCTTAAGAAGTAAAGATAGAAAAATTCGATGATACGTGGGTTCACAAGAGCCAAAGATAGACGTTTGCGGTTGATTTTTATACATATTTTAGTTGTCATAAAAGAAACTAACATATGCTGATCTTTTTATTATATATTTACTTTGCATCAATAGGAGTCGGTCACAATATCTCTAAATCTGTAAATAATATTAACTTCACTCTTCTACTTTATTATTATACTGATTATCCTCTCTCAAACGAAAGTCTGTTAACATGACTGGTTAAAACAGCTACGGAAGAAAATATCGAAACAACTGTTGTTGAATCGCCCGTGATTTACACGGTTTATCGAAGAAAATCGTTTGTGGTTTTCTCGCATATTTTGGAACGAAAACAACTCAATAAATACAAACCCGGCCTGTCGTAAAGAACATGAAATCGGAGCGAATAAAGGAGAGGAGTAAGTTTGTTAAGAACTCACCTGAGTTTGAGCCAAATCGTTGTCAAAGACAGAAATGTATCGAAATCTCAGAAAAAGCAAAATAAAGAGATCGCTCCACATCTCCACCCTCCAATTTCTCGGTGGGAAGGAGAAGACGGGTAATGTGGTGGTGTTGATAATGGAAGAAAACAATTGATGATGAAAAGTTTGTACTTCCATCAATTTATGAACATTTACATCTCTTCCACCATGGTCCATGTCCTATGCGTAAAGAACCTTTCTAGATGAATCAATCCAATGGTGATGGTGGTTCATACTCATATATTACTTTAAATTGGGTCATATTTTGGAATGAATAATATGACTGTGTTAAACTAGTACTTTGTCACTTGTAGTTCTTCAACTCACTTGTGTTACTTATCCCTTACATACATTATCAAATACCCTTTGAAGCATTTTCTCGCAACCTTTGTCTACACATTTTTTGGGGGATGATGTGTAAAGCTCGTGTTAAATATAACACCTGCATTTCAGAATATCTCCTAATAGAAATGGCTTTGAAAAACCTAGTCTCTATCGAAGATGATTTGTTTAGTGATCCTGCAACCAAACATGTGTTTAAAATACAATTCCCTAACTTTATGGACATTTCTACCTTCCTTTCTTGCGGCCCGATAAAATATTCGTACTTAGTTAATTTTTTTATTATAAAAAGATGTCTTTCCCCTCTAGGATGGGAAGGACTGAGATAAAGTGTATTCAAATGATTTCCTACTCTTTTTGTGTGACCAAATTTGATTTCTAAAGGCCTAGTGAAGGGACACTCTCACCCTAATTCTGTTGGCACATATCACACTCACTTCTATGTATTGTAGAATGTCTAACTTCATTCCCTTCAAGAAAAAGTGTACATTTGATGTTTCTATATATTTTCTTGAACCTAACATGTCTTGCAAATGGAGATTTGTGTATGTTCTCTCATAAGACTTGTGAATAATGTGTTTGGAAATGAATACCCCAATATGGCCATTGACACTTGATATTGATATATAATGTATGATATAGCTTTGGAAGTTCACCCATCGAAGTCTTATAGGATGTCCTGCAGAGTTAATGAAGGATGGTGTGCTTGAGAGAGTGATTCAATAACTATATGTTTTTGTGTGATCTCCTACGTAGTAGTAAAGATGCGAGATAAGATTTCCCTAATAGGGTGGGGTAGTTGTTATTTTATATGTGAAGATTGTGAAATGTTGTATTTCTTAATTAACATTAGGTTGATTATGTTGACTTGTGAATTTATAAAAGTGATCCCGGAGTGATTGGAGGAAACGGTCATTAATCTTATGACAAATCCATTCAATCACATATGTCCATAAATGACGACTTTGTCGTACTAAGTTGAAAAATACAATATCAGTGGATGAAGGCCGAAAGATTTTCTAAGACATGTTCTATAATCAAAAAGTGGGTTTTTGACTGGTTAATGATGAGAATTAAGTGTGATCTGTTGTAACATTCCCATTTAAAAGCTTTAGAAACAAGGAAAAAAATAAATAAAATAGAATAGCGTTATTTGTTCTAAATTATCATAATTTAGAACACACATTTCAAGTTCTTAAATAAAATGTTCTCTGTTCTAAATGATCATAATTTAGAACGCATATTCCATGTCAATCAATCTCATAACAGATAACCATATGCAACTATAATGACTCGGTGAACTGCCATTGAATGCATTGAATGCCCATTCCCTCCTCTTTCCTTACACCACCACCCTTCCAAATTTGGCGAAGTTAAATTAAAAATGTAGTGCGACCCTTTGAATTGGAACCGAGGGAGAAAATAATATGAAGAAGCCATGGGGAGGGTGAAGAAGCATTATTTAACTATGATAATATTTTGAAGGATTTCATCATTTTCAAGTATTTGAACATTGTTATTATGAAGATAGAGGTAAAAATACACAAATAGGAGACATTGTCATTGCTTTTTTGTAAAAATGGAGGTTTGAATGCATATGAAGGTCAAGGATTTATTTTTTATTATTATAAAATTCTTGCAAGCTGTTGTTTATTTGTGGCTAAATTCATGGAAACCCATTGTGCGCATGTTTTAAAATCTTGTCATTGTGGATTTGAATTCTGACATTTATTTCTCGTAAAAAAGTGTCTACATAAATAGATATTGTCTCCATCTTTTTCCAACAACATCACCACTCTTTTAATTGCATAGGATTTCATAGACAAATCGTCGATAACGCAAATCATATAATTTTTTATGTCCCAATACATAATTAGAAGGACCGAGGCCAAGGAGGAGATAAATAATAGCAATGATGTGAAAAAAAAGAAAATAGTAAGCTGATTCAAAGCCATATGCATTTTATGAGATTTATGTTGTGTTTTTCGAAATTAGGGTTTAAGGAAGAACTTATTAGGTTGAATTTCATTGAAGAGGTGAAATTGCACAACTTGTTATGTTGAATTCCATTATAAATTTAAGTGAGATTACGAGTTACAAAATATAATTCCTAGAATTAGGGTTTTGTGAGAAGCTTCAAACTTACGTCGTTATAAAGGACAAATAAGTTGCATGATATTCTATGAGATAAAACTTCATTGTGAATCTTGGAGGATGGAGTGCACTATAAAGGCAAGGTAAATTGTCCATTTTCCTGATTGTATCAGGATTTTAAATAGTGGAAAATCTATATAGCTCGTGGTTTTATGATAGAAACACAAGAGGTCACTGGGGAAATTGTTGCAGATTCTCCTTATGAGATGGGAGATTTTATGGATCGGAAATTTATGCTCCAGGGTTATATGGAGAAGAACGTGGCTCGGGGTGGAGAAAACAAAGCGAAGAAGCTAAGGGAGGGAGGGCAAGAATAAGTGTTAGTGGAGCGAAGTGGTGAGCATGCAATCGTATGCCATTGTAGCATTCAACAATTTGGGAAGGTCAAGGCAAGGGCCTTATGTAGTTTGATTTGAGGTAGAGGGCTATGAATGGGTCCATACGAGGCTACGACTGTAGGATGCGACAATACACCTAGCATGACCGGTGTCAAATCTAGATGATTACCCTCTTTTATATTATTTGGAGTGCGCCTTCAACGTAATTATAATGCTTCCACGTTAAACAAAAATAAAAAATAAATATAATGATGATTTACTCCCACCTAAAATTTGTTAGGTGCGTGAAAAATTTAACCTAGCGAGAGGCCCGAGGAAACCACACGGTCGTCAAGTTGCTTTAAAAAATTTATATGGTAATGTTTGTCGTGATCAGAGACCACTATTGTTATCCTAACGTCAATATCCCAATTCAACAGGAAACTCAGGGGGACTAGATCTCCCCAATAAAAATAATAGGCATCATCACTATTGTATTGAGAGTAATACAGTGGATTCAAAGTAAGAAAAATGACAAACCAAAATTTGTTACAAATTAATATAATTTGATAAAAAAATGTGGAATTATGAGAATTTTGAAACAATAATCAATCACATTGTCTAGCAATACTAATGGTAATAGTGATGTGCGATCCGAAAACAACAAAACTTTAAACTAAGACTGGCTGCAAAGAAAAAATATCGATCATGATAAACTAACAAGGGAAATGATGAAAAAAGTCAAATGTGAGGTGGAATTAACAGAATTGAAATGTATGGCCGCTTACAAGCAAATAATAGTAATAATAATGTTGAAATTCACAATGATAACTAAGCACACGCTTAGAGGGAAAAGAGGAAAATCATGTAGTTGGGATCTGGAGGGCTTGAAACGCATGCCTTTTCCATCCATGTGTAGAGCCTAACAAAAAACTTGGTAAATACGACATTGTAAATTCAAAAGAAGGTGATGGAAATACATGATAAATTTGCAACTAAATTTTGAGCACGTATATGCTTTTTCAAAGGGGAATGTCATAATAACTTGTAAGGCAACGAGAATGAGGGGAAGGGGTAAGAACAAATGGTAGTGAGTAGAGTGGCAATCCTAATTATGATTATGTAACTATGATAATATTTTGAAGGATTTGATCGTTTTCAAGTATTCGAACATTGTTATTATGAAGATAGAGGTTGAAATACACATAGAGGAGACATTTCCATTACTTTTTTTTTTTTGTAAAAATGGAGGTTTTAATGCATATAAAAGTCAAGGATTATATTTTTTCTTATTCTAAAACTATAATAAGCATGTGTTTATTTCTGGTTAAATTTCTTCATGGAAACCCTTGTGTGCATATTTTGAAATCTTGACGTCATGGATTCGAATTCAAATTTGATTCTCACAAAAAGAGGCTATATAAATAAATCTTGTCTCCATCTTATTCACATACACTTTGTATGTTCCAATACATAATCAAAAAAGGATTCAGCCGAGGCTCGATAAATAATATAAACAACGTGAAATAAACATAAAATAGTAAGCTACTTCGCATCCATATGCATTTGTATTCTACATAAAAATTACATTAAAATATACAATAGCTTAGTTACATTAAACTTCACCTGGAATAGTCAAGAATTTTATGAGATTATATAAAAAAATCTTTAGGGAGGAAAAAGTAGACAAGGAAGAACTTATTAGGTTGAATTTATTCGAAGAGGTGAATTTTCACAAACCTTTTTATATTGAATTCCATTTGAAATTAAGCGAGATTAAGAATTACAACCTAAAATTCCTAGATTTAAGGTTTTGTGAGAAGCTTCAAACTTGCGTCGCTATAAAGGACAAAGAAGCTGCAGGATACCCTACGAGATCAAACTTCATTATGAATCTTGGAGGATGGCATGCAATATAAAGGAAAGGTAAATTTTCCAGTTTCCTGATCGTAGTAAGATTTTAAATAGCAGACAATCTATATATCTGGCGGTTTTATGATGGCAACACACGAGGTCACCGAGGAAATTGTTGCGATTTCTTTGTCTGGGATGGGAGTTTTTATGGATCGGGAATTTATGGTGCAGGGTTATATGGAGAAGAACGTGGCCTAGGATAGAGAAAACAAAGCAAAGAAGCCGAGGGAGGGTGCAAGAATCAGTGTTAGTGAAGCAGAGTGGTGAGCATGCAACCGTATGCCATTGTAGCATTCGACGGTTTGGGAAGGTCAAGGCCAGGGCCTTATGTAGCCTATATTTTGAGGTAGGGGCTATGAATGGGTCTATAGGAGGCTATGACCGTAGGATATGACAATACATCCAACATAGCTGGTGTCAAAACTGGATGCTTGTTCTTCCCTTTATATTATTTGGAGTATGTATTTAGCATAATTTTAATGCATATACTCACACCTAAAATTTGTTAGGTATGCGTAGGTGCATGACAAATTTAATCTAGATTATGTCATTTGGAGTATGTCGTAATGGTAATTTGTCACACACATTACGATAAACATTACCAAGATAATGACATAACATTACCATTTAATCTAGTGACACCTAAAATTAAATTTGTTATTTGGAGTATGTAGTCGACTTGTTTTAAAATGTTTATCGTGATCAATGACTGCTTTATCATTATCCTAATTTTGAGAAGTCCATACACCTTGCTTATTGCAATAATATCCTAATTCAATAGGAAAGTCGGGGCCTGGATCTCCCTAATAAAATAATAGGCCTCACCTATTTATCGACAATGATATAGTGGATTCAAAGTAAGAAAAATGACAAACCACATTTTGTTACAAATGAATATAATTTGATAATAAAAATTAAAATGTGGAATTATGAGGATTTTCAAACAACAATCATTCACACTATCTAGCAATACTAATGGTAATAGTGATGTATTATTCGAAATCGACATAACTCTAATCAAAGACTAGCTACAAAGAGAAATTACTGATCATGATAAACTAACAAGGGCAATCATTATAATTATCGAATGTGAGGATAAATTAGTAGAGTTAAAATATATGGCGGCTTACAAACAAATCATAGTAAAAATAATGTTGAACTTCACAATGATAACCAATAGCACGCTTAGAGGGAAAAGAGAACAATCATGTACTTCGGAAGATTTTAAATGTAGGGTTGCTAAGGAAAAAATGTAAGACTTCAAACAGGATATGGAGGGCTTGAAGTGCGATAAAGCGCGCTTTTTCCCTCCCTGTGTGGAGCCTAACAGAAAACTCTGTAAAGACAACATTTGAAATTCAGAAGAAGGTGATGATGGGTCTTTATAGTTTGGCCTCCGGTGTCATAATAACTCGTAAGTAGGGATGAGATTTGACATGCACTGTAACCCATCACAATGAAATTTAAGGACGACCTGACATTTTAATAGACCAAATTACAGATTTCTTAAATTATCACCTACACCAAATTCAATAGAGACAAATAGTAAATTTAAAATGACATTAAAATAATTATACCCCAAAATATACTAATCAATTTATGCCCCCCTCTTACAATAGTCTCAATTAATAAATATGATTTTTTTCTCCCTCATTCATTCACCAAATTTGAAGACTCCATAATGTTTGTGTATATGGAATATGTGTACATGGAATATGTTCAGTTTTATAATGGATTTAAATAATCATTATATATATATATTTGCCGTTCTCTCCTGCCTTAACCCGTGCTATGTGCGGAGGCCATGTGATGCAATCCCTAAGTAATAGGGAAAAAGTCATAAATTCAATGCAGTCATAATCTAAGTCGTATGATCTGATTTCATATCATGATTTGACAGTTACTATTTGCTGTATTCAAACACAATTTCGAAAAATAGCAAAACAATCCGCATCCCGCATCCCGCATCCCACAAATCATAGATTACCTAAATTTGTACAAAGTGTACAAAAAGCCCTTCTTCAAAGTAGATAAAACATTAAGTTCATAGACACAGTTTTAATTTTAATGGCAACATAGCTATTCAATCGATTATCCGTGCAAGAATGAAATAGTCAATCTAGGTACTTGACTTATACTAAGATATATTTGGTCATGACGCGCCGATGATAAACCTCTACTCGCGGACTTCAAGAACTATAGATTTCACATTACCTGGGTTTTAAGTTTTGATTTCCTATGGTGATTTGACAGTGACTTTTCGCTGCATTCAAACCCAATTTTAAAAAATGGTAAAACAATCCGCATCCCGCGGCACAAATCCGCAGGTACCTAAACTTGCTAGAAAGTCTATGAAAAAGCCCTTGTCCAACTTCGTAAGTCGCTAAAACATTAATTTTACCCGTCACTTGCACAAGTCCGCACATAATAAATTCTCCGAAGCTTTTTTTCCCATTTCATTTTAATTGATCATTTAAATCTGCACGAACCAGAGATTGCAATCTTTCTGTCAAACATTCTTAATAACTGTCAATCTAATTGCCAATGTCGATTCAAAATATATGTATCTTGGGTGACGTGATGAGATACGTAGTACGAAATACATGTATATATTTTGACGATGACCTAAGTATGACTGTAAAATAATTTTTGGTGATGATAATTGTTTATAGGGGAGAGGTATGGTTATATTCGCACACTAACTTGAGGCCTCCAACATCTGACACATATTGTAGAGTTTGTCAAAATCAAAGCTTGTGAGTTGCATGAAGTACATAGATGTCTATTAAATTCATCCTTGAGAATTTACTCTAACGTTATAGAGGTTTTTTCACTTCATGATTTTTACATGTTTTGACTGGATGACATTACTCATTTTCATTTTAACATAGACTTGTTTTTCCAGGAAATGAAAAAGAATATAGTATTAACCGAAGGTAATGCCTTTGGTTTTTTATACGCCGAACGTGTTGTCTCGTCACTTTTCCCCCTCCACCTGCACATGGAACCAAGGACAAGTGTTCCTCATGTATCAACCCCTTAGTGCATAAAATAGTTAGCTTAGTTGGTAACACATGAATTTAATTTGCGGCCATAAGCAAATGTGTGACATTAAAGGAAAAACATGTTTACTTCTCTCTTTTTAATTATTTCAATTTTTCAAATTGTTTTAAGTTGAATTTTGATAAGAAAACATTGACCAGCGTAATTAAAATCATACACTGTGATTAATCGAGTGGTGTTAAACAATCTTTTGGCAAGTTTCACAAGCATTGTTATTTTCTATTTAAAATTTTAATAAAAATATCCATGATAGAAGTGTTAAATGAGATGATTTTAAGTGTTAAAGTTCTGCCAGTCACTTACCACGCTCCCTGTCTTTTTCAGAATGTTTGTCACTATGGCATCCATTTCATCTTGAGTGATCTTTTCCTTTTCATTCTGTAGCACTTCGTTATCCTCTGTTATAGTTCTTATTCTTATGATGGCGTCCGGTGCTGCACATATGTTTAAAGCCTGATCCGCTTTCTTCAGCTCATCTTTCAATGTTTGGAGCAAGGCTTCAAAAATTGAAATTTTCCTAACAATGGTGGCCTTTGTTCTTGTTGTTTCTTTTGCAAGATCTTTTGGTGCGGCTATAACTACGTGCTCTTTATTTAAAACTAGATCCACTAGAGTGAGCAAATAATGCATTGCAGAGGGAAAATTATGCGGAACTTTAGACTCCAAATGAGGCCTTACCTTAAGGATATGATCACCAAGTTCCTCAGCCATGCTAATAAAGGCCTCATTCTTTGCCTCTTCTCATTCCTTTTTTGCTTTCAAGCGCTTTATCTTTGTAGTCTTATCCTTGTTATCTTCAAGTAGCGGTCGAATGGTGGCTGCCTTATCAATGTTATTTTTCCAAACGTCCTTCGTTGCCTCATAAACTTTTGAGATGCCTCAATGCTCTTAGAAAAGACAAATCTATTATCTTCAAGCCCAAATATAAAAATTTGGGTGTCATGGTATCTTGGATGCTTTCGGTAAAAGACCGAAGGTGTAAGACAACTTGTTGATTCTGCTATTTATGTGAAGGTGGACTCCATTCCTTGGAATCTTATTTCGAACAAACTTGACTATCATTTCATTTTTTTCTCCCTTACAAGAGCTTGTGCATTTTATCTCCTTCCAAAAATTCACAAACCTATTTTGGTGGGGAGACCTATATGCAATTACTTTGGTTATATGCCTGAACCCGCATCCAAACTCCTTCACTTTCCTTTGTTTCTCATTCTCCTGTAACAAAAATTCCATCTTCGAGATTCCATGGCTCTTCTTCATGACATTGGTAATTGCTATTTCTCGACTGATTCCATCTTATTTTCCTTTGATGTGGAGTCTCTTTATCCTAACATTCCTACTACTAAGGGTCTTCTTGCTCTTTGTGTTATGGTTTCAAACTATTTTTTGGAGCACAATCTTGATGTTGGTTTTATTGACTTGGTGATTAATCCTGCTGAGACCCGACCTCTGATCTGGCTGCAAGGTAGAAGCTATTTTGAGGAAACTGCTGTAAAATCCTGCTCCGCAAATATGTACCAACTAAAGTAGCCATAACCATGCCTCCGCCTACTCAGGGCATCTGCAACCACATTCTCCTTCCCTTTCACATGCTCTATCTCCATGTCATACTCGCAGAGAAACTCCATCCAACGTTGCTGACGAGCGTTGAGATTGAGATGCCTAAAGAGGTGGCAAAGACTCAAGTGATCAGTCCTGAGTGTAAATATCCAGCCAAGAAGGAAATGTATCCACCAAACCAAGGCATGCACAAATGCTGCAAGCTCAAGGTCATGAGTCGGATAATTGAGCTCATAATCCTTGAGTTTGCGAGACTCGAAAGCAACCACTCGTCCCCTACCAATGAAGAAATCACCATGAGGGTCTAACACTTTGTAAGAATAGGTGTTGTCGTGAGGCAATCCTTTAGTGTCATGAAGGCCTTCTCACATCTATATGACTATAAGAACTTTTTCGCTGAAGGGAAGTGATGGGGTGCATAACTCGAGAAAAGTCCTGAATAAGTCTCTTGTAGTATCTGCCAAACCCATGAAGCGCACACCTCGGTCACACTAGTGGGTGCTAGCCAATTCATAATGGCTCTAATCTTGGAAGGATGGGCGATACCATCCTTAGAAATGATGTGACCCAAATACTGCAATTCTAATCGAAAGAATGCACACTTCTTCAAGTTCTCATAAAATTGCTGCTCATGAAGACATTGTAGAACTTGACGAAGGTGCTTCTTGTGCTCCTCACACGTACGTGAGTAAATCAGAATGTTGTCAAGAAAGACGAGCATGAAGCGATCCAAAAACATCCTAAACACCTATTCATCAAGCTCATGAACAACTGCGGGGGGCATTCATCAAATAAAAAGGCACAACCGTGAACTCCTAATGCCCATATCTCGTGTCGAAAGCCGACTTGTGTATATTTACCTTTCCAATCCTCAGCTAATGGTATTCAGACCTAAGATCAATATTAGAAAATATTGTGGGCCCTTCATCTAATCAAACAAATCATTAATGCAAGGAAGGGGTAACGATTCTTGATCGTTACTTTGTTCGATTATCTATAGTTCACACACAAGTGCAAGGATCCGTCCTTCTTAACAAAAATAACCAATGCACCCCAAGGGGTTACACTAGGATAAATTAGGCCTTTCTCAAGAAGGCCCTCAAGCTGCTACTTGATCTCACAAAGCTCTGTGTGGTCATCCTATAAGGAGCACGAGAGATAGGTTCTGCTCTAGAATAAAGTCAATGTGGAAGTCGATCTCGGGGGGAGGCATCCCTAGAAACTAACTTGGAAGGACATCAAAACCTCCCGTAAGATGGGGTGGTCATCAAGTGAAGGTCTATTAGTCCCATCCTCTGACCTATCACTAACACAGTGTTTAGGGTTTAGGGCTTAGGGCTCGAGTTTAGGGTCTAGGGTCTATGGTTTAGCGTTTAGGGTTAAGGGTTACGGGTTTAGGATTTTTGCTTAGCGTTTAGGGTTTAAGGTTTATTGTTTAGGTCTCATGGTTGAGGGTTAAGGGTCAGTCACAAAGTTCAGGGTTTACGGTTTAGGATTTAGTGTTTAGGATTTAGGGCTTAGGTCTCAAGCTTTATTTAGGGTTTAGGATTCAATGTTTAAGGTTTAGGGTTTAGAGTTTATGGGTTAGGGTTTAGGGTTTAACCTTTAGGACTCGTGGTTCATGGTTTATGGTTTAAGGTTTAGGGTTTAGGGATTTAGGCTCAAGGTTTAGGATTTAGGGATCATGGATAAGGGCTGAATATTTAAGGATTATGGTTTAGGGCTTATGATTTATGGTTTAAGGTTTATGGTTTAGGTTTTAGGGTTTAGGGGTCATGGTTTAGGGTTCAAGGTTTAAGGTTTAAGGTTTAAGGTTTAGGGGTTCAATTGTAGAATTTAAATGCTAAAAGATTTAGGCTAAATGATGAAATCTTGAAAATTACCTATTGTAGATAAGGAATTTCGCGCTTGTTTAAAATCTCTCTAGGTTTAAAAATTCCAAGTTTTTCAAAATACCAACATTTCCAAATCTAACTATTTTAAGGTTTCTAGGTTGATAGTTTACGGCTCTGGGGATTTACTATTTAGGGCTAATGGTTTAGGGTTGAGGTTAAGGGTTCGGTGATCAAGGTTTAGGGTTTAAGAATTAGGTTTTAGGGTTTAGGATTTTGGGTTTTGGGTTTTAGGGTTTACGGTTAGGATTTAGGGCTCAAATTTTAGGGTTTCGGGTTTGAGGTTTATCGTTAAACATTTTGCATTTAGGGTTTAGGGCTCATGGTTTATGATTGAGGGTTTAGTATTTAGGATTTAGCATTTAGGGTTTTAGGGTTTAAGACTCAGAATTTAGGGTTTATGAGCAATTAGAGCTTAAGGTTTAGGGTTTAGGGTTTAGGGCATAGGAGTTAGGGTTTAGTATTTAGGTCTCAGCGTTCATGGTTGAGGGTTCATGGCTTAGGGTTCGAGGTTTGGGGTTATGGTTTAGGTCTCAAGCTAAAGGTTTAGGGTTTAGGATTTTAGATAACGGCTCACGATTCAAGGTTTAGGGTTTAGGGTTAGGCCTAAGGTTTTACAATTCACTGTTTAGGGTTTAGGGTTTAAAGCTCATGGTTAGGGGTTTAGGGTTTTGTAGGGTTTAGGGCTTACGGTTGAGGGTTTAAGCTTCTTGCTCGGGGACAAGGGTTTAGGGTTTGTGGTTTAAGGTTTGGATTTTAAAGTTTAGGTTTTAGAATTCAGAGATTTGGGTTTATGGTTTATGATTGAGGGTTTAGGATTTAGGCTTTAGTGTTAAGGTTTATTGGTTTACGGTTTAGGATATACGTTTTAGGGTTTTGGCTTAGTGTTTAGGATGTTGGGGTTTAGGGTTTATGAGCAATTAAACTTTAAGGTTTAAAGTTTATAAGGTATAGGGATCAAAGTCTAGGTTTTAGGTTTTAGTGTTTGTGATTGAGGGTCCATGGCTCAGGGTTCTAGGTTTGACGTTATGAGTTTGTGGTTTAGGGTTTTAGCTTAGGGCTCACATTTCAAGGTATAGCGTTTAGGGTATACGGTTAGGCCTAAGGCTTTAAGGTTCACTGTTTAGGGTTTAAGGCTCATGGCTAGGTGTTTAAGGTTTATTATTTAGGTTTTATGACTTAAGGTTTAGGGTTTATGGTATAAGGTTTGGGTTTTAGAGTTTAGGTTTTACGATTTAGGTATTTGGGTTTTTGGTTCATTATTAAGGGTTTAGGATTCAATGTTAAGGGTTTACGGTTTATGGTTTAGGATTTATGCTTTTGGGCTTAGTGTTTAGTATGTTGGGTTGTTGGGTTTAGCATTAAAGACTCATGTTTCAGGTTTTAGGATTTAGGGTTAAGGGGTCATAATTTTGAAAAAGTTACGATTTAAAAAATCATGATTTATTCAAAAAATCCATAATTTCTGGAAAATCTAAATTATTCAAACTCCCGACTTTTTTTTGAAAATCCTGATATTTTAAAAAAGTTGAGAATTTTTAAACATGTGGTTTTAAAAAAGGGACTCAAACGGACAACAGGAGCACAAGTTATGACTTTTTCAAGTTCCTACTAATTTTGGCGCATCACTTCATTTTTGAAATCTTGACTTTTTAAAAAATCCTTACTTCTTTAAAAATTATGTTATTTGAAAATTGGAAATATTAAAAATAAGGATTTTTTCGAATATCGTGACTTATTCAAAAATATGACATTTTGAAAATCCCAACATTTTCAAAAATCTTGACTTTTTTTAAAATGCCGAATTTTTAAAATCCTAACTTTTTCAAAAATCTTCACTTTTACAAAATCACGACTTTTTGGAAAATCTCAAAAAAATTAAAATCCTGTCTTTTCAAAAATCCTAACTTTTTTAAAATATCCAGTTTTTCTAAAATATTGAGTTTTTAAAAAATGCGAAAAGACTAGGTCTTTCGAAAATCCCAACTTTCAAAAATCCTAACTTTTTGAAATATTCATTTTTCGAAAACTCCAACTTGTTTAAAAATATGATCATTTCAAAGTCCCAACATTTTTTAAATGTTGATGTTTTCAAAAATAAAAACTTTGTTTAAAATCTTGACTTTTTGAAAATCCCAAGTTTTTCAAAATACCAACTTTTTCCAAATCTAACTATTTTAAGGTTTCTAGGTTAAGGGTTTAGGGATTAGGGATTTAATGTTTTTAGGGTTAGGGATTAACACTGTGGTTCAAGGTTCAAGGTTTAGGGTTGAGGTTCAGTGTTGGGGATCAAGGTTTAGGGTTTAAGAATTAGGTTTTAGGGTTTGGGGTTTTGGGTTTTAGGGTTTAGGATTAGGATTTAGGGCTAAAGTTTTAGGGTTTGGGGTTCGAGGTTTATGGTTGAGCGTTTTGCATTTAAGATTCAGGTTTCATGGTTTATGATTGAGGGTTTAGTATTTAAAATTTAGCATTTAGTGTTTTAGGGTTTAAGACTCAGAATTTAGGGTTTAGGAGCAATTAGAGCTTAAGGTTTAGGGTTTATAGGGTATATGACTCAGAGTTTAGGGTTTAGGGCATAGGAGTCAGGGTTGAGGGTCCATGGCTTAGGGTTCGGGGTTATGAGTTTAGGGTTTATGGTTTAAGTCTCTAGCTAAAAGTTTAGTGTTTGGGATTTTGGTTAATTTTTTGTAAATTTTGGCACATCACTACATTTCAAAAATCCCAACTCTTGAAACTCCCAAAATTTTAAAAATGCCGACTTTTTTGAAATATTATTTTTTGAAAACCCACACTTGTTTGAAAATAGGAATATTTTCAAAGTCTCAACATTTTTTAAATCTTGATGTTTTCATAAATAACAACTTTTTTACAATTGCAACTTATTATGGTTTCTAGGTTGAGGGTTAAGGGCTCATGGATTTGGTGTTTAGGGTTTGGGTTTTTGGGCTCAGGATTCAGGGTTTAGGATTTAGTGTTTACCTGTTTAGAGCTCAAGGCTCGGGGTTAAAGGTTTAGGGTTTAGGTTCATGGTTCGGGATCAAGGTTTAGTGTTTATGAATTAGGTTTTAGGGTGTAGGGTTTTGGGGTTTGGGGTTTGAGGTTTATTTATGTTAAGGGATTTGCATTTAAGGTTTAGGGCTCATGGTTTACGATTGAGGGTTTAGTATTTAGGATTTAGCATTTAGGGTTTTAGGGTTTAAGACTCAAAATTTAGGGTTTAAAAGCAAATAGAGCTTAAGGTTTAATTAAGGTTTGTAGGTTATAAAGCTCATAGTTTAGGGTTTAGTGCATAGGGTCATGGTTTAGGGTTTAGGTTTCAGTATTCATGGTTGAGGGTTCATGGCTAAGGGTTCGAGGTTCAAGGTTATGAATTTAGCATTTATGGTTAGGCCTAAATATTTAGGGTTCATTGTTTAGGGTTTAGGGCTTAAGACTCAAGGTTAGGGGTGTAGGGCTTAGGCTTCATGGCTCAAGGATCAGGGTTTAGGGTTTATGGTTAAAGGTTTAGGGTTTAGAGTTTAGGTTTTATGATTTAGGGATTTGGGTTTATGGTTTATGGCTGAGGGTTTAGGGTTTAGGATTTAGTGTTAAGGGTTTATGTTTTATGGTTAAGGATTTAGGGTTTTGGTCTTAAAGTTTAAGATGTTGGGGTTTAGGGTTTAGGGAAAATATCAAAAAAAATTAAAATTCCGTCTTTTAAAAAATCCTTACTTTTTTGAAAATGTAGACTTTTTAAAAAATCTAGACTCTTCAGAAATCCTTACTCTTCAAAAGAGCGAAAAGACCACCTCTTTCCAAAATCTCAACTTTTCAAAATAAGGTTTCTAGGTTGAGGTTTAGGGCTCAGGGGATTTAGTGTTTAGGGTTTAGATTTTTGGCTAAGGAGTCGGGGTTTAGGGTTTAGTGCTTAGGGTTTAGGAATTATGGCTCAGGACTAAGGGTTAGGGGTTCGGGAATCAAGGTTTAGGATTACATAATTATGTTTTAGGGTTTGGGGTTTAGGGTTTAGGGCTAGGATTTAGGGCTCAGGTTTTACGGTTTAGGGTTCAAGGTTTACGGTTGAGGGTTTTCCATTTAGGGTTTAGGGCTCATGGTTTACAATGTTTTCAAAAATAAAAAACTGTTTCAAAAATAAATCGCTAATATTTGAAAAATCGTGACATTTTTAAAATTAAAACTTTTTCAGAAATCCCAACTTTTTAAAAAAATCCTGAATTTTCTAAAATCTAAACTTTATCAAAAATGCCGACTTTTTTGAAAATTCTTACTTTTTTAAAAAGTGTATATTTTTAAAAATCACAAATATTAAAAATCAAGACTTTTTGAATATCTAGACATTTTTTTAAAAATCTTGATATTTTAAAAAAGTTGAGATTTTTGAAACATTTGGTTTAATCAAATTAGACTCAAACGGACATTCGGAGCACAAGTTATGCCCTTTTCAATTTCCTACTAATTTTGGCGCATCATTGCATTTTTGAAATCTTGACTCTTTTGAGATTATAACTTTTTCAAAAATCGCAACTATTTAAAAAATCACAACGTTTTCGAAAATAAAAACTTTTTCAAAAATCCCAACATTTTAAAAATTCCTGAATTTTCTAAAATCTCAACTTTACCAAAAATGTCGACTTTTTTGAAAATCCTTACCTTTTAAAAAAATATATTTTTTTAAAATCGTAAATATTAATAATTGGGACTTTTTTTAAATATCTGGACGTATTCAAAAATCTTGACGTTTTAAAAATACAAACATTTCCCAAAATATTGACTTTTTTTTACCAATCTTTACTTTTCAAAAATGTGAAAAGCCCAACTCTTTAGAAAATCCTAACTATTTTAAGGTTTTTAGGTTGAGGATTTAGGGCTCAAGGGATTTAGTGTGTTGTCTCCTGAAAACAACTTTAGGTTTTTATAGCCAAACCCAAAAATTTTGAGCTCACACCCTTTGTTGATGTCTTAGGCAATTTTGAGATTCAAGAAATTAGCTAAAATCATGCCCTTAAGCTGTTTAAAACTCCATGTTGCTCATTTTTTTTATAAAATCCTCCTCTTCCTGGTCTGTGCACGTAATATCCTCTTTGCATCCTTCATTTCTGAATCAAATTTTTTTGCTTATTCTTTGGCCTGGGTTGTCAGATCATTGTCTTGCCTTCATGTCTTTGGTTCATGAAGGAAATCTGAAAATTGGACTCAAAATGATGAATTTTTCTTCCTCAGTGTATTTTTCCACAATCGGGGACGATGGGCATTTCTTTCCCCGTCAAAATTTACCTCAGCAGCTATGGGTGATACGTGGGTCTCTCTGATTAGAGCGGTCCGGTCATACTTCAAAGGCTACTTGACGGCTCCACGTGTCGCAACGACGCAATTCCAAGGGTAATTCCGAGGGACATTCTTCAATTGAGCGCAGCTTTCCACATGTTCCAGGTATAAAATAAAGGTAAAATCGACTAACTATGGAAGGCTCAGCGGACGGCTCCACGTGGCGCAATTCCAAGGGCAATTTAGAGGGATAGTCTTCAATTGAGCGCGGGCTTTCTATGTGTCCCAGGTATAAAATAAAGGTTAAATTGGCTAATTATGGAAGGCTCAGCAGACGGTTCCACGTGTCACAACAACGTAACTCCAGCGGCAGGAAAGGTCAATTACCAAATCAATGCCTGATCGCCACGTGGTTAAAGGCATTGAAAAGTGAAGGCGGACGAGCGGGCCATCTGGGGGATTTGAGATTTTTGGTCCTCTTTATAAAAAGGCAAAAAATAAAAAAGTAACCCGCAGCCCCAATTAGGCTACCAAGGAAAAAGTCAAAGCTTGAGCTCGCAAGGAAAAATTCAAAGCTTGAGCCCGTAGGGAAAAAGTTAAAGAAGAGAGCCGCGACCCCATGTACAAACAAAACGTGCCACGTGTCCTAGTCAAATCAGAAATTTGATTTTTTGAGCCTTTTTCCAAAAAATGTTAAAATGTTGAGAAAAAGACCGTGACTTCATTTCCAATCAGAAGGTGCCACGTGTCTAAGTTGAAAATTCAAAGCGGGGATGCGGGGCAATTTATTCCAAATTGTCAAATCTCTAACAAATCATAAAATGCAAAGGGCATCCCCGTGAAGCTCGCTCAATTCCTTTCGCCACGTGGATGGTCCGAATTCAAAGTTAGAGTAGCAAATCAAATGGTCTAGATTTAAACTGGAAAATCAAATATAATGACTTCTTTGCAAGGTCTAGTTTTAGCCGCCATGAGCGTTTTCTTCATGATAGAGTAATTCAAAGAGGTGTGAATGATTGTCAGGATCTTAACATTTTAAAAATCCCAACATTTTCCCATCTTTAAAATCTTGACATAAACTCTCAAATATTTTAAAATCCCGTCTTTTCAAAGAGCCTAACATTTTTTAAAATGTCGAGTTTTTCAAAAATCTATTCTCTTCAAATATTTAAAAAGCCCAAATCTTTCAAAAATTCTATCTTTTTTTGAAAACCCCAACTTGTTTAAAAAATATGAACATTTTCAAAGTCCCAACATTTTGTAAATGTTGATGTTTTGAAAAAAACAACTTTGTTTAAAATTGCAACATTTTCAAAAGTTGTGAATTATTTGAAAATCTCAAGATTTTGAAAATCCCGTTTGTATCAACAATCTTGACTTTTTGAAAATCCCAAAATTTTCAAAATACCAAACTTTTCCAAATATAACTATTTTAAGGTTTCTAGGTTGAGAGTTCAGGGCTAAGGGAATTTAGTGTTTAGGGTTTATGTTTTAGGGCTCAGGATTCGAGGTTTAGGGTTTAGGGATTAGGGCTCAATGCTTAGGGTTAAGGGTTGAGGTTCAAGGTTCGAGGATCAAGGTTTAGGGTTTTAGAATTAGGTTTTAGGGATCAAGGTTTTGGGGTTCAGGCTTTTGCATATAAGGTTTAGGGATTATTGTTTACAATTGAGGGTTTAATATTTAAGATTTAGCATTTAGGGTTTTAGGGTTTAAGACTCAAAATTTAGGTTTAGGGTTTAAGGTTAGGGGCATAAGGCTTTAGGGTTCACTATTTAGGGTTTAGAGTTTATAGGACTAAGAGTTTAGGGTTTTGGGTGTAGGTCTACGTGTTCATGGTTAAGGGTCCTTGGATAAGGGTTTGAGGTTCGGGGTTATGAGTTTAGAGTTTAGGGTTTTGGGCTTACTGATTAGGATGTTGGGCTTAGTGGTTTAAAGTTTACGACTCAAGTTAAAGGGTTTTTAGGGGTCACTATTTTTAAAAAGTCACAATTTAAAAAATATCCTAATTTTGAAACAATTAGGTTTTCGAAAAAGTCATGATTTTCAAAAATTCTGTATTTTCAAAGATTTTGAAAGTGATAAAGTCATGAATTTAAAAACTTCACAATTTTTCAAAAAAAAAAAATTTAAAAAGATTGTAATTTTTGAAAAAGTCACAATTTTATAAAAAGTTGAAATTTTTAAATGTTAGGATTTAAGAAAAAAAGGATGTTCAAAACAATTGGGATTTAAAAATCTCTTTAGTTTTGTAATTCCCGACTTATTTGAAAATTGCACCTATTTTAGAAATCTTTTTTTTTTTTTAAATGCCAACTTTCTCAAAATTCTTTACTTTTTTAAAATCACGACTTTTTTGAAATCCCAATTTTTGTTCGAAATCCCATCCCTTTTATAATCCTGACTTTTTTGAAAATCTCACCTTTTTCAAACACCCTAGAGCTTTTGAAATTGAAACTTTTTTAGAATTATAAAATTCTATCTTTTTCTAAAATTACAAATTATTTACAATCTTATTTTTTAAAAATTCACAACTTTTTGGAAAATAATGACTTTTTAAAAAATCATGACATATTTATGGAAAATCTCAATTATTAAATCTAGCACTTAGTGTTTAAGACTCAAATTTTAAGGTTTAGGAGCAATAAGAGCTTAGGGTTTAAGAGCAATTAGAGCTTAATGTTTAGCGTTTATATGGTATATGGCTCAAAGTTTAGTGTTTAGGTTGTAGGGGTCAGGGTTTAGGGTTTAGGTATTAGTGTTCATGGTTGATCGTTGATGGATAAGGGTTCGAGGTTTGGGGTTATGAGTTTAGGGTTTAGGGTTTTGGCTTAGGGTTGACGGTGCAAGTTATAGGGTTTAGGGTTAGGCCTAAGGCTTTAGGGTTCAGTGTTTAGGGTTTAAGACTCAGGGTTAGGGGTTTAGGGTTCATTGTTTAGGGTTTAAGGCTTAGGGTTTAGGGTTTGGGCTTCATGGCTCAGGGATCAAGGTTTATTGTTTAAGGTTTGTGGTTTAGAGTTTAGGTTTTACGATTTAGGGATATGGGTTTATAGTTTATGGCTGAGGGTTTAGGGTTTTGGGCTTAGTGCTTAGGATGTTGGGGTTTAAGGATTGGCATTTATGACTCATGTTTTAAAAATCTCAAAAATTTTAAAATATATTGATTTTTTAAAAAGTCAAGATTTCAAAAATGTAGTGATGCGCCAAAATTAGCAGGAACTTTAAAACGTCATCACTTGTGTTGTAGGTGGTCGTTTCTTTTGAATCCACATGTTTTAAAAATCTCAATTTTTTTAAAATATATTGATTTTTTAAAAAATTGGGATTTTAAAAAATTTAAATTTTCCAAAAAATTCTCAAACTCCAATAAGTCAGGTATTACAAAACTGAAGAGATTTTAAAATCCCAACTCTTTTGAATATCCTTTTTTAAAAATCCTAACATTTTAAAAATTCCAAATTTTTGTAAAATCGTGACTTTTTCAAAAATTAAGAATTTAAAAAGTCACGTGTTATATAAAATCGTGAATTTTTAAATTCATGACTTTATAACTTTAAAAATCTTTGAAAATACAATTTTTTGGAAAATTAGAATTTTTTTGAAATCCTAATTTTTTCTAAATCCTAATCATGATTTTTAAAAAATTGAAACACGTAAACCTTAAACCCTAAACACAAACATCCTAAAAACTAAGCCTAAAACCCTAAATCCTAATTAACCCTTTGCCATAAACCATAAACCCAAATCCCTAAATCATAAAACCTAAACTCTAAACCCCAAAACTTAAACAATAAACCCTAAAAACCAAGATCCTGAGCCATGAAGCCTAAACCCTAAAATGCCCTAAAACGTAAAACAATAAACCCTAAACCCCTAACCCTTAGCCTTAATCCCTAAACCCTAAACAGTGAAACCTAAACTATGAGCCCTATACCCTATAAACCCTAAACCTTAAGCTCTAGTTCCACTTAAACAATAAATTCTAAGTCTCAAAACCTAAAACCCTAAATGCTAAATCCTAAATATTAAACCCTCAATCGTAAACCATGAGCCCTAAACCCTAAATGCAAAACCCTCAACCGTAAAGCTCGAACCCCAAACCCTATAACCTGAGCCCTGAATCCCAACCCTAAAACCTAAACCCTAAACCCTAAAACCTAATTCTTAAACCCTAAACTTTGATCCCTGAACCCTGAACCTCAACCCTAAACCTTGAAACTTGAGCCATGAGTCATGAGCCATAAATTCTAACCCTAAACCCCTAAACTCTAAAACTTTTAACTTGAGTCGTAAATGCTAAACCGTAAACCCGAACATCCTAACACTAAGCCCAAAACCCCAAATCCTAAACCATAAACCTTATACCCTTAACACTAAATCCTAAACCCCAAACCCTCTGCCATAAACCATAAACCCAAATCCCTAAATAGTAAAACCTAAACTTTAAACCCTAAACCTTAAACAATAAACCATAAACCATTATCCCTAAGCCATGAAGCGTAAACCCTAATTCCTTGAACCTTGAACTCTGAGCTATGAACCCTCTCAACTATGAACACTGAGACCTAAACCCTAAACTCTTAGCCCTATACCCTATAAACCCTAAACCTTAAGCTCTAATTACTCCTAAACCCTAAATGCTGAATCCTAAAAACTAAACCCTAAATTTTGAGTCTTAAACTCTCAACCATAAACCTCGATCACCAAACCCTACAACCTAATTCTTAAACCCCAAAATTTGATCACTAAACCCTGAACCCTAAGCCCTCCACCCTAATCTATAAACACTAAAAACCAAACCCTAAACCCCGAATCTTGAGCCTAAAAATGTAAACCCTAAATACTGAACCTAAAAGATGGGATTATAAAATTTCAGATTTTCCAAAAAGTCGTGATTTTGTAAAAGTGAAGATTTTCAAAAAAAGTCAGGATTTTCCAGAAATTCAAGATTTTAGAAAATTTTAGGATTTTTGAAATGTCAAGATTTTTTTAAAAGTCGATTTTTGAATAATTCAGGCTAATCGAAAAATTCTCAATTTTTAATATTTACGATTTTTGAAAAAATGTAATTATTTTAAAAGGTATTTCAAAAAAGTCGGCATTTTTAATAAAGTTGAGATTTTAAAAAATTCAAGAAATTTTAAAACGTTGGGATTTCGGAAAAAGTTTTTATTTTTTAAAATGTTGCAATTTTTGAAGTAGTTGTGATTTTAAAAAATTTGGGATTTTCAAAAAAGTTGGAATTTTCGAAAAACTTAGAATATCAAAAGAGTCAATATTTGAAAAATGTAGTGATGCGCCAAAATTAGCAGGAACTTGAAATGATTATAACTTGTGCTTCATGTATCCGTTTGATTTCATTTTTTTAAAACCACATGTTTCAAAAATCTCAATTTTAAAAAAAAATCAAGATTTTTAAAAAAATGCGGGAGTTTGAATAATTTAGATTTTCAAAAAAATCTTGATTTTTGAATATGTCATTATTTTTGAAAAAGTCTTTATTTTTTAAACAGTTATGAATTTAAAAAAATTAGGATTTTAAAGAATTTTCAATTTTAGAAAAGATAGAGGGCTTTTTAAAAAGTTGAGATTTTCAAAAAAGCAAGGATTACGAAAAGGCTGGGATTCCGAAAAAAAATTGGGATTTCAAAAAAGCCAACAATTTTTAAAAAGTTGGGACTTTTTTGAAAATTCTAACATTTTCATAATCTTTACTTTTTCTAAATTCCAACATTTTATAAAATCAACACTTTATCAAAAATTACAAATTTTTAAAAATTGTGAACTTTTTAAAATCATGACTTTCAAAATCTTTGAAAATACTAACTTTTTGAAAATCATGACTTTTTTGAAATCCTAGCTGTCACAAAATTGGGATATTTTTGAAATCTTGACTTTTTTAAAATCACGACCCCTAAAACATGAAACTTGATTCAAAAACCCCTAACACTGAATCCTCAGCCATAAACCATAAACCCAAATCCCTTAATCGTAAAACCTAAACTCTAAACCCCAAACCTTAAACCATAAACCCTAAAAACCTATCGCTTAGCCATGAAGCCTAAACCCTAAACTGTAACCCCTAAACCCTAAACACTAAAAAGTAAACTGCTAACCCTGAGCCTTAAACCCTAAACTCATAACCTTCAACCTCGAACACTGAGCCATTGAATTCTAACTATTTAATCACGACTTTTTTGAAATTCTAACTGTTTCAAAATCACGATAATTTTGAAATCGTGACTCTTTAAAAACCACGACCCCTAAACCCTAAACCCTAAAACATGAAACTTGATTCGTAAACCCCTAACACTGAATCCTAAACCCTAAACCCTCAGCCATAAACCATAAACCAAAATCCCTAAATCATTAAACCTAAACTCTAAACCCCAAACCTTAAATGTTAAGCCCTAAAACTTGATCCCTAAGCCATGAAGCCTAAGCCCTAAACGCTAAACCTAATTTGAGCCTTAAACCTTAAACCCTAAATAGTGAACCCTAAAGCCTTAGGCCTAACCCAAAACCCTATACCTTGAACCGTGATCCCTTAGCGGAAACGCTAAACCATAAACCTTTAGCTAGAGACCTAAACTCTAAACCCTAAACTCATAACCTTGAACCTCAAACCCTAAGCCATGCATCCTTAACCATGAACACTAAGACCTAAACCCTAAACCCTGTCCCTATAACTTGAATCATGAGCCCTAAGACAAAACCCTAAACCATAAACCCTAAATTCATAACCCCGAATATTGAACCCCGAGCCATAGATCCTCAACCATTAATACCGAGACCAAAACCCTAAAACCCTTACTACCCTACGCCCTAAACCCTAAAATTTGAGCCCTATACCAGATAAACCCTAAACATTAAGATCTAATTGCTCCTAAACCCCAAATTTTGAGTCTTAAATGCTAAATCCTAAATACTAAACCATTAATCATAAACCATGAGCCCTAAACCCTAAATGTAAAACCCTCAACCGTAAACCTCGAACCCCAAACCCTAAAACCTGAGCCCTAAATCCTAACCATAAACCCCAAACCCTAAACCCTAAAACCTAACTCTTAAATCCTAAACCTTGATCCCTGAACCTTGAACCTCAACACTAAACCCGTAAACCTGAATCCTTACCCCCAAGCCCTGAGAGCTAATCCCTAAACTCTAAACCCTGAATCCTAAGCCAGAAAACCTTAACCCTTAAACACTAAATCCCTTGAGCCCTAAACCCTAAACTTAGAAACCTTAACATAGTTAGATTTGGAAAAAAATTGTATTTTGAAAATTTTGGGATTTTCAAAAAGTCAAGGTTTTTGAAAAAGTCAAGATTTTCAAAAACTTGAGATTTTAAAAAAGTCACAACTTTTGAAAACGTTGCAATTTTAAATAAAGTTGTTGTTTTTGAAAACATCAAGATTTAAACAATGTTGGGTCTTTGAAAATCTTCATATTTTGAAACAAGTTAGGTTTTTCAAAAATGAATATTTCGAAAAAGTCAAGATTTTTGAAAAGTTGGGATTTTCGAAAGAGCTGGGCTTTTCACATTTTTGAAGAATCTAGATTTTTGAAGATATTGGAATTTTTCGAAATATCAGGTATTTCGAAAAATGAATATTTCGAAAAAGTCAAGATTTTTGAAAATATTGGAATTTTCAAAATATCAGATTTTCGAATAAGTCATGATATTCAAAAAAATCCCAATATTTAATATTTACAATTTTTGAAAGAACATAATTTTTTAAAGAAGTACAAATTTTTTAAAAAGTCAAGATTTCAAAAATGTAGTGATGCGCCAAAATTAGCAGGAACTTGAAAAGGTCATAACTTGTGTTGTAGGTGTCCGTTTCATTTGAATCCACATGTTTTAAAAATCTTAACTTTTTGAAAATATTAGGATTTTTAAAATATATTGATTTTTTAAAAAATTGGGAGTTTAAATAATTGAAATTTTCCAAAATTATCAAATTCCAATAAGTTGGGCATTACAAAACTGAAGAGATTTTTAAATCCCAACTCTTTTGAATATTCTTTTTTAAAATCCTAAAATTTTAAAAATTCCAAATTTTTGTAAAATCGTGACTTTTTCAAAAATTAATTATTTAAAAAAAATCATTGTTGTATAAAATCGTGAACTTTTTAAGTTCATGACTTTATCATTTTAAAAATCTTTGAAAATACAAATTTTTGGAAAATTAGAATTTTTTGAATTCCTAATCATGATTTTTTAATAATTGCGTCACATAAACCCTAAACACAAACATCCTAAAAACTAAGCCCAAAACACTAAATCCTAAACCCCTCAGCCATAAACCATAAACCCAAATTCCTAAATCGTAAAACCTAAATTCTAAACCCCAAACCTTAAACCATAAACCCTAAGAACCCAGATACGAGCCATGAAGCCTAAACCTTAAACGCTTAGCAATAAAACATAAACAATAAACCCTAAACCCTAAACAAGTGAAACCTAAACTCTAAGCCCTATACACTATAAACCCTAAACCTTAAGCTCTAGTTCCTCTTAAACAATCAATTCTAAGTCTTAAAACCTAAAACCCTAAATGTTAAATCCTAAATATTAAACCCTCAATCATAATCCATCAGCCCTAAACCCTAAATGCTAAACCCTCAACCGTAAACCTCGAACCCCAAACCCTATTATAACCTGAGCCCTAAATCCTAACCCTAAACCCTAAAACCTAAACCCTAAAACCTAATTCTTAAACCCTAAAACCTGATCCCCGAACCCTAAACCTTAAAACCTGAGCCCCGAGCCTTAAATTCTAACCCTAAACCCCTAAACCCTAAAACTTGAAACTTGAGTCGTAAACACTAAACCGAAAACCCGAACATCCTAAACACTAAGCCCAAAACCCCAAATCATATACCCTTAACACTAAATCCTAAACCCTAAACCCTCTGCGATAAACCATAAACCCAAATTGCTAAATCGTAAAACCTAAACTCTAAACCCCAAACCTTAAACAATAAACCCTAAAACCATTATCCCTAAGCCATGAACCGTAAAACTTAAACCCTTGAACCTTGAACTATGAGCTATGGACCCTCCTCAACTATGGATACTGAGACCTAAACCCTAAATTCTTAGCCCTATACCCTATAAACCCTAAACCTTAAGCTCTAATTACTCCTAAACCCTAAAAACCTAAATGCTAAATGCTAATTACTAAACCCTAAATCTTGAGTCTTAAACCCTCAACCGTAAACCTCGATCACCAAACCCTAAAACCTAATTCTTAAACCCCAAAATTTGATCCCTAAACCCTGAACCCTGAGCCCTGCGCCCTGATCCATAAACCCTAAACCACAAATCCTGAGCCTAAAAAAGTGAAGATTTTCGAAAAAGTCAGGTTTTGAGAAAAGTCAGGATTTTCAAAAAATTCAAGATTTTGGAAAATGTTGGGAATTTTGAAATGTCAAGATTTTTGAAAAAGTCAGGATTTTTGAATAAGTCAGGCTATTGGAAAAAGTCTTGATTTTTAATATTTACGATTTTAAAAAAATGTAATTATTTTAAAAAGTATTTCAAAAATGTCGGCATTTTTGATAAAGTTGAGATTTTAGAAAATTCAAGAAATTTTAAAACATTGGGATTTCAGAAAAAAAAATTATTTTTGAAAATGTCGCAATATTTGAAATAGTTGCGATTTTCAAAAAAAATTGGGAGTTTCAAAAAGTTGGGATTTTCAAAAAACTTATAATATCAAAAGAGTCAATATTTGAAAAATGTAGAGATGCGCCAAAAGTAGCAGGAACTTGAAATGGTTATAACTTGTGCTTCATGTATCCGTTTGAGTCCTTTTTTTTAAATCAAATGTTTCAAAAATCTCAATTTTTTTAAAATATCAAGATTTTTAAAAAAAATGTGGGAGTTTGAATAATTTAGATTTTCGGAAAATTATGGATTTTTGAATATATCATGATTTTTGAAAAAGTCATTTTTTTCTAAAAAGTCATGAATTTCAAAAAAATTAGGATTTTAAAGAATTTTCAATTTTAGAAAAAGATAGAGGGATTTTAAAAAAGTTAAGATTTTTTGAAAAGGAAGGATTATGAAAAGGTTGGGATTCCGAACAAAAATTGGGATTTCAAAAAAATCGTGATTTCAAAAAAGCCAACAATTTTTAAAAAGTTGGGATTTTTTTTAAAATTCTAACATTTTTAAAATCTTTTACCTTTTCAAAATTCCAACATTTTATAAAATCGACACTTTATCAAAAATTACGAATTTTTAAAAATTGTGAACTTTTTAAAATCATGACTTTAGAAATCTTTGTAAATACTAACCTTTTGAAAATCATGACTTTTTTGATATCCTAGCTGTTACAAAATAGGGATATTTTTGAAATCATAACTTTTTTAAAAATCGGGACCCCTAAACCCTAAACCCTAAAACATGAAACCTGATTCAAAAACAACTAACACCGAATCCTAAACCCTAAACCCTCAGCCATAAACCATAAAACCAAATCCCTTAATCGTAAAACCTAAACTCTAAACCCCAAACCTTAAAACATAAACCCTAAACTGTAAGCCCTAAACCCTAAACACTAAAAAGTAAACCGCTAACCCTGAGCCTTAAACCTTGAACCAACCCTAAGCCAAAACCCTAAACCCTAAACCATAAACTCATAACCTCGAACCTTGAACACTAAGCCATGGACCCTAAACCATGAATACTGACACCTAAACCCTAAACACTGACCCATACGCCAAACCGTAAACTCTGAGCCCTATACGATATAAACCCTAAACCTTAAGCTCTATTTGCTTCTAATCCCTAAATTTTGAGTCTTAAACCCTAAATGAAAAATCCTAAACCGTAAACCCTAAGACCTAGACCCTAAAATCTTAGCCCTATACCCTATAAAAACCTTAAACCTTAAGCTCTAATTCCTCCTAAACCCTAAAATCGTAAACCCTCAATCGTAAACCATGAGCCCTAAACCCTAAATGGAAAACCCTAAATCGTAAACCTCGAACCCCAAACCCTAAAACATGAGCCCTAAACCCTAACCATAAACACTAAAACATGAGCCCTAAACCCTAAACACTAAATCCGATAGGCCCTAAACCCTAAACCCAGAAACCTTAAAATAGTTAGATTTGGAAAAAGTTGGTATTTTGAAAAACTTGGGATTTTCAAAATCTCTCAACATTTTTGAAAAATTCAAGATTTTATAAAACTTGAGATTTTAAAAAAAGTCTCGACTTTTCAAAAAGTTACAATTGTAAACAAAGTTTGTTATTTTTGAAAAAATCAAGGTTTTAAAAATGTTGGGACTTTGAAAATGTTCAGATTTTCAATAAAGTTAGGGTTTTTGAAAAATGAATATTTTGAAAACGTCAAGATTTTTGAAAAGTCAAGATTTTTAAAGAGTTAGGATTTTTGAAAAAGTCAAGATTTTTGAAAAATTCGTCATTTTAAAAAAGTTAGGATTTTTGAAAAGACGAAATTTTTAAAAAATTGAGATTTTCCAACAAGTCGTGACTTTGTAAAACTGAAGATTTTGAAAAATTCAAGATTTTTGAAAAAGTTATAATCTCAAAAGAGTCAAGATTTCAAAAATGTAGTGATGCACCAAAATTAGAAGGAATTTGACATGGTTATAACTTGTGCTCCAGGTGTCAGTTTGAGTCCATTTTTTTAAACCATAAGTTTTAAAAATCTCAACTTTTTTAAAATATCAGGATTTTAAATAAAAAATTCAGGTGTTTGAATAATTTAGATTTATCAAAAAATTATGGATTTTTAAATATATCATGGTTTTTGAAAAAGTCATTATTTTCCAAAAACTTTTGAATTTAAAAAAATTAGGGTCTTACAGAATTTGCAGTTTTAGAAAAAGATAGAATTTCAAAAAAAAATTAAAAGTTCGTATTTCAAAAATTTTAGGGTTTTTGAAAAAGTTTAGATATTCAAAAAAGTCAAGATTATGAAAAGGTTAGGATTGTGAACCAAAAGTGGGATTTCAAAAAGGTTGTGATTTCGAAAAAGCCAAGAATTTTGAGAAAGTTAAGATTTTCAAAAAAGACAAGATTATGAAAAAGGTGCAATTTTGAAATAAGTCGGGAATTACTAAATTGAAGAGATTTTTAAATCCCAACTGTTTTGAATATCCTAATTTTTAAAAAAATTCTAACATTCTCAAAAATTGAGATTTAAGAAAATTCAGAATTTTTAAAAGTTTGAATTTTTGAAAAAAAATTGATTTTCGAAAATGTCGTGATTTTTTAAATAGTTGCTATTTTTGAAAAAAGTATAATCCCAAGATTTCAAAAATGTAGTGATGTGCCATAATTAGCATGAACTTGAAAATGTCAGAACTTGTGCTGTGGGTGTCCGTTTGAATCCAATTTTTATTTGAAAACACATGTTTTAGAACTTTCAACTTTTTTAAAATATCAGGATTTTCAAAACAAAGTTACGAGTTTCAATAATATAGATTTTCCAAAAATTCTAGATTTTTTAATAATTCATGATTTTTGAAAAAGTGATTATTTTCCAAAAAGTTGTGAATTTAAAAAAAATAGGATTTTAAAGAATTTGTAACTTTTAACAAAAATCGAGATTCCTCAACTTAGAAACCTCAAAATAGTTAGATTTGGAAAAAGTTGTCTTTGTCCTTACCTATGTCTTTTTCTGTATGCGGATCAAATTGAAACTCGTTAAGTTTATTTTTGTCTTTGTCCTTACCTATGTTTCTTTTTGAAGCACCTAAGTTTGCTAATTTCTGACTCAACTTCAAGATCTATTTTTGGGGGGTCTTCTCCTCAACTAGGGAATCCTCTTCTTCATCCAATTTTGGAGGAGGGGAGGCCATACATATCCCACATCAGGCCATACAACGGCCTTATGTTGCCCAGAAGTGGATGCATATCCCACATCGAAAGGATTATCTATGTCTAAAATGAATCTTCGCTCTCCTAAGTTAGGGTCAACGACCTTTGTTTCTTCTTCGCGCTTGTGCAGAAGTTTAGCTCCTAACACCAAGACTCTCGTGAGTACTTAATTTTTGTTATAATACAAGAGTTCGTCAAATCTTTTTAAGTCTAACCTTTGATGTTCTCCTAAAGAATCCGACTCTTCTCTACTATGATCAATTAACGTCTCTGTATCTTTGACTTAAGAGAAGAGCGGTCCTAAATTGTTCCCGTTAAATGGGAAATCATCGAAAGGATTAGCTCCTTCATTAAGCTCATTGGATTTTGTTGCCATTTTGAAAAGTCTAGGCATTACTAGCTGATACTTAGATGCAAACACTATGTTTACTAGTTTTCAAAGGATACCGATATTGACAAATGAAAATGTACCACTCACCTAAGTCGTGTCACGTCAAGTCTATACTTAAAAGACTAAGATGAATGAGAATGTTGTACCAGATAGGTGGGCCGAAGTCAAAAATCTAACAAGGCTTGGATATCAGCACAATATCGACAAAGTCCTCCAACAAGGTATACCTAGAATCGACTCAAGAAATCGATAACAAGCCAAGTGCATCGAAAAGTGGAAGTCACAATTAGATACAATGCAACAACGCTGCCAAGATATATCAACTAAGCAAGTAAGGCATCGATATCAAGACAACATCATGGAGATATATTTAATGCGTTATCAACACTCGTCAAAAACCTAGATGACGTCAAAACTATAATCAAGTAGAAGGTATAACAAGAATTTGCGATGATGCAATCAGCGTAACCGTGCAATAGAGGGATTTATACTACATGCCCAAAGAATGGGGGACGCAATGTAAATGCCAATATTAAACGACTAAAATGCAAGCAAAAGTCAACAAACTAGGGGAGAGACAAAATGACAAAACCGACCCATAACAATGACGAAGATCTTGAAATCAAAATCGTAGGACTGCCAAAGATGTGAAAATGTACCCACCCACTTTAGTCATTTAACACTCCAACCGCAAACATGGATGAGTGTAAACGTACAAAAAAGTAGCTAGCACTATCTCTGACATGACCCGCAAAGTATGCCTCTATTCAACTTCCAACGTGGAAAGTAGGAATGCATGGGTGTAGATCAAAAACATGTGAAAATAGACTTAGTTTCACTTGGGCAGAGCTTCGACTCGTTTAAAAAATGAGAAGGAAGCTAATCTAAGTAATATGTTTTTCTAGATTCGTGATGAAAGACACTCAGATCAAACTTGGGATGAGTTCGTTAACGTGTTCAAAAAACATGACACTGAATCCAAACAAGTTATCACTTTGTGATGGTGAAACGACGCGCATGGACTAGTAAAGTTGGCCTCCAAAAAAAATGGTTTTCCTAATAGGTTCTCTCAACTAGGTGTCACAAAAAAATATCCACGAGCGAGACGATTTACCCAAACAGTCCCGACTATCTTGGGAGTATCTCGACTTTGCTTCCTTTAAGTACAGTGGGCAATGAATGTGTCCATCGTGTACTTTTAAGAATCACATAGGGATAACTTGCAACAATAACTCACAAGGCGTACTAGTCAAGTGGGTAAGCGAGGCGCTTCCCATTTCGTCCACGAGGTTACTCAGTAGTGGACTACTTTGGGGTTCCTTGAACCACACCTATTGTTATAGCTTAAGGCGTTATGCCAAAGGGGTTATGTTAAATCTTTAAATCCTTGACACATAAGAACTCTTCAAAGCTGAAGAAAAAACTCATTACTGAATGCAAAAAACCAAGAAAAACACATAAATTGTTTTTTTTTTCAGATTTTGCTACCCTGACACGAATGTCTAAATGGATCTATAAATTTTGAAATCCTTGATCAACAGGAAATTTGCAAAGGTTAAGAAAAATACCCAGTACCGAATGCAAAAAATTAACAAAACCCATAAATGGTTTTTTTAATTTTTTTGCAACCCTGCACGAATGTCTGAATGGATCTGTAAATATTCAAATCTATGACACACAAAAACTCCGCAAAGCTAAAGAAACAAACTAATTACCGAATGGAAAAAACAAGAAAAAATAGAAAATGGGTTTCTTAGATTTTCTACCACCCTGACATTGATGTTAAAATGGATTTATAATTCTTCAAATCCTCGACACACATGAACTCTGCAAAGCCCAAGAAAAAACCTATTACCGAACACAAAAAACCTAGAAATAGTTTTTTTTAGATTTTCTGTACCTCGACACGAATTTCTAAATGGATCGACAAATCTTGAAATCCTCAATAGATATGAACTCTGCAAAGCCGAAAGAAAAAACCCATTACCGAATGAAAAAACCCAAAAATGATTTTTTTCAAATTTTCTACCATCCTAGCACAGATATGTAAATTGATCCATAAATCTTTAATTCTTCGACACAAGAAATATTTAAAGCTGAAAAAAAACCCATTACCGAACGCAAAAAACCAAGAAATGGTTTTTTTCAGATTTTTTGCCACCCCCGAAACGTATGTATAAATGGAGCTATAAATCTTCAAATCCTCAACACATAGGAATTATACAAAGTCGAATAAAAATATCTATTACGGAACGCAAAATACAAAAAAAAAATTAGATTTTCTGCCACCCTGGTGCGAATGTGTAAATAGATTTATAAATCTTCAAATCCTCGACACATAGGAACTATGCAAAGCCGAAGGGAAAAACACATTACTAAACCAAATAACCCATTTTTTCTTCAGATTTTCTGGCACAGATGTATAAATGGATCTATAAATAATCAAATCATCGATACACAGGAACTATGCAAGGTCAAAGAAAAAACCCATTACTGAAAGTGAAAACCCATAAATGGTTTAATGGTGCTCTAAATCAGGCCACACAACCAATCAACGTGCTTTAATGGTGCTCTAAATCAGGCCTTGATGGTGCAAACCAGTATGGTGCCATAAGAACCTGGCCAAGAGGAAGATCAACAACAAGGAGCTCAATAAGGTGGCCCCCAAACGAGACTATGCTCTTCAACTGGCAGGCTGAAGACTTATGGGATGAATCAGTTCCCTTCTCAAAGTGTAGCTACCAATACACGGTCCAAAAAGAGAAGTATTGGAGAGGGCAGACCACTGAATTTAGGTAACCCTCAAACTTCTATGACTCCTCAAGGTCTTGGTGTTCCAAGTGCAACTCCATACATACAGAACCAATCCAAGTCACCTCTCAAACCCAGTCAAGCCCCTGTTGTAACAGCCCATGTGCAAAAAAGAAATGTGTCTGGGAAAGGGCTGCAAAAGGAAAAGGACAAGTGTGAACATTTCACTATGGGAGGCACTAGCAATTCGAGGGCAGAGGGATCTATTGCAGACCACCATGTAATATTGGTCAAGTTCAAATCAAACCTCTAACTAGCAAGAAAGAGTGCTTACCAACGCAATTCAGCCTGGGAGGAACCATGGAGAACAACAAGGTAAAAACCTGAGAACCCCTCCCTTTTATGTCTCACCGATTATTGGGAAAAATTAGTGCATAATTGTATGATTGATTCTAGGGCGTAGTTCTGTGATGTCGAAATAAATAACTGATCAGTTGGGTCTCCAATATGAGGTCATCTGTAGAGGAGTAGTCCAATTAGATGGATCAGTAGTAACCACAATGGGAATTATCAAGGATTTGAGTCTCACTCTACATGGTTTCCAGAGTGTGATTGTTTTGCAAAATGTCTCAATCATAGACTTGCCACCACATTTTTCTTTGTGTCTGTCCAGAGACTTCATAGCTATAATTGGAGGCTACATGTCTGCTAATTGGTCACATATGTTCTTTAGGACAAACTATGGGGCGAAGGCCACAATCAGATTTGAATCTATTGCTTATTATCATATTGAATCCTATGTGCCTATCCCAATCAATGCCAACTACTCAGCTTTTGATTAAGAAGACCTCCTAAACACTAATGAAATAGATACCAAGGTGGGATGTATCCCAAACTTGACCCTAGATGAGTGGGCCAACAAAAGTCATTCTTTTGACTCCTATAGGGAAATGAAAGAATTTGAGCTAGGTCTCTACTACTTACATGAAGAGAACTAGCCTCTTCTTGACCTAATCAAACTAGAATACAAGGATGACAATGAGGTATGACAATTGTTCTTTGATGGTTCAAGGAGTAGACAAGGAGCTGGAGGAGGAGTCATGATTGTGTTTCCCATAGGTATGAGATATTATTTAGCCTTCAGATTCCAGTTCACTTGCTCAAATAACACTACTGAATATAAGGCTTTAGTCCAATGTCTTCGTTGGGCAAGGAAGCTGGGAATCAAGAACTTGCAAGTATTCGGTGACAGTGAACTGGTTGTTAATTAGGTCAAAGGACTTAATGCTATAAAAAATGTCCTGCTCAAAAACTACAAGAGTAGGGTATGTGATCTCATGGAGGATTTTGAGGCCTTCAGTATTGTGTCCATACTCAGGAAGGAGAATGAAGCTGCTGATAGACTTGCTGCAGTTAGAACAACGTTTGATGTTGTTGATAGCATCAAGAGGGACAGAGAACAACCTGCATATCCATGTGGTTGTGAGGCCAACAATACTAGATAATAATACATGCTGGCAGGTGTTTGAAAATATCAGCAAATCATTAACTTTCTACAAGAAGAATTTGAATTCTCAGCTATAAACCAGAGTAGAATAATGCAACAGTATGGGAATCAGATAATACAGCTACATACAAACAAGCTTCCCAGAGGCTTAGTGACACTGGAATCTATTTTCAATCATAATGATAACTTTTGAAAAGAGAAGGCTAACATGCAGATCAAAGGAGAAGATTCGAGTCAATCCCAGTTGGAGAAGACAAAACACTTCAAATTGGAAAAGTGGCCACTAAACAAGAAAGGTATGAATTAAAACAACTTTGCCAAGAACTCCCTAATGTGTTTGCTTGGAGTTATGAAGACCTAAGGGGATTTAGAGTTTAGGTATTACAATTAAGGGATTTGGGATTTAGGATTCAGTGTTAATGATTTAGCATTTAAGGTTTTGGGATTAGCGTTTAGGATGTTGGGGTTTAGGTTTTAGCATTTACGACTCAGGTTTCATGTTTTAGGGTTGTTTAGGGGTCACAATTTTGAAAAAGTCACAATTTTAAAAATATCTCGGTTTTGAAACAGTTAGGGTTTCAAAAACGTCATGATTTTCAAAAAGTCACAATTTTCAAAGATTTTGAAAGTGATAAAGTCATGAATTTAAAAGTTCACAATTTTTTAAAAATTGGAATTTTAAAAAAGTAAAGATTTTTAAAATGTTAGGATTTTTTAAAAAAAAAGGATATTCAAAATAGTTGGGATTTAATAGGTTTGTGATTCCTAACTTATTTGAAAATTGCACCTGTTTTCAAAAACTTGTCTTTTTTGAAATCCCATCCTTTTCATCATCCTAACTTTTTGTAAAATCTCAACTTTTTCAAAAACCCTCAAATTTTGAAATTCAAACTTTTTTAGAATTATGAAAATCTATTTTTATTCTAAAATTGTAAATTCTTTAAAATCCTTTTTTTTAAATTCACAACCTTTTGGAAAATAATGACTTTTACAAATATCATGACATATTAAAAATCCATAATTTTTGGAAAATTTAAATTATTCAAACTCTTGACTTTTTTTTAAATCCTGATATTTTACAAAAGTTCGAGTTTTGAAACAAATGGTTTGAAAAAAAAATGGACTCAAATAGACATCGGGAGCACAAGTTATGACCTTTTTCAAGTTCCTGCTAATTTTGGTGCATCACTACATTTTTGAAACAAATGGTTTGAAAAAAAAAAAGACTCAAACAGACATCGGGAGTACAAGTTATGACCTTTTTCAAGTTCCTGCTAATTTTGGTGCATCACTACATTTTTAAAATCTTGACTCTTTTGAGATTATAACTTTTTCAAAAATTGTAACTATTTAAAAAATCGTGATGTTTTAAAAAATCAAAACATTTTCAGAAATCCCAACTTTTTCAAAAATTCCCAAATTTTCAAAAATCTCAATTTTATCAAAAATGCTAGCTTTTTAAAAACTCCTTACGTTTAAAAAAATTTATGGATTTTCTAAAATCGTAAATATTAAAAATCCTGACTTTTTCAAAAATCTTGATGTTTTAAAAATCACAACATTTTCCAAAACCATGACTTTTATGAAAATCTTCACATTTACAAAATCACGACTTTTTCAAAAATCTCAATTGTTTTAAAATCCAGTCTTTTCAAAAATCATAACTTTTATTAAATTGTCGAGTTTTTTAAAAATCATAAACACTAAGCCCCAAACTCTAAATCCTAAACCATAAACCATAAACCCAAATCCCTAAATCGTAAAACCTAAACTCGAACCCCAAACCTTAAACCATAAACACTAAACCCTGATCCCTGAGTCATGAAGCCTAACCCCTTAACCCTAAACAATAAAACCTAAACCGCTAACACTGAGCATTAAACCCTAAACCCTAAACAGTGAACCGTAAAGCTTTGGCCTAACCCTATACCCTATACCTTGAACCATTAGCCCTAAGCCAAAACCCTAAACCCTAAACCTTTAGCTAAAGACCTAATCCCTAAACCCTAAACCTTGAACCCCGAGCCATGGACCCTCAACCATGAACACTGAGACCTAAACCCTAAACCGTGGCCCCTACGACATAAACCTTCAAATTTGAGTTATATACCCTATAAACCCTAAACGCTAAATTCTAAGTCTTAAACCCTAAAAAATTAAATGCTAAATCCTACATACTAAACCATCAATCGTAAACCATGAGCCCTAAACCCTAAATACAAAACCCTCAACCGTAAACCTTGAACGCCAAACCCTAAAACCTGAGTAAATCCTAACACGAAACCCAAAACCCCAAACCCTAAAACCTAATTCTTAAACAATAAAAAAATTAGGAATTTTTAAAAAATTCATGATTCAAGGTATAGGGACAGGGTTTAGGGTTTAGGTCTTAGTGTTCATGGTTGAGGATGCATGGCTTAGGGTTTGAGGTTCAAGGTTATGAGTTTAGGGTTTAGAGTTTAGGTGTCTAGCTAAAGGTTTATGGTTTAGCATTTTTGCTTAGGGATCACGGTTCAAGGTATAGGGTTTTGGGTTAGGCCTAAGGCTTTAGGGTTCATTATTTAGGGTTTAAGGTTTAAGGCTCAAACTAGATTTAGCGTTTAGGGCTTAGGCTTCATGGCTCAGGGATCAAGTTTTAGGGCTTAACGTTTAAGGTTTGGGGTTTAGAGTTTAGGTTTAATGATTTAGGGATTTTGGTTTATGGCTGAGGGTTTAGGGTTTAGGATTCAATGTTAGGGGTTTACGAATCAAGTTTCATGTTTTAGGGTTTAGGGTTTAGGGTCGTGATTTTGAAAAAGTCACGATTTCAAAATTATGTTGATTTTGAAACAGTTAGAATTTCAAAAAAGTCGTGATTAAATAGTTAGAATTCCATGGCTCAGTGTTCGAGGTTCAAGGTTATGAGTTTAGGGTTTAGAGTTTAAGGCTTAGGGTTAGCGGTTTACTTTTTAGTGTTTAGGGTTTAGGGGTTACAGTTTAGGGTTTAGGCTTCATGGCTCAGGGATAGGTTTTTAGGGTTTATGGTTTAAGGTTTAGGGTTTAGAGTTTAGGTTTTACGATTAAGGGATTTGGGTTTTATGGTTTATGGTGAGGGATTTGGGTTTACGGTTTATGGTGAGGGTTTAGGGTTTAGGATTCGGTGTTAGGGGTTTTGAATCAGGTTTCATGTTTTAGGGTCGTGATTTTAAAAAAGTCAAGATTTCAAAAAAGTCATGATTTTCAAAAAGTTAGTATTTTCAAAGATTTTGAAAGTCATGATTTTAAAAAGTTCACAATTTTTAAAAAGTTGACAATTTTTAAAAATTTGTAATTTTTGATAAAGTGTCGATTTTATAACCCTAACCCTAAGTCTTAAACCCTAAACACTGAACCCTAAAGCCTTAGGCCTAACCCTAAACCCTATACCTTGCACCGTGAGCCCTAAGCCAAAACCCTAAACCCTAAACTCATAACCCCAAACCTCAAATCCTTATTCATCGACGATCAACCATGAACACTAATACCTAAACCCTAAACCCTGACCCCTACAACCTAAACCCTAAACTTTGAGCCATATACCATATAAACGCTAAACATTAAGCTCTAATTGCTCCTAAACCCTAAAATTTGAGTCTTAAACACTAAGTGCTAAATTTAATAATTGAGATTTTCTAGAAATATGTCATGATTTTTTTAAAAGTCATTGTTTTCCAAAAAGTTGTGAATTTTTTTAAAAAATAGATTGTAAAGAATTTGCAATTTTAGAAAAAGATAGAATTTTATAAATCTAAAAAAGTTTGAATTTCAAAAGCTTTAGGGTTTTTGAAAAAGGTGAGATTTTCAAACAAGTTAGGATTATGAAAGGGATGGGATTTTGAACAAAAATTGGGATCTTAAAAAAGTCATGATTTTTAAAAAGTAAAGAATTTTGAGAAAGTTGGCATTTTCAAAAAAGAGAAGATTTTGAAAATTGGTGCAATTTTCAAATAAGTCGGGAATTACAAAACTAAAGAGATTTTTAAATCCCAATTGTTTTGACCATCCTTTTTTTCTTAAATCCTAACATTTTAAAATTTTCAACTTTTTATAAAATTGCGACTTTTTCAAAAATTACAAATTTTTTAAATTTTATTTTTTTGAAAAATTGTGAAGTTTTTAAATTCATGACTTTATCACTTTGAAAATCTTTGAAAATACAGAATTTTTGAAAATCATTAATTTTTCGAAAACCTAATTGTTTCAAAATTAGGATAGTTTTGAAATTGTGACTTTTTAAAAATAGTGACCCTTGAACCCTTTAACTTGAGTCGTAAACACTAAACCACTAAGCCCAAAACCCTAAATTCTAAACCATAAACCCTTAACACTGAATCCTAAACCCTAAACCCTCATCCATAAACCATAAACCCAAATCCCTAAATAGTAACACCTAACCTCTAAACCCCAAACCTTAAATTATAATCCCTAAATCCTGGTCCCTGAACCATGAAGCCTAAACCCTAAACTCCTAACCCTGAGCCTTAAAACCTAAATCCTTAACCCTAAACCCTAAACAATGAAACCTTAACCCTAAGCCCTATACATTGAACCGTGAGCCCTAAGCCAAAACCCTAAACCCTAAACTCATAACCCCGAACCTCAAACCCTTGTCCAAGGACCCTTAACCATGAACACGTAGACCTAAACCATAACTCCTACACCCTAAACCCTAAACTATGAGTCCTATAAACTCTAAACCCTAAACAGTGAACCTAAAGCCTTATGCCGCTACCCTAACCTTAAACCCTAAACCTAAATTATGAGTCTTAAACCCTAAAACCCTAAATGCTAAATCTTAAATACTAAACCCTTAATTATAAACAATGATCCCTAAACCTTATATGCAAAATCCTGAACCCCAAAACCATAATCCCTAAAACCTAATTCTTAAACCCTAAACCTTGATCCCCGAAACTTGAACCTCAACCCTGAACCCTAAGCCTTGAGTCCTAATCCCTAAACACTAAACCTCAAATCCTGAGCCCTAAAACATAAACCCTAAACACTAAACTCCTTTAGCCCTGAACTCTCAACCTAGAAACCTTAAAATAGTTAGATTTGGAAAAGGTTGGTATTTTGAAAATTTTGGGATTTTCAAAAAATCAAGATTTTTGATACAGATGGGATTTTCAAAATCTTGAGATTTTCAAAAAATTCACAACTTTTGAAAATGTTGCAATTTTTAACAAAGTTGTTTTTTTCAAAACATCAACATTTACAAAATGTTGGGACTTTGAAAATGTTCATATTTTTAAACAAGTTGGGGTTTTCGAAAAAAGATAGGATTTTTGAAAGATTTGGGCTTTTTGAATATTTGAAGAGACTAGATTTTTTAAAAACTTGACATTTTAAAAAAATTTAGGCTTTTTGAAAAGACGGGATTTTAAAATATTTGAGAATTTATGTCAAGATTTTAAAGACGGAAAAATGTTGGGATTTTTAAAATGTTAAGATTTTTGAAAAAAACAGGCTTTTTCAATAAGTCAGGATATTCGAAAAACTCCCGATTTTTAATATTTGTGATTTTCAAAAATGTCGCACTTTTTGAAATAGTTGCGATTTTTGAAAAAAATGGGATTTTTGTTTTGGGTGTCTATTTTAGTCTGTTTTTTAACTTTTTAAAAATATCAGGATTTAAAAAAAGTCAGGAGTTTGAATAATTTAGATTTTTTAGAAATTCTAGATTTTTGAATATGTCATGATATTCAAGAATGTAATTATTTTAAAAAAAGTTGTGAACTTCAAAAAAATTAAGATTTTAAACAATTTGAATTTTATAAAAAGATAGAATTTCATAATTCTAAAAAAGTTGTAATTTCAAAAATCTTAGGGTTTTTGAAAAAGTTGAGATTTTAAAAAAATTTAGGATTATGAAAAGTTTGGGAATCTGAATGAAAGTTGGGATTTCAAAAAAGTCGTGATTTCGAAAAAGCTAAGAATTTTGAGAAAGTTGGGATTTTCAAAAAAGTTGAAATTTTCAAATAAGTTGGGGGAATTACAAAACTGAAGAGATTTTTAAATCCAAACTATTTTGAATATTCTAATTTTTTTAAAAATCCTATCATTTTCAAAATATTTACTTTCAAAAAATTCCAACTTTTTATAAAATCGTTACTTTTTCGAAAATTACCACTGTTTAAAAAATTCCATGTTTTTAAAAAATTGTGAACTTTTTAAGTTTGTGACTTTATCACATTCAAAATCTTTGAAAATGTAGACTGTTTGAAAATCATGACTTTTTTGAAATCCTAACTGTTTAAAAATTGGGATTTATTTGAAATCGTGACTTTTTCAAAATTACAACCCCCAAACCCTAAAACTTTATTTATAAAAGCTAAAACCCCAACATCCTACCTTAAATCCTAAACTATAAACCTTTAACCATAAACTCAAATCCCTAAATCATAGAACCTAAACTCTAAACCCCAAACCTTAAACAATAAACCCTAAAACCCGATCCTTGAGCCATGAAGCCAAAAACAAAAACCGAAAGCCCTAAAGCCTAAAGAATAAACTGTAAACCCATAACCCTGAGCCTTAAACCCTAAACCCTAAATAGTGAAACCCTCAAAGCCTTAGGACTAACCCTAAACCCTATACCCTATACCTTGAACAATGATACCTAACCCTAAACCCTAAACCTTTAGCTAGTGTCCTAAACTCATAACCTTGAACGTTGAACCCTTAAGCATGGACCCTCAACCATGAACAATGAGACCTAAACCCTAAACAATGACCCATACGCCCTAAACTTTGAGCCCTATGACCTATGAATCCTTAACCTGAAGCTCTAATTGCTCGTAAACCTTGAGCGCTAAACCCTAAATGCAAAACCTTTAACTAAAAACTTCAAATCCCAAACCATAAAACTTGAGCCCCCTAAATCCTAACCTTAAACCCTAAACCTTGATACCCGAACCCTAAAACTCAACCCTAAACAATAAGCCTTGAGTCCTAATCCTTGAATCTTGAGCCCTAAAACCATAAACCCTAAACACTAAATCCCCTTATCCCCGAACTCTCAACCTAGAAACATTAAAATAGTTAGATTTTGAAAAAGGTGTAATTTTCAAATAAGTCGGGAATTACAAAACTAAAAATATTTTTAAATCCCAACTATTTTGAATATCCTAATTTTTTGAAAATTCTAACATTTAAAAAAATACTTTTTCAAAATTTTAACTTTTTATAAAATCGCGACTTTTTAAAAAATTGTGAAATTTTTAAATTCAAGACTCTACCACTTTCAAAATCTTTGAAATTACAGACTTTTTCAAAATCATGACTATTATGAAATCTTAACTGTTTCAATAACTTGAGAGGAATCTCTGCCTCAACTCCATACAACATTGTGACATAGGTGACATATCTATTGACATATAATTTCTCGTGCAGGTTCCTTTACTTCTCATCAGCCACCTTAATTTTGACAATGGACAATGGTAACAATGTTCTTGTTGCTTGACTCGAATTTGCCTTGACCATTTCCCTGTGGATAGTAGTTAGAGGAGTGAGATAGGGAGATTCCAAAGCCATAGCAAAACTCTGTGAGCTCCTTGGAAGAGAAATAGGTGGCATTGTCTATAACAATCTTATGTGGTATTCCAAAACAGACAATGATATCATCTTTGATGAAGTTCCAGACTGTTTTAGAGCTGGCATGCTTAGTTGGAATGGCTTCCACCCACTTGGTGAAGTAATCAGTTGCAGTGAGTACATAAGTGTGCCCTGCACTTGAATGAGGATTCAAAACACCAATAAAATCTAGCCCCCTTTGCTGAAATGGTTCTTCAATCACCATAGGCCTGAGTGGCAATGCAGTTAGTTGTGACTTTCCAACAAATTGTTGACATGCTTTGCATTTGGAAACCCAATCTTGAGTGTCTGCAAAGATGGAGGGCCAGTAATGTCTTCCTCTGAGGATCTTATGTGTAGTGACCATTGCTAAGAAATGTCCACCACAAGATTGATCATGATAGGCCCTGAGAAACTTTTCTTTCTACTCCTTATCTACACACCCGAGGAAACAACCATCTAGGCCTCTCTTATAAAGTACATGATTCCAGATCACAAACTTGGATGTCTTTAGCTTGAGTGTCCTTCTTTGTTTGTAGTCAAGATGAGGAGGGCATTATTCATAAGTGAGGTAGTAAGCAATACCCACTCATCAGTAGTGGTGACAAAGAGCTCTTATGGACTGTCTCCTGAACAGCTTGAGCAAACACCATCTTTATCTCCTTATTGAGCCTTGAGGCCTCATCTTCAGTAATTAGTTTACACACACCATTTCCTCTTACCAGATTAGAGGGTCTAATCTCCAAGTCAAACTCTTGGGTCTTTGTAATCCAACTTCCTCTCTTAGCCCCAGGATCTTGTTGAGTCAAAATGGACTTGATTTCACTTCCAGGGACCATCACCACTGTATGGGAAGCGAGAATGTAGAATCTGGAACTTTTAACAGCTTTAACCATTGCATAGACTTAGCTCATGAAAGCAATGGGTGCTTCCAAACCTTCATTAATTTTTGGAGTAAGGACAACAAAGAGTGTATGTTTTGATGCGTAGCAATACATAATGAACTCCTTGTTGAAATCTGAAGATACAAGAGTTGGAGCTTTGGCAATGGCTTTCTTTATCTCCTCAAATTATGTTTTTCCTTCCTTATTCCACTTGAAACTTGTTTGAGGCTTCATCATGGAAGTTATATGCTTATTTAGTTCAAAAAACTCAGGAACAAAATGACGAAGGAAGTTTACCTTTCCGAAGAATGAATGAACTCCCTTCTTACTGGTTGGTAAGGATAGTGCTTGGATAGCTCTCATCCTCTTAGGATCAATGTGTGCTCCATGCTTGTTCACAATGTGTCCCAACAACTTACCTTCTGTGACTCCAAAAATGCATTTATTTGGATTTAGAGAAATGCCATTTTTCCTACACCTTATAAGGACTTGCTCCAAATGACTGATATGATCTCCCCTCCTCTTTGAGAAAACTATGAGGTCATCCAGGTAAATGACAATGCAATATTTTAGATCTTTGAAGGCCAAGTCCATTGCCCTCTCGAAAGTGGCTACGGCATTGATCCAACCGAAAGAAATTTTGTTGTAGGCAAAAGTGCCCCAAGATGTTATGAATGATGTTTTTTTACAATCCTCTTTTACCACTTTGATTTGGTTGTACCCTGATAATCCATCAAGCAAAGAGAGCATTTCAGATTGAATGACTGCTTGAAAAATATGATCCATGATTGGGAGAGGGTAGTTATCCTTGAGAGATGCCCGATTCAGACCCCTATGCCCTAAACCCTAAACTCTGAGCCCTATACCCTATAAACCATAAACCTTAAGCTCTTATTCCTCCTCAACCATAAATTCTTAGTCTTAAACCCTAAAACCCTAAATTTTAAAACCTAAATTCTAACCCCTCAATCGTAAACCATGAGCCCTAAACCCCAAGTGCAATTCCCTCAACCGTAAACCTCGAACCCAAAACCCTAAAACCTGATCCCTGAATCCTAACCCTAAACCCCAAAATACTAAACCCTAAAACCTAATTCTTAAACCCTAAACCGTGATCCCCAAACCCTGAGCCATGAAGCGTAATCCCTAAACACTAAACACTAAACAATAAACCCTAAACACTGAATCTTGAGCCCAAAAACCTAAAACTTAAACACTAAATCCCTGAGTCCTAAACCCTCAATTTAGAAACCTTAAAATAGTTAGATTTGGAAAAGGTTGGTATTTTGAAAAACTTGGGATTTTAAAAATTCAAGATTTTTGAAAAATCAGGATTTTTAAAAACTTGAGATTTTCAAAAAGTCACGACTTTTGAAAAGATGCAATTTTACACAAAGTGGTTATTTTTGAAAACATAAAGATTTAAAAAATCTTGGGACTTTAAAAATGTTTAGATTTTCAAAGAAGTTGGGGTTTTCGAAAAATGAATATTTCAAGAAAGTTCAGATTTTTGAAAGAGTTGGAATTTTCGCAGTTTTGAAGAGTCGGGATTTTTTAAGAGTTTGGATTTTTTAAAATCCCATCTTTTTAGCTATCCTAACTTTTTTTTAAATGTCAAGTTTTTCAAAAATCTTGACTCTTCAAAAATGCGAAAAAGCCCAACTCTTTCGAAAATCCCAACTTTTCAAAAATGCTAACTTTTTCGAAATTTTCATTTTTCGAAAACCCCAACTTGTTTTAAAATCTGATCATTTTCAAAGTCCCAACATTTTTTAAATGTTGATGTTTTTAGTAAAAAAACTTTGTTTAAAACTATCAAATTTTTCAAAAATCTTGACTTTTAAAAAATCCCAAGTTTTTCAAAATACGAACTTTTCCAAATCTAACTATTTTAAGATTTTTAGGTTGAGGGTTTACGGCTCATTTTAAGATTTTTAGGTTGAGGGTTTACGGCTCAGGGGATTTACTGTTTAGGGTTCAGGGATTGAGGTTAAGGGTTCGGGGATCAAGGTTTAGGGTTTAAGAATTAGGTTTTAGTGTTTAGGGTTTAGGGTTTTGGGTTTTAGGGTTTAGTGTTTGGGGTTCAAGGTTTATTGTTGAACGTTTTGCGTTTAAGGTTTAGGGCTCATTGTTTACGATTGAGGGATTCGTATTTAGGATTTAGCATTTAGGGTTTTAGAGTTTAAGACTCGGAATTAAGGGCTTAAGAGCAATTAGAGCTTAAGGTTTAGGGTTTATAGGGTATAGGATTCATAGTTTAGGGTTTAGGGCATAGGAGTCATGGTTTAGAGTTTAGGTCTCAGTGTTCATGGCTTAGGGTTCAAGGTTTGGGGTTATGGTTTAGGACTCTAGCTAAAGGTTTAGGATTTAGGATTTTGGAAAACGACTCACAATTCAAGGTATAGGGTTAGGCCTAAGGTTTTACGATTCATTGTTTAGGGTTTAGGGTTTAAGGCTCATGGTTAGGGATTTAGGGTTTTTATAGGGTGTAGGGCTTACGGTTGAGGGTTTAAGCTTCACTACTCAGGGATCAGGGTTTAAAATCTTAACTTTTTTTAAAATGTCGAGTTTTTCGAAAATATTGAGTTTTTCAAAAATGTGAAAAGCCCAGGTGTTTTGAAAATACCAATTTGGAAAAAAATCATAACTTTTTCAAAATATTCATTTTTTGAAAACTCCAACTTGTTTAAAAATCTGATCATTTTCAAAGTCCCAACATTTTTTAAATATTGATGTTTTCAAAAATAACAACTTCGTTTAAAATATAAACTTTTTCAAAAATCTTGAATTTTTGAAAATCCCAAGTTTTTCAAAATAAAAACTTTTGCCAAATCTAACTATGGCGCATCACTACATTTTTGAAATCTTGGGATTACTTTTTTCAAAAATAGCAACTATTTAAAAAATCGCGACGTTTTCGAAAATCAATTTTTTTTTTCAAAATTCCTGAATTTTCTTAAATCTCAATTTTTGAGAATGTTAGGATTTTTAAAAAAATTAGGATATTCAAAACAGTTGGGATTTTAAAATCTCTTCAATTTAGTAATTCCCGACTTATTTGAAAATTGCACCTTTTTTCATAATCTTGTCTTTTTTGAAAATCCTAACTTTCTCAAAATTCTTGGCTTTTTCGAAATCACAACCTTTTGAAATCCCACTTTTGGTTCACAATCCTAACCTTTTCATAATCTTGACTTTTTTGAATATCTAAAATTTTTTGAAATACGAACTTTTATTTTTTTTTGAAATTCTATCTTTTTCTAAAATTGCAAATTTTGTAAAACCCTAATTTTTTTAAATTCAAAACTTTTTGGAAAATAATGACATTTTCAAAAATCATGATATATTTAAAAATCCATAATTTTTTGATAAATCTAAATTATTCAAACTCTGGACTTTTTTATTTAAAATCTTGATATTTTGAAAAAGTTGAGATTTTTTAAACTTATGGTTTAAAAAAATGGACTCAAACTGACACCCGGAGCACAAGTTATGACCTTTTCAAATTTCTGCTAATTTTGGCGCATCACTACATTTTTGAAATCTTGACTCTTTTGAGATTATAACTTTTTCAAAAATCCTGAATTTTTCAAAAATCTAAAGTTTTACAAAATCACGACTTGTTGGAACTTTTGATAAAGTCACGATTTTATAAAAATGTTGGAATTTTGAAAAAGTAAAGATTTTTAAAATATTAGAATTTTCAATAAAAATAGGATATTCAAAACAGTTAGGATTTGACAATCTCTTCAATTTTGTAATTCCCGACTCATTTGAAAATTACACCTTTTTTCAAAATCTTTCCTTTTTTGAAAATCCCTACTTTTCTTAAAATTGTTGGCTGTTTTGAAATCACGAGTTTTTTGAAATCCCAATTTTTGTTTGAAATCCCAACCTTTTCATAATCCTGGCTTTTTTGAAAATATCAACTTTTTCAAAATCCCTCTATCATTTTCTAAAATTGCAAATTCTTTAAAATCCTATTTTTTTAAATTCACAACTTTTTGAAAAATAATTACTTTTTCAAAAATCATGACATATTCAAAAATCCATAATTTCTCAAAAATCTAAATTATTCAAACTCCCACATTTTTTAAAATCTTGATGATGTAAAAAAGTTGAAAATTTTGAAACATATGGTTTAAAAAAAACAGACTCAAATGGATATACGGAGCACAAGTTATAACCATTTCAAGATCCTGTTTATAACTTTTTTCAAAAATCCTGACTTTTTAAAAAATCTTAACATTTCAAAAATCCCAACATTTTCAAAATCATGACTTTTTTAAAATCTTGACTTTTCAAAAATCCTAACTTTTTTGAAAATCTTCACTTTTACAAAATCATGACTTTTTGGAAAATCTCAAAAATTTATAATCCTATTTTTTCAACAATCCTAACGTTTTTGAAAATGTTGGGATTTTATAAAATATTGACTTTTTCAAAAATTCAGACTCTTAAAAAATCCTTGCTCTTCAAAAATGAGAAAATTCCAACTCTTTAGAAAATCTCAACTTTTCAAAAATATTGAATTTTTTTGAAATATTCATTTTTCGAAAACCCAAACTTGTTTGAAAATTTCAACCATTTTAGGTTTTTGGGCTCTGGATTCGGGGTTTAGGGTTTAGTGTTTAGGGTTTAGGGATTAAGGCACATGGCTTAGGGTTCAGGGTTTAGGGATCAAGGTTTAGGGTTTAAGAATTAGGTTTTAGGGTTTAGGAGTCTGATTTCGAAAAAGTCATGATTTAAAAAAGAAACAATATTCAAAACAATTGGGATTTAAAAATTTCTACATTTTTGTAATTACCTATTTATTTGAAAATTGCACTTAGTTTAAAAATCATTTCTTTTTTGAAAATCCCAACTTTCTCAAAATTATTGGATTTTTTGAAATCACGAATTTTTGAAATCCTAATTTTTGTTCAAAATCCCAAGTTTTTCATAATCCTGACTTTTTTGAAAGTCGCAATTTTTTCAAAAACCCTATTTTTTGAAATTCGAACTTGTTTAAAATTATGAAATTCTATCTTTTTCTAAAATTACAAATTCTTTAAAATACTATTTTTTTGAAATTCACAACTTTTTTGAAAGTAATGACTTTTTAAAAAATCAATTCAAAAATCCATAATTTCAAAAAAATTTAAATTACTTAACTTCCTATTTTTTAAAAAAATCTTGACATTTTAAAAAAGTTGAGATTTTTGAAACATGTGGTTTAAAAGAAACGGACTAAAACATACACACCGGAACCCAAGTTCTTGCTAATTTTGGCGCATACTACATTTTTCAAAATCTTGACTCTTTTGAGATTATAATTTTTTAAAAATCGTAACTATTTCAAAAATCACGACATTTTAGAAAATCCCAACTTCTAAAAATTACTAAATTTTTTAGGGTTTAAGAATTAGGTTTTAGGGTTTGAAGTTTTGAGGTTTAGGGTTTATGGTTAGTAATTACGGCTCAGGTTTTAGGGTTTGGGGTTCAAGGTTTATGGTTGAGGGTTTTGTATTTAGGGTTTAGGGCTCATGGTTTAGGATTGAGGGTTTAGTATTTAGGATTTAACATTTAGGGTTTTAGGGTTTAAGACTAAGAATTTAGGGTTTAGGATTTATAGGGTATATGGCTCAAACTTTAGGGTTTAGGTCGTAGGGATCGCAGTTTAGGGTTTAGGTATTTGTGTTCATGGTTGAGGGTCCATGGCTCAGGGTTCGAGGTTCGGGGTTATAAGTTTAGGGTTTAGGTTTTAGGGCTTTGGATAGGGCTCATGGTTCAAGGTATAGGGTATAGGGTTAGGTCTATGGGTTTAGGGTTCATTGTTTAGGGTTTAGAGTTTAACACCTAGGGTTAGCGGTTTAGGTTTTACTCTTTAGGGTTTAGGGCTTATGATTTAAGGTTTGGGGTTTAGAGTTTTGGTTTTATGATTTAGGGATTTGGGTTTATGGTTTATGGCTAACGGTTTAAGGTTTAGGATTCAGTGTTAAGGGTTTATGGTTTAGGATTTAGGGTTTTGGGCTTAGTGTATAGGATTTTAGGGTTTAGGGTTTAACATTTATGACTCAGGTTTCAGGTTTTAGGGTTTAGGGTTTACGGGTTGAGATTTTGAAACAGTTAGGATTTCAAGAAAGTCAATGTTTTCAAAAGGTATTTATTTTATAAGATTTTGAGCTAAACCCTAAAATCATGACTTTTTTGAAAATATTCATTTTAACAAAATCATGACTTTTGGAAAATTTCAAAAAATTTAAAATCCCGTTTTTTCAAAATCCTAACTTTTTTTAACATGTCGAGTTTTTAAAAAATCTTCACTTTTTTAAAAAAATGGATTTTTTTAAAAATTCCAAATTCTTACAAATTCCATACTCTTTCGAAAATGCCAACTTTTCAAAAATACTAACTTTTTTGAAATATCCATTTTTCGAAAAACCTAACTGGTTTAAATATATGAACATTTTCAAAAATAACAACTTTGTTTAAAATTGGAAATTTTTCAAAAGTCGTGACTTTTTTAAAAATCTCAAAATTTTAAAAATCCTGACTTTTTCAAAAACCTTGGGTTTTTAAAAATCCCATATTTTTCAAAATACCAAATTTTTCAAATCTAACTATTTTAAGGTTTCTAGGTTGAGGGTTTAGGGCTAAGAGGATTAATTGTTTAGGGTTTAACAATTTTTGGCTTAGGATTCAGGGTTTATGGTTTAGTGTTTAGGGATTAGGGATTAGGGATTAGGGCTCAGGGCTCAGGATTCAGGTTTACAGGTTTAACGTTGAGGTTCAGGTTTCACGAATCAAGGTTTAGGATTTAAGAGTTAGGTTTTAAGGTTGAGGGTTTGGGGTTTAGGGATTAGGGTTTAAGGTTAGGATTTAGGGCTCAGGTTTTAGGGTTTGGGGTTTGAGGTTTATGGTTGGGGGTTTTGCATTTAAGGTTTAGGGCTCATGGTTTACGATTGATGGTTAAGTATTTAGGATTTAGCCTTTAAGGTTTGAGCATTTAAGATTCAAAATTTAGGGTTTATGAGCAATTAGATCTTAAAGTTTAGAGTTTATAGGGTATAGGGCTCAATGTTTAGGGTTTAGGGTTTAGGTCTCAGTGTTAATGGTTGAGGGTCCATGGCTTAGGGTTCAAGGTTTGGGGTTATGAATTTAGGGTTTATGGTTTATGTCTCTAGCTAAAGGTAAAAGGTTTAGGGTTTAGGCTTAAGGTTCGCGGTTCAAGGTATAGGATTTAGCATTTAGGGTTAGGCCTAAGGCTTTAGGGTTCACTTTTTAGGGTTTAGGGTTCAGGGTAAGGGGTTTATGGTTTATTGCTTAGGGTTTAGAGTTTAGAATTCATGGCTAAGGGATCAAGGTTTACGCTTGACGGTTTTGTATTTAGGGTTAAGGGCTCATGGTTTATGATTGAGGGTTTAGTATTTAGTATTTAGAATTTAGGGTTTTAGGGTTTAAGACTAAGAATTTAGAGTTTAGGGTTTAGGTCTAAGTGTTCATGGTTGAGGGTCTATGGCTCAGGGTTTGACATTTGGGGTTACAAGTTTACGATTTAGGGTTTAGGTCTCTAGCTAAAGGTTTAGGTTTTTGGCTTAGGGCTCATGGTTCAAGGTATAGGGTATAGGGTTAGGCTTAAGAATTTAGGGTTTAATGCTTAGGGTTAGCTGTTTAGGTGTTATTGCTTAGGTTTTAGGGCTTATGGTTAAGGGGTTAGGATTTATGGCTCATGGATCGGGGTTTAGGGTTTATGGTTTAAGGTTCGGGGTTCATAGTTTAGGTTTTACGATTTATGGATTTGGGCTTAGGATTCAGTGTTAAGGGTTTATGGTTTAGGATTTAGGGTTTTAGGCTTAGTGTCTTAGATATTGGGGTTTAGGGTTTAGCGTTTATGACTCAGGTTTTAGGGTTTAGGGGTCGAGATTTTGGAAAAGTCACGATTTCAAAAATATCCCGATTTAGAAACATTTAGGATTTCAAGAAAGTCGTGATTCTCAAAAAGTCTTTATTTTAAAATATTTTGACCTAAACCCTAGACCCTAAAATCCTATCTTTTTCAAAAATCTTCACTTTAACAAAATCACGAATTTTTGGAAAATCTCAAAAAAATTAAAATCCTAACTTTGAAAATGTCGAGTTTTTCAAAAATCTTGACTTTGTAAAAAAATCTAGATTCTTCAAAAATGTGAAAAGCCGAACTCTTTCAAAAATCCTGACTTTTTCGAAATATACATTTTTTGAAAAACCTAACTTGTTTGAAAATATGAATATTTTTAAATTCCCAACTTTGTTTAAATCTTGATGTTTTCAAAAATAATAATTTTTTTTTAAATTGTAACTTTTTCAAAAGTTGTTACTTTTTTTATGGGGTTAAAGTTTTTTTGACTTTTAGGATTTGGGGTTTCAAAGGGTTTAATCTAACTATTTTAGGGTTTAAGTATTAAGGCTCAGAGGAAGGCTTATGGGGATTAAAGTTTATAGGTTTAAAGTTTATAGGTTTAATGTTCAGGGTTCAGGGATCAAGGTTTAGGATTTAAGAGTTAGGTTTTAGGGTTTAGGGTTTGGGGTTTGGGGTTTAACGTTTAGTGTTTTGGGTTTAGGGTTTAGGGTTAGGATTTAGGGCTCAGGTTTTAGGTTTGGGGTTTGAGGCTTACGGTGAGGGTTTTGCATTTAGGGTTTAGGGCTCATGATTTAAGATTGATGGTTTAGTATTTACGATTTAGCATTTAAGGTTGTAGTATTTAAGACTCATAATTTAGGGTTTTTTGAGAAAGTCACAATTTTATAAAAATTTGGTTTTTTGAAAAAGTAAAGATTTTGAAAATATTAGGATTTTCAAAAAAATTATGATATTCAAAACAATTGGGATTTAAAAATATTTCCAGTTTTGTAATTCCCCTCGACTTATTTGAAAATTTTACCTTTTTTCAAAATCTTGTCTTTTTTGAAATCTCAACTTCATAATCCCATTTTTTTTATATCCCAACCTTTTCATAATCCAAATTTTTTTTACAATCTCAACGTTTTCAAAAACCTTAAAATTTTTGAAATTCAAACTTTTTTAGAGTTATGAAATTCTATCTTTTTCTAAAATTACAAATTCTTTAAAATCCTTTTTTTTTTTAAATTAACAACTTTTTGGAAAATAATGATTTTTAAAAATCATGACATATTCAAAAATCAATAATTTCTGGAAAATCTAAATTATTCAAACTTGCGACTTTTTTTTGCAAATCCTGATATTTAAAAAAGTTGATATGTTTGAAACATATGGTTTAAAAAAACAGAACTCAAACGAACACTTGGAGCACAAGTTATGGCATTTTCAAGTTCTTGCTAATGTTGGTGCATCACTACATTTTTGAAATCCTGATTTTTAAAAAAATCCTTACTTCTTTAAAAACTTATGTTTTTTCAAAAATTGCAAATATTAAAAATCGGAATTTTTTGGAATATCGTGACATATTAAAAAATCTAATATTTTAAAAATTCAAACATTTTCCAAAATCTTGACTTTTTTGAAAATACTAACTTTTCAAAAATCCTAACTTTTCGAAAATCTTCACTTTTATAAAATTAGGACTTTTTAGAAAATCTCATCTTTTCAACAATCCTAACTTTTTTTTAAAATGTTAAGTTTTTCAAACATCTTGACATTATCAAAAATCTTGACTCTTCAAAAATGCGAAAAAGCCCAACTCTTTCGAAAATCCCAACTTTTCAAAAATGCTAACTTTTTGAAATATTCATTTTTCAAAAACCCTAACTTGTTTGAAAATCTGATCATTTTCAAAGTCCCAACATTTTTAAATGTTGATGTTTTCAATAAAAACAACTTTGTTTAAAATATCAACTTTTTCAAAAATTTTGACTTTTTAAAAATCCCAAGTTTTTCAAAATACCAACTTTTCCAAATCTAACTATTTTAAGGTTTCTAGGTTGACAGTTTACGGCTCAGGGGATTTACTATTTAGGGTTTAGTGATTAGGGCTAATGGTTTAGGGTTGAGGTTAAGGGTTCGGGGATCAAGGTTTAGGACTTAAGAATTAGGTTTTAGGGTTTAGGATTTTGGGTTTTGGGTGTTAGGGTTTACGGTTAGGATTTAGGGCTCAAATTTTAGGGTTTCGGGTTCGAGGTTTATGGTTGAACATTTTGCATTTAAGGTTTAGGGCTCATGGTTTACGATTGAGGGATTAGTATTTAGTATTTAGCATTTAGGGTTTTAGGGTTTAAGACTCAACATTAAGGGCTTATGAGCAATTAGAGCTTAAGGTTTAGGGTTTATAGGGTATAGGGCTCAGAGTTTAGGGTTTAGGGCATAGGAGTTAGGGTTTAGTGTTTAGGTCTCAGCGTTCATGGTTTAAGGTTTATAGGGTATAGGGATCAGAGTCTAGGTTTTAGGTCTCAGTGTTTGTGATTTAGGGTCCATGGCTCAGGGTTCTAGGTTTGAGGTTATGAGTTTTTGGTTTAGGGTTTTAGCTTAGGGCTCACGGTTCAAGGTATAGCGTTTAGGGTATAGGGTTATGCCTAAGGCTTTAAGGTTCATTGTTTAGGGTTTAATGCTCATGGCTAGGTGTTTAAGGTTTATTATTTAGGTTTTATGACTTAGGGTTTAGGGTTTATGGTATAAGGTTTGGGGTTAGAGTTTAGGTTTTAAAATTTAGGTATTTGGGTTTTTGGTTCATTGTTAAGGGTTTACGATTTAGTGTTAAGGGTTTACAGTTTATGGTTTAGGATTTATGCTTTTAGGGTTAGTGTTTAGTATGTTGGGTTGTTGGGTTTAGCGTTAAAGACTCATGTTTAAGTATTTAGGATTTAGGGTTAAGGGGTCGCAATTTTGAAAAAGTTACGATTTAAAAAATCATGAGCTATTCAAAAAATCCAGAATTTCTGGAAAATCTAAATTATTCAAACTCCAAACTTTTTTTTGAAAATATTGATATTTTAAAAAGTTGAGAATTTTTAAACATGTGGTTTTAAAAAAACGTAGTCAAACGGACAACTGGAGCACAAGTGATGACTTATTCAAGTTCCTGCTAATTTTGGCGGATCACTTCATTTTTGAAATCTTGACTTTTTCAAAAATCCTTCTTTAAAAAATTATGTTAGTTGAAAATTGAAAATATTAAAAAATCTGGATTTTTTCGAATATCGTGACTTATTCAAAAATATGACATTTTAAAAATCCCAACATTTTCAAAAATCTTGATTTTTTTTTAAAATGCCGAATTTTTAAAAATCCTAACTTTTTCAAAAATCTTCACTTTTACAAAATCACGACTTTTTGGAAAATCTCAAAATTTTAAAATCCTGTCTTTTCAAAAATCCTAACTTTTTTTTAAAATGTCCAGTTTTTAAAAAATATTGAGTTTTTCAAAAATGCGAAAAGCCCAGGTCTTTCAAAAATTCCAACTTTTAAAAATCCTAACTTTTTCGAAATATTCATTTTTCGAAAACTCAAACTTGTTTAAAAATCTGATCATTTTCAAAGTCCTAACATTTTTTAAATGTTGATGTTTTCTAAAATAAAAACTTTGTTTAAAATATAAACTGTTTCAAAAATCTTGACTTTTTGAAAATCCCCAGTTTTTCAAAATACCAACTTTTTCCAAATCTAGCTATTTTAAGGTTTCTAGATTGAGGGTTTAGGGATTAGAGGATTTAATGTTTTTAGGGTTTAGGGATTAGCACTTAGGGTTCAAGGTTCAGGGTTTAGGGTTGAGGTTAAGGGTTCGGGATCAAGCTTTAGGGTTTAAGAATTAGGTTTTAGGGTTTATGGTTTTGGGTTTTAGGGTTTAGGATTAGGATTTAGGGCTCAAGTTTTAGGGTTTGGGGTTTGAGGTTTATGGTTGAGTGTTTTACATTTAAGGTTCAGGTTTCATGGTTTACGATTGAGGGTTTAGTATTTAAAATTTAGCATTTAGTGTTTTAGGGTTTAAGGCTCAGAATTTAGGGTTTATGAGCAATTAGAGCTTAAGGTTTAGGGTTTATAGGGTATATGAGTCAGAGTTTAGGGTTTATGGCATAGGAGTCAGGGTTGAGGGTCCATGGCTTAGGGTTCAGAGTTATGAGTTTAGGGTTTATGGTTTAAGTCTCTAGCTAAAAGTTTAGTGTTTGGGATTTTGGTTAATTTTCTGTTAATTTTGGCGCATCACTACATTTCAAAAATCCCAACTCTTGAAAATCCAAAATTTTTAAAAATGTTGACTTTTTTGAAATATTATTTTTCGAAAACCCAAACTTGTTTAAAAATAGGAATATTTTCAAAGTACCAACATTTTTAAAATCTTGATGTTTTAAAAAATAACAACTTTTTTACAATTGCAACTTTTTCAAAAGTCGTGACTTTTTGAAAATCTCAAGTTGTCAAAAATACTAACATTTTCAAAAATCTTGACTTTTTGAAAATCCCATGTTTTTCAAAATTCCAACTTTTTCCAAATCTATCTATTTTATGGTTTCTAGGTTGAGGGTTAAGGGCTCATGGATTTGGTGTTTAGGGTTTGGGTTTTTGGGCTCAGGATTCAGGGTTTAGGGTTTAGTATTTATTGTTTAGGGCTCAGGGTTCAGGGTTCAAGGTTTAGGGTTTAGGTTCATGGTTCGAGGATCAAGGTTTAGGGTTTATGTATTAGGTTTTAGGGTTTAGGGTTTTGGGGTTTGGGGTTTAGGGTTAGGGTTTGGGGTTTGAGGTTTACTGTTAAGGGATTTTGCATTTAGGGTTTGGGGCTCATGGTTTACGATTGAGGGTTTAGTATTTAGGATTTAGCATTTAGGGTTTTAGGGTTTAAGACTCAAAATTTAGGGTTTAAAAGCAAATAAAGCTCATAGTTTAGGTTTAGTGCGTAGGAGTTACGGTTTAGGGTTTATGTTTCAGTATTCATGGTTGAGGGTTCATGCCTTAGGGTTCAAGGTTTGGGGTTATGAATTTAGCATTTATGGTTTAGGTCTAGATTTAGGGTTCATTATTTATGGTTTAGGGCTTAAGACTCAAGGTTAGGGGTTTAGGGCGTAGGTTTTAGGGTTTAGGCTTCATGGCTCAAGGATCAGGGTTTAGGGTTTATGGTTAAAGGTTTAGGGTTTAGAGTTTAGGTTTTATGATTTAGGGATTTGGGTTTATGGTTTATGGCTGAGGGTTTAGGGTTTAGGATTTAGTTTTAAGGGTTTATGTTTTATGGTTAAGGATTTAGGGTTTTGGTCATAAATTTTAGGATGTTGGGGTTTAGGGTTTAAGGAAAATATCAAAAAAAATTAAAATTTCATCGTTTAAAAAATCCTTACTTTTTTGAAAATGTCGACTTTTTCAATAATATTGACTTTTTCAAAAATCTAGACTCTTCAGAAATCCTTACTCTTCAAAAGTGTGAAAAGACCAACTCTTTCCAAAATCTCAACTTTTCAAAATAAGGTTTCTAGGTTGAGGTTTAGGGCTCAGGGGATTTAGTGTTTAGGGTTTAGATTTTTTGGCGAAGGAGTCGGGGTTTAGGGTTTAGTTCTTAGGGTTTAGGAATTATGGCTCAGGACTAAGGGTTAGGGGTTCGGGAATCAAGGTTTAGGATTACAAAATTATGTTTTAGGGTTTGGGGTTTAGGGTTTAGGGCTAGGATTTAGGGCTCAAGTTTTACAGTTTAGGGTTCAAGGTTTACGGTTGAGGGTTTTACATTTAGGGTTTAAGGCTCATGGTTTACAATTGAGGGTTTAGTATTTAGGATTTAACTTTTTGGGTTTTAGGGTTTAAGACACAAAATTGAGCTTTTAGGAGCAATTAGAGCTTAAGGTTTAGGGTTTAGGGTGTAGGAGTCAAGTTTTAGAGTTTAGGTCTCAGTTTAGGGTTAGGCCTAAAGCCTTTTTAAGGTTCATTGTTTAGGGTTTAGGGTTTAAGGCTCATGGTTATGAGTTTAGGGTTTATTGTTTAGGGTTTAGGGCTTATGGTTTACGTTATAGGCTTCATGGCTCAGGCATCAGGGTTTAGGGTTTATGGTTTAAGGTTTGGGGTTTAGAGTTTAGGTTCTACGATTTAGGGATTTGCAGTTATAGTTTATGTCTAAGGGGTCTACGATTTATGGTTTTGGGCTTAGTGTTTAGGATGTTGGTGTTTAGGGATTTACATTTATGATTCAAGTTTTAGATTTTAGTGTTTAGGGTTTAGGGGTTGCAATTTTGAAAAAATTACGATTTCAAAAATATCCTGATTTTGAAATAGTTAGGATTTCGAAAAAGTTCTAATATTTAAAAATTATGTATTTTCAAAGATTTTGAAAGTGATAAAGTCGTGAATTGAAAAAGTTCACAATTTTATATAACACGTGATTTTTTAAAAATTCGTAGTTTTTGAAAAAGTTATTATTTTAAGAAAAGTTGGAATTTTCAAAAAGTAAATATTTTTAAAATATTTGGATTTAAAAAAAAATTGATATTCAAAAGAGTTGAGAATTAAAAATCTCTTCAGTTTTGTAATTCCCGACTTATTTAAAAATTATACCTTTTTAAAAAAATTTCGACATTTTCTAAAATCCAGAATTTTTGGAAAATCTAAATTATTCAAACTCCCGATTTTTATAAAAAGATTGATAAAAAAACAAAATCAAAACGACACCCGAAGCACAAGTTATGACCTTTTCAAATTCCTGCTAATTTTTTCACATAACTACAATTTTTAAATCGTGACTCTTTTGAGATTATATCTTTTTCAAAAATACCAACTTTTTCAAAAATCGCTAATATTTGAAAAATCGCGATGTTTTTAAAATTAAATCTTTTTTAGAAATTCCAACTTTTAAAAAAATCCTAAATTTTCTAAAATCTAAACTTTTATCAAAAATGCCCACTTTTTTGAAATTTCTTACTTTTTAAAAAAAGTATATATATTTTTAAAATCACAAATATTAAAAAATCAAGACTTTTTCGAATATCGGGACTTTTTTTTTTGAAAATCCTTATATTTTAAAAGAGTTAAGATTTTTTAAACATTGAAACATTTGGTTTAAAAAAATCAGACTCAAATGGACATTCGGAGCACAAGTTATGAACTTTTCTAGTTCCTGCTAATTTTGGCTCATCATTGCATTTTTGAAATCTTGACTCTTTTGAGATTATAACTTTTTCGAAAATCTCAACTTTTTCAAAAATCACAACTATTTAAGAAATCACGATGTTTTCAAAAATAAAAAACTGTTTCAAAAATAAATCGCTAATATTTGAAAAATCGCGACATTTTTAAAATTAAAACTTTTTCAGAAATCCCAACTTTTAAAAAAAATCCTGAATTTTCTAAAATCTAAACTTTATCAAAAATGCCGACTTTTTTGAAAATTCTTATTTTTTTAAAAAGTGCATATTTTTTTAAAATCACAAATATTAAAAAATCAAGACTTTTTCGAATATCGAGACATTTTTTTGAAAATCCTGATATTTTAAAAGAGTTGAGATTTTTGAAACATTTGGTTTAATCAAATCAGACTCAAACAGACATTCGGAGCACAAGTTATGACCTTTTCAATTTCCTGCTAATTTTTGCGCATCATAGCATTTTTGAAATCTTGACTCTTTTGAGATTATAACTTTTTCAAAAATTGCAGCTATTTAAGAAATCACAACGATTTCGAAAATAAAAACTTTTTCAAAAATCCCAACATTTTAAAAATTCGTGAATTTTCTAAAATCTCATCTTTACCAAAAATGTCGACTTTCTTGAAAATCCTTACCTTTTAAAAAAATTATATTTTTTCGAAAACCGTAAATATTAATAATTAGGAATTTTTTAAATATCCTGACTTATTCAAAAATCTTGACATTTTAAAAATACAAACATTTTCCAAAATCTTGACTTTTTAACAATCTTGACTTTTAAAAAATCCAGACTCTTCAAAAATGTGAAAAGCCTAACTCTTTAGAAAAGAAGAACTCTTTAGAAAATCCTAACTATTTTAAGGTTTCTAGGTTGAGGATTTAGGGCTCAAGGGATTTAGTGTGTTGTCTCCTGAAAACAACTTCGGGTTTTTATAGCCAAACCCAAAAATTTTGAGCTCACACACTTTGTTGGTGTTTTAGGCTAGTTTGAGATTCAAGAAATTAGCTAAAATCATGCCCTTAAGCTGTTTAAAAATCCATGTTGCTCATTTTTTTATAAAATCCTCATCTTCATGGTCTATGCACATAGTGTCTTGCCTTCATGCCTCTGGTTCGTGAAGGAAATCCGAAAATTAGACTCAAAATGATGAAGTTTTCTTCCTCATTGTATTTTTCCACAATCGGGGACGATGGGCATTTCTTTACCCGTCAAATTTTGCCTCAACAACTATGGGTGATACGTGGGTCTCTCTTATTAGAGAGGTCTGGTCATACTTAAAAGGCTAAACAGACGGCTCCACGTGTCACAACGACGCAATTCCAAGGGCAATTCTGAGGGACGGTCTTCAATTAAGCGCAGGCTTTCAACGTGTTCTAGCTATAAAATAAAGGTAAAATCGACTATGGAAGGCTCAACGGACGGCTCCACGTGTCGCAATGGTGCAATTCTGAGGGACAGTCTTCAATTGATCGCGGGCTTTGTGTGTCCCAGGTATAAAATAAAGGTAAAATTGGCTAATTATGGAAGGCTCAGCGGACGGTTCCACGTGTCACAACGACGTAACTCTAGCGGCAAGAAAGGTCAATTACCAAATCAATGCCTGATCGCCACGTGGTTAAAGGTAATGAAAAGTGAAGCGGACGAGCAGGCCATCTAGGAGATTTGAGATTTTTGGTCCTCTTTATAAAAAGGCAAAAACTAAAAAAGTAACACGCAGCCCCAATTAGGCTACCAAGGAAAAAGTCAAAGCTTGAGCTCGCAAGGAAAAATTCAAAGCTTAAGCCCGTAGGGAAAAAGTTAAAGAAGAGAACCACGACCCTCCGTACAAACAAAACGTGCTACGTGTCCTAGTCAAATCAGAAATTTGATTTTTTGAGCCTTTTTCCAAAAAATGTTAAAATGTTGAGAAAAAGACCGTGACTCCATTTCCAATCAGAAGGTGCCACGTGTCTAAGTTGAAAAGTCAAAGCGGGGATGCCGGGTAATTTGTTCCAAATTGTCAAATCTCTAAAATGGAAAGGGCATCCCCCGTAACCGCTCCAATTCCTTTCTCCCATGTGGACGGCCCAAATTAAAGTTAGAGTAGCAAATCAAATATAACGATTGCTTTGCAAGGTCTAGTTTTAGCCGCCATGAGCGTTTTCTTCATGATAGAGGAATTCAAAGTGGTGTGAATGATTTGTAATTTTGTAACGGTTTCTTGCCAAGAATATTAGGACTTGTCGATGTCTTTCCGGGGGTTGGCGATTGATTTCAGAAGAGACCAGAGTGCTCTGTACAGAAAAAGATGGAAAACACCACATTTCTTCTATTCTTCTCTTCTTTCGCCAATTTCTTCCATCCTCAAGCTATGTACAAACTCTTCTCAAGCTTCAATAAGAAAAGAAGGAATTTTATGCCTTTTTTATTGAGGAATTAATTGGTACTTTACGATCAATGAGTTTCTTTCGGTCTTGTAGCTTCTCCTGCAGATTTGTTTCTCTCCCAATTATAAATGCATGTAAATGAGACTTCTAATTAGTGTGTATGGGCATCTGATATTCTACTCACAACATTAATTTCTACTACCTCCATTCTCACTCCCTTTCCCCTTTTCAGACAAAGTTCTTCTCTAGTGAGAAATTGCTAGCTTTGCCACAGGGTTAGTGGAGTGTTCCTGTCAGATCTCTGGTCAAAAGGCCACCATTATAATCCATCATTTTTACATGCACATACGGAAGATGCACTGTTCAAGTAGAGGGACTTAGATTCCCATAGCGTTGGCTTGAAACCCACCAATTTATCCCCAAGACAAATTTTCTAGCCAACAGTTTTTGGTGCCCACCGTGGGGCAGATTTTGAATAATCACATGAACTACATGGATGTAAATCATGGCTATTCAGGGAAATCCTCCTGTTGAGAGACCTGATTTACTCTTTCACATCCAAGAAGACATTGCTTCTGATCTGAGAGAAGCCATTTGGCACAGTAGACAAAGTGTCAATCAATACTTCATTACCATAAGGAGTATGGACTTAAAAGAGGAACCTGATGTTGAATTGGGAAGATAGAGAAAAATTCCAATACCCCCAAAGAAGAGCATAAATCTTCAAGTTGGCTAAGAGAAGATACACCCAACAACTGAGGCAAGAAGGACTAATTGATCCCACATTTGAAGAGCTTGAAAGAGAGGCATTTGCTTTGAGGAGGAGATAAAGAGCCCAACTTGAAGAAATAGAAAGACTCCAACTAGAAGCAGAAGAAAGAGCAGCAACAATAGCAGACTTAGCAAGGTTTGGAGGCTAGAAACAGGAATAGAATGGGTGATCATGAAGATGATGTACGCAGGCCTAACGTGCCATGGGGAAGGAATACTGGTCCACTCGCCCTTCCACAACCACTTCATGACCTCCCAAGAGGCTCAAGAAAGAACTTCTCAACTTCAAGAAGAACATATAGCAGTAAAATCATCGATTTTTACTTGTGGAGTGTTGGGAGTTGAAGATGAAGATATTTCAGTCAGGCTCTTTGTGGACTCTCTCTAAGAAAAGGTTGTTGAATGGTTCTACATGTTGTGCCCCAAGATCTGTCACATGTTGGGAAGACATAAGAAGTGCATTTGAACATAGGTTCAAAAGCACATAAGATTGTGAAAGGATCTGTTGGTCTAATTGGTTCGAGATGAAGAAGGAGACATCCGAATCAATGAGATATTTTGTAGCAAGGTATAATAGGTTGACAAGAAGGATCCCAGAAGATGTGGTCCCCCCTAAAAACAACTTGAAAAGGTTCTTCATCAGTGCTTTTCCAAGAAGTTGGTTTCTTCCTCGAATATCCCAACCAAGAGCATTGAGGGAAATTCAAGATTTTGCGATTGAGACTAATGATGATCTAATTTTTCGGAAAAGTGAAAGGACCAAATGGGAAGTAAAAAGGCTTTTATGAGTTCAATTTCGAGTCACCATGATCCAATGTTCCAAAAGATGGCAAATCCTCTGAAAGATCAAGAATTGCTCCACCTCCACGTAGGCTTTTCTTGAAGCAATCAACGCCATCCGTTTTGGGAATTAGAAGGAGGAGCAAATATTGAGGAAATTGAAGAAGAAAGCATGGATGACCATGAAAACTATCTTGAAATCGAAGAGGTTGGCATGCATAATGGCCTAATTGAGTACATTGATGATGAGGAGCAAGGTGATGAAAAAGCTCTAAGTTTTTCATTTGTTTTTTGACTCACGCACAATCCAAGAATGGTGTTTCAAAGCCTCAACATTTTGTAGTAGATGATAGGAAGAGCAAAGAAGATTGTTCTCCCAAAGCTTCCACAAAACAAAATCATCAGAAAGGATCACCACTACCACCTTCCATGGAATCAGCCAAAGAGAAATTGGACTCACTGAAAGTGGCCAAGGATAATGTTGTTGTACCAAGTAAGTTTTCTGATTCTCCTCTCTACTCAAAAGTTGAGAGTTTAGGGATAAGGGGATTTAGTGTTTAGGGTTTATGTTTTAGGGCTCAAGATTCAGGGTTTAGGGTTTAGTGTTTAGGGCTCAAGGCTTATGGTTCGGGGTTGAGTTTTAGGGTTCGGGAATCAAGGTTTAGGGTTTAAGAATGATGTTTTAGGGTTTAAGGTTAGGATTTAGGGCTCAAGTTTTATGGTTTGGGATTTGAAGTTTTTAGTTAAAGGTTTTACATTTAGGGTTTAGGGCTCAAGGTTTACGAGCAATTAGAGCTTAAGGTTAAGGGTTTATAGTGCATAGGGCTAAGAGTTTAGGGCGTATGGGTAGGGTGTGTCTAGGGTTTAGGTCTCAATGTTCATGGTTGAGGGTCCATGGCTAAGGGTTCGACGTTCGAGGTTATGAGTTTAGCATTTAGGGTTTAGGCTTAGGTATCATTGTTCAAGGTATAGGTTATAGGGTTTAGGGTTAGTCCTAAGGCTTTTAGGGTTTATTGTTTAGGGTTTAGGATTTAAGGGTTAGGGGTTTATAGTTTATTATTTAGGCTTTAGGGCTTTCAGTTTTTGTTTTTGGCTTCATGGCTCAAGGATCAGGGTTTAGGGTTTATTGTTTAGTGTTTGGGGTTTAGAGTTTAGGTTTTACGATTTAGAGATTTGAGTTTATGGTTTATGGTTTATAGTTTAGGATTTAAGGTTTTGGGCTTAGTGTCTAGGATGTTGGGGTTAAGGGTTTAGCTTTTATAACTAAAGTTTTAGGGTTTAGGTGTTGCAATTTTGAAAAAGTCACGATTTCAAAAAAATCCTGATTTTTAAACAGTCAGGATTTATAAAAAGTCATGATTTTTAAAGAGTCTACATTTTCAAAGATTTTGAATGTGATAAAGTCACGAACTTCAAAAGTTCACAATTTTTAAAAAACTTGGGATATTTTAAAAAGTGGTATATTTTGAAAAAGTCACGATTTTATAAAATTTGGAATTTTTAAAAAGTAAATATTTTGAAAATGTTAGGATTTTAAAAATATATTTTGAAAATTTCAGCTTTTTTGAAAATCCCAACTTTCTCAAAATTCTTAGCTTTTTCGAAATCACGACTTTTCTGAAATCCCAATTTTCATTCAAAATCTTAAACTTTTCATAATCCTAAATTTTTTAAAATCTCAACCTTTTCAAAAACCCTAAAATTTTTGAAATTACAACTTTTTAAGAATTATGACATTCTATCTTTTTCTAAAATTGCAAATTGTTTAAAATCTTAATTTTTTTGAAGTTCACAACTTTTATGAAAATAATTACATTCTCGAATATCATGACATATTCAAAAATCTAGAATTTCTGAAAAATCTAAATTATTCAAACTCCTAACTTTTTTTAAAATCCTGATATATTAAAAAAGTTAAAAAAACATACTCAAATAGACACCCAAAACAAAAATCCCAACTTTTTCGAAAATCACAACTATTTCAAAAAGTGCGTCGTTTTTAAAATCACAAAAATTAAAAATCCCGTCTTTTCAAAAATCCTAACATTTTTTAAAATTTCAAGTTTTTCAAAAATCTAGTCTCTTCAAATATTCAAAAAGCCCAAATCTTTAAAAATCCTATCTTTTTTTGAAAACCCCAACTTGTTTAAAAATATGAACATTTTCAAAGTCCCAACATTTTGTAAATGTTGATGTTTTGAAAAAAAACAACTTTGTTAAAAATTGCAACATTTTCAAAAGTTGTGAATTTTTTGAAAATCTCAAGATTTTGAAAATCCCGTCTGTATCAAAAATCTTGACTTTTTGAAAATCCCAAAATTTTCAAAATACCAACTATTTCCAAATCTAACTATTTTAAAGTTTTTAGGTTGAGAGTTCAGGACTAAGGGAATTTAGTGTTTAGGGTTTATGTTTTAGGGCTCAGGATTTGGGGTTTAGGGTTTATGGTTTAGGGATTAGGGCTCAAGGCTTAGGGTTCAGGGTTGAGGTTCAGGGTTTGAGGATCAAGTTTTATAGGGTTTAAGAATTAGGTTTTAGGGATTAGGGTTTTGGGGTTTAGGATTTTGCATATAAGGTTTAGGGATCATTGTTTACGATTGAGGATTTAGTATTTAAGATTTAGCATTTAGGGTTTTAGGGTCTAAGACTCGAATTTAGGTTTAGGGTTTAAGGTTAGGGGCATAAGGGTTCACTTGTTTAGGGTTTAGAGTTTATAGGACTCGAGTTTAGGGTTTAGGGTGTAGGGGTTATGGTTTAGGTCTCAGTGTTCATGGTTGAGGGTCCTTGGATAAGGGTTTGAGGTTCAGGGTTATGAGTTTAGGGTTTAGGGTTTTGGCTTAGGGCTCATGGTTCAATGTATAGGGTTTAGGGTTAAGGTTTCATTGTTTACGGTTTAGGGTTAAGGTTTCATTGTTTAGGGTTTAGGGTTAAGGGTTTAGGTTTTAAGGCTCAGGGTTATGAGTTTAGGGTTTATTATTTAGGGTCTAGAGCTTAGCATTTAGGGCTTAGGGTTTAGGCTTCATGGTTCAGGGACCAGGATTTAGGGTTTACGGTTTAAGATTTGGGGTTTACAGTTAAGATTTTACTATTTAGGGATTTGGGTTTATGGTTTATAATCGAGGGTTTAGGATTCACTGTTAAAGGCTTATGGTTTTGGTTTAGAATTTAGGGTTTTGGGCTTAGTGATTAGGATGTTGGGCTTAGTGGTTTAGTGTTTACGACTCAAGTTAAAGGATTTAGGGGTCACTATATTTAAAAAGTCACAATTTAAAAAATATCTTAATTTTGAAACAGTTAGGTTTTTGAAAAAGTCATGATTTTAAAAAATTATGTATTTTTGAAGATTTTGAAAGTGATAAAGTCATGAATTTAAAAACTTCACAATTTTTCAAAAAAACCTTTTTTTAAAAAAATTTGTAATTTTTGAAAAAGTCGCAATTTTATAAAAAGTTTAAATTTTTAAAATGTTAGGATTTAAGAAAAAAGGATATTCAAAACAATTGGGATTTAAAAATCTCTTTAGTTTTATAATTCTGACTTATTTGAAAATTGCACCTTTTTTCAAAATCTTCTCTTTTTGAAAATCCCAACTTTCTCAAAATTCTTTGCTTTTTTAAAATCACGAATTTTTTGAAATCCCAATTTTTGTTCGAAATCCCAACCTTTTCATAATCCTGAATTTTTGAAAATCTCAACTTTTTCAAAAACCCTAAAATTTTTGAAATTCAAACTTTTTTAGAATTATTAAATTCTATCTTTTCTAAAATTGCAAATTCTTTACAATCTTATTTTTTAAAATTCACAACTTTTTGTAAAATAATGACTTTTTAAAAAATCATGACATATTTTTTGAAAATCTAAATTATTAAATCTAGCATTTAGTGTTTAAGACTCAAATTTTAGGGTTTAGGAGCAATTAGAGCTTAATGTTTAGCATTTATATGGTTTATGGCTCAAAGTTTAGGGTTTAGGTATTAGTGTTCATGGTTTATCGTCGATGGATAAGGGTTTGAGATTTGGGGTTATGAGTTTAGGGTTAGGCCTAAGGCTTTAGGGTTCATTGTTTAGGGTTTAAGACTCAGGTTTAGGGGTTTAGGGTTCATTGTTTAGGGTTTAAGGCTTAGGGTTTAGGCTTTGGGCTTCATGGCTCGGGATCGGGGTTTATTGTTTAAGGTTTGTGGTTTAGAGTTTAGGTTTTACGATTTAGGGATATGGTTTTATAGTTTATGGCTGAGGGTTTAGGGTTTTGGGCTTAGTGCTTAGGATGTTGGGGTTTATGGTTTGGCATTTATGACTCATGTTTCAGGTTTAAGAGTTTAGGGGTCTCAATTTTGAAAAATTCACAATTTAAAAAATATCCTAATTTTGAAACGGTTAGGATTTAGAAAAATGTTATGATTTTCAAAGTGATAAAGTCATGAATTTAAAAAGTTCACAATTTTTAAAAACTCGTAATTTTGAAAAAGTCACAATTTTATTAAAAGTTGGAGTTTTAAAAATGAAAGATTTTAAAAATGTTAGGATTTTAAAAATAATTAGGATATTCAAACAGTTGGTATTTAAAAATCTCTCCAGTTTTGTAATTTCTGACTTATTTGAAAATTGTAGCTTTTTTCAAAATCTTGTCTTTTTTTAAAATCCCAACTTTCTCAAAGTTCTTGGCTTTTTGAAATCTAACTTTAGGGTTCAAGGTATAGGGTTCTGCTTGTTTAGGGGTTTAAGTTTTATTGTTTTGGGTTTTTTTAGGGTTTAGGATTTATTGTTTAAGGTTTTGTGATTATAGTTTAGGATTTACGATTTAGGGATTTGGGTTTATGGTTTATGGTTTAGGATTTATGTTTTTGGGTTTAGTGTTTAGGATGTTCAGGTTTAGGGTTTAGTGTTAAAGAATTAGGTTTCAGATTTTAGGGTTTAGGGTTTACAGGTCTCGATTTTGAAAAAGTCATGAATTAAAAAAGTTCACAATTTAAAAAAAAACTCGTGATTTTTTAAAAATTCGTAATTTTTGATAATGTCGCAATTTTATAAAAAGTTGGTTATTTTTAAAAGTAAAGATTTTGAAAATGTTAGGATTTTCAAAAAATATAGGATATTAAAAATAGTTGGGATTTAAAAATCTTTTCAATTTTGTAATTCCCCCAGACTAATTTGAAAATTGCACCTTTTTTCAAAATCTTATCTTTTTTGAAAATCCCAACGTTCTCAAACTACTTGGCTTTTTAGAAATAACGACTTTTTTTAAATCCCATTTTTCGTTTGAAAATCCAAAACCTTTTCATAATTATGACTTTATTGAAAATCTCATTATTTTCTAAGACTCTAAAATATTTGTTGAAATTCAAACTTTTCAGAATTATGAAATTCTATCTTTATCTAAAATTGATTTTTTTAAAAAATCCTAAAGTTTTTTAAATTCATAACATTTTAGAAAATAAGACTTTTTCAAAAATCATGAAATGTTGTCAACCACATCAAATGTTGCTCCAACTGCAGAAAGTCTATCAGTAGCTTCATTCTCCTTCCTGGGCATGTACATAATACTGAAGGCCTCAAGATCCTCCATGAGATCCCATACCCTAGTCTTGTAGTTTTTGAGCAGGTCATTTTTGATAGCATTAAGTCCTCTGACTTGATTGACAACCAATTCACTGTCACCGAATACTTGTAAGTTCTTGATTCCCAGGTTCCTTGCCCAATGAAGACCTTGGACTAAAGCCTCATATTCAACAGTGTTATTTGAGCAAGCGAACTAGAATATGAAGGTTGAATAACATCTCATACCTCTGGGGGGCACAATCATGACTCCTCCTCCAACTCCTTGTCTACTCCTTGAACCATCAAAGAACAATTGCCATACCTCATTATCATCCTTGTATTCTTGTTTGATTAGGTCAGAAAGGGGCTAGTTCTCTTCATGTAGGCAGTAGAGACCTAGCTCAGATTCTTTCATTTCCCTATAGGAGTCAAAAGAATGAATTTTGTTGGCCCACTCATATAGGGTCAAGTCTAGGATACATCGCTCCTTGGTATCTGTTTCATTAGTGTTTAGGAGGTCTTCTTGATCAAAAGCTTAGCAATTGGCATTGATTGGGCTAGGTACATAAAAATCAATATGATAATCAACAATAGGTTTAGATCTGATTGTGGCCTTCACCCCATAGCTTGTCCTAAAGAGCATATGTGACCAATTAGTAGACATGTAGCCTCCAATTTTGGTTGTGAAGTCTCTGGACAGACACAAAGCAAAATGTGGTGGTAGGTCTATGATTGACATGTTTTGTAAAACAATCACATTAGGGCAAGTGTGTAGAGTGAGACTAAAATCCTTGATAATTCCCACAGTGGTTACAGCTGACCAATCTAATTGGACTACTCCTCTAGAGAGGACCTTATATTAGAGACCCAACTGATCAACTATTTGTTTGGGCATCACAGAACTACTGGCCCAAGAATCAATCATATAATTATGCACTAATTTGTCCCCAATAATCAGTGAGACATAAAAGGGAGGTGGTCTCAGGTTTTTACCTTGTGATTCTCCATGGTTCCTCCCAAGCTGAACTGCGTTGGTAAGCACTCTTTCTTGCTAGTTAGTGGGTTGATTTGAAGTTGACCAATCTTACATGGTGGTCTGCCCTGCCCTCGAAGCCAGTGACTCCCATAGTGAAATGTTCACATTTGTCATTTTCTTTTTACTGCCCCTTTTCAGACACATTTCTTTCTTGCACATGGGCTGTTACAATAGGTGCTTGACTAGGTTTTGGAGGTGACTTGGATTGGTTATGTATGTATGGAGTTGCACTTGGAACAACTATTTCAAGGTTTTTCTGGGTTTTTTCGTTAGTAATGGGATTTTTTCTTCGTCTTTGCAGAGTTCATGTGCCTCCAAGATATGAAGATTTATAGATCCATGTAGACATCCGTGTGGAAGTGGTAGAAAATCTGAAAAAAAAAAAAAAAAAAAAAAAAAAACCATTTCTAGGTTTTTTTTTGGAAAATCGGAAAATCTGAATATTTATAGATCCATTTAGATATACATGCTGGGTAGGTGAAAATTAGATTTTTTTGGGGGGTTTTTTGCGTTCAGTAATGTGTTTTTTTCTTCGACTTTACAAAGTTCCTTTGTGTTGAGAATTTGAATAGATTATAGATCCATTTAGACATCTGTGCCGGTGTGGCAGAAAATATGAAGAAAAAAACATTTCTGGTTTGTTTACGTTTGGTAATGGGTTTTTTTCTTCATATATCCATTTAGCCATACATGTTGGGGTTGTAGAAAATATGAAAAAACTATTTTTGGGTTTTTCTGGGTTTTTTGCATTCAATAATGGTTTTTTTCTTCGACTTTGAAAAGTTCCTGTGTGTTGAGGATTTAAAGATTTATAGATCCATTAAGACATCTGTATTTTGACTCTTCAGGGTTCCTTTGTGTCGAGGATTTGAGGATTTATAGTTCCATTTAGACATTTTTGCCTGTGGCAGAAAATCTAAAAGAAAAACTTTTTCTGGGTTTTTTGCATTCGATAATGTGTTTTTTTCTTGAATTTGAAGATTTCTTCTGTGTCGAGGATTTCTAGATTTTTTAAATCCATTTAAACATCCGTGTTGGGGTGGCAGAAAATTTGAAAAAAAAACCATTTCTGGGTTTTTTTGGTTTGTTGTGTTTGGTAATGGATTTTTTTCTTCAGCTTTACAGATTTCCTATGTGTTAAAGATTTGAAGATTTAAATATTAACTTAGACAACCATGCTGGGTGGTGAAAATTTTGAAAAAACCATTTATGGGTTTTTTGAGATTTTTTTTTCATTTGGTAATAGTTTTTTTTTTCCGAATTTGCAGAGTTTCTATGTGTCAATGATTTGAATATTTATAGATCCATTTAGACATTCGTGTTGGGGTGACAACAAATCTGAAAAAAACCAATTCTTGGTGGCTTTACAGAGTTTATATGTGTCAAGGATTTGATAATTTATACATCCATTTAGACATCCATGACGCGGTGGCAGAAAATCTTTAAAAAAAGGCATCTCGGTTTTATAGGATTTTTTACGTTTGGTAATAGATTTTTTTCTTCAGCTTTGTAGAATTCCTGTGTCAAGGATTTGAAGATTTTTAAATCCATTTAGACATTTGTGTTGTTGTGGCAGAGAATTTGAAAAAAAACTTGTTAACACGAAATCACAACACCCCCAAATGAGTTAAGGATATGCTTTTCTAAGGCAGGGTCATTTGGTGTGATTTGAATAACATTGGATCATTCCCCAAGCTATGGGACTTACAAATGGGAATGATCCTCCAAAGAAGGTTGGTTCCTCTTCCTAATCCTAGTGCTAAACTACTTCTAAAGAAGGAAATACGACTATCTACTCCTAATCTAACAATTCCAAGGAACCAAGGAGAAAGAGCAAGAGAGAGAGCATGAAAATAAAAAAATCCTACACTACAAAGGTGATAGCACCGAGAAAAGGGAACTGCTGATCAAAAACTCAACAATCTAAATTAGAGAGAGGTGAGCAATGGAGAAGATGGACAGATGCAACGCAGACCAAGGATAAAGTTCACACAGAACACCATTTTGAACACCTTGAACACAGCTCCCAAAACCTACAATGGACATCAGAGATATGCACAGTATACCCTACAATAGTGAGGCGAGGAGAGATAAAAAATGAGCAAAGGATGGACAAAACACATCACGAAACAAATTTTATTGGTCCAGCAGTTCACACAATACACCATTAACGGATAAGAGGCAAGAAAATACCATTACAAAGCCAAGGGAAGGCTTTAAACTCCTCATTCAACCCTGTAGAAGAAAGAGAGAGGGGGCAAAGAAGAAGAATGAACAACAACTTTACAATGAATCTTGCCCCTGTATTTATAGATTTGATCGGAGAGTAGAAAGAGAGAGAAGCGAGAAAAGCAGGATGAAGATCAACTACTGTTGTTATGCTTCAAATAAAATATACCCCCAAATTTGTCTTTACTGCATGATCTCTTGATTCGGTGCATAGAAAGAAGAGGAAATAGCGGAAATAGATCAAATCTGATATGGTTGTTGAGACATGGATTCTACATTGAAGGTTTGAAGACGTTTCCTCCATCTTCCTTTACCTAACCTCCTCAAAATTAAAGCTTCAGACCTCCATGGCGTAGGTGAGGCCGAGAACTTTCCAAAGGTGTCACATTTACAATATTTCGAGCTCTGAATTGAAAGATATGCCCCTTCAAAGTTTGTATTGAATCCGTTTGAATGGACGGGGGAAACAATTTGAAAGTGGGTCCCCCTTTTGAGATGGGACACATGGCAGCCAGATTAGAGCAAAAATCCGATTCGCGGGGATCCCACATTTGAAGAGATTGAAAGAGAGGCGGGCATTTTTCGAGGAGGAGATAAGAGCCCAACTTGAAGAAATAGAAAGACTCCAACTAGAAGCAGAAGAAAGAGCAGCAACAAAAGCAGACTTAGCAAGTGGAGGCTAGAAACAGGAATAGAATTGGTGATCACGAAGATGAAGTACACAGGCCTAACGTGCCATGGAGAAGGAATACTGGTCCACTCGCCCTTCCACAACCACTTCATGACCTCCCAGGAGGCTCAAGAAAGAACTTCCCAAAATTCAAAGGGGATGGTTCTTAACTCCAAGAAGAACATGTAGCAGTAATCATCGTTGCTTGTGGAGTGTTGGGAGTTGAAGATGAAGATATTTCAGTTAGGCTCTTTGTAGACTCTCTCCAAGAAAAGGCTGTTGAATGGTTCTACATGCTGCCCCCAAGATCTATCTCAACTAAATACTAAACCCTCAATCATAAACCATGAGCCCTTAACCCTAAATACAAAACTGTCAACCGTAAAACCTCGATTCCTTAGCCATGAAGCCTAAACTCTAAACCCTAAACCGTAAACCCCGAACAATAAACCATAAACCCTCAAAAGTGAACCCTAAAGCCTTAAGCCTAAATCTAAATCCTAAATCCTATACCTTGAACCATGAACCTTAAGCCAAAACCATAAATCTTTTACCTTTAGTTAGAGAAATAAACCATAAACCCTAAATTCATAACCCCAAACCTTGAACCTTGAGCCATAGACCCTCAACCATTAACACTGAGACCTAAACCCTAGACCCTAAACATTGAGCCCTATACCCTATAAACTCTAAACCTTAAGATCTAATTACTCCTAAACCCTAAATTCTGAATCTTAAATGCTCAAACCTTAAAGGATAAATCCTAAATACTTAACCATCAATCGTAAACCATGAGCCCTAAACCCTAAATGCAAAACCTTCAACCGTAAACATCAAACCCCAAACCCTAAAACCTAAGCCCTAATTCCTAACCCTAAACCCTAATCCCTAAATCCCAAATCCTAAACCCTAAAACCTAACTCTTAAATCCTAAACCTTGATCCGTGAACCCTTAACCTCAACTTTAAACCCGTAAAACTGAATCCCGAGCCCCGAGCCAAAATCCCTAATCCCTAAACACTAAACCCTAAACCCTAAATCTTAAGCCAAAAATTGTTAACCCCTAAACACTTAATCCTTTTAAGCCCTAAACCCTCAACATAGAAACCTTAAAATAGTTAGATTTGAAAAAGTTGGTATTTTCAAAAATACGGGATTTTCAAAAACCCAAGGTTTTTGAAAAAGTCGGGATTTTAAAAAATTAAGATTTTCAAAAAAGTCATGACTTTTGAAAAAGTTGCAATTTTTGAAAAAGTTCTTATTTTTAAAAACATCAAGATTTAAACAATTTTGGGAATTTGAAAATGTTCATATTTTTAAACAAGTTAGGTTTATCAAAAATGAATATTTCAAAAAGTCGGGATTTTGAAATGTTGGCATTTTCGAAAGTGTTTGGAATTTGTAAGAATTTGGAATTTTTAAAAAGTCATATTTTTAAAAAAAAGTAAAGATTTTTTAAAAACTCGACATGTTAAAAAAAAGTTTGGGTTTTTGAAACAACAGGATTTTAAAATTTTTGAGATTTTCCAAAAAGTCGTGATTTTGTTAAAATGAAGATTTTCAAAAAAGTCATGATTTTAGGGTTTAGGTCAAAATCTTATAAAATAAAGACCTTTTGAAAACCATGACTTTCTTGAAATCCTAACTGTTTCAAAATCTCAACCCCTAAACCCTAAACCCTAAAACCTAAAACCTAAGTCATAAACGCTAAACCCTAAATAAACCCTTAAATCCTAGACACTAAGCCCTAAACCCTAAAGAATAAAACCTAAACCGCTAAACCCCAGTCGTTAAACCCTAAAGCCTTAGACTAAACCCTATACCCTATACCTTGAACTATGAGCCCTAATCCAAAACCTTAAAACCTAAATCTTAAACTTATAACCCCGAACCTCGAACCCCGAGCCATGGACCCTCAACTATGAATACAAAGACCTAAACCCTAAAGCCGTGATCCCTACGACCTAAACCCTAAAGTTTGAGCCGTATACCCTATAAACCCTAAACCCTAAATTCTTAGTCTTAAACCCTAAAACCCTAAATGTTAAATCCTAATTACTAAACCCTCAATCCTAAACCATGAGCCCTAAACCCCAAATACAAAACCCTCAACCGTAAACCTTGAACCCCAAACCCTAAAACCTAAGCCGTAATTACTAACCATAAACCCTAAACCTCAAAACCCCAAACTCTAAAACCTAATTCTTAAACCCTAAAAAATTTTGAATTTTTTTTTAAAAGTTGGGATTTTTGAAAATGTCCTGATTTTTGAAATAGTTACGATTTTTTAAAAATTTATAATCTCAAAAGAGTCAAGATTTTGAAAAATGTAGTGATGCACCAAAATTAGCAAGAACTTGAAAAGGTCATTACTTGGGCTCCGGGTGTCCGTTTGAGTCAGTTTCTTTTAAACCACATGTTTCAAAAATCTCAACTTTTTTAAAATATCAAGATTTTAAAAAATTAGGAATTTAAATAATTTAAATTTTCTAGAAATTATGGATTTTTGAATTGATTTTTTTAAAAGTCATTACTTTCAAAAAAGTTGTGAATTTAAAAAAATAGTATTTTAAAGAATTTGCAATTTTAGAAAAACATAGAATTTCACCCTAAACTTTGAGCCATATACCCGATAAACCCTAAACCTTAGGATCTAATTGCTCCTAAACCCCAAATTTTGAGTCTTAAATGCTAAATCCTAAATACTAAACCATCAATCGTAAACCATGAGCCCTAAACCCTTAATGTAAAACCCTCAACCATAAACCTGAACCCATAACCCTAAAACCTAAGCACTAAATCCTAACCATAAACCCTAAACCCTAAACCCCAAACCCTAAACCGTCAAACCTAACTCTTAAATCCTAAACCTTGATTCCCGAACCCCGAACCTCAACGCTAAACCCGTAAACCTAAATCCCGAACCCTAAGCCCTAAGCGCTAATCCCTAAACCCTAAACCCTGAATCCTAAGCCAAAAACCTTAACCCTTAAACACTAAATCCCCGAGCCCTAAACCCTCAACCTAGAAACCTTAACATAGTTAGATTTGGAAAAAGTTTGTATTTTGAAAATTTTGGGATTTTCAAAACATGAGATTTTAAAAAAAGTCACGACTTTTGAAAAAGTTGCAATTTTAAATAAAGTTATTATTTTTGAAAATATCAAGATTTAAACAATGTTAGGTCTTTGAAAATGTTCATATTTTCAAACAAGTTAGGTTTTTCGAAAAAGTCAGGATTTTTGAAAAGTTGGAATTTTCGAAAGAGTTGGGCTATTCACATTTTTTAAGAATCTAGATTTTTTTACAAGTCATTTTTTATTAAAAAAAAGTCAAGATTTTTGAAAAACTCTACATTTTCAAAAAAATTAGGATATTTGAAATGACGGGAGTTTAAATTTTTTGAGATTTTCTAAAAAGTTCTGATTTTGTAAAAGTGAAGATTTTCGAAAAAGTTAGGATTTTAGGGTTTAGGTCAAAATCTTTTAAAATAAATATTTTTGAAAATCATGACTTTCTTGAAATCCTAACTATTTCAAAATCGATATATTTATGAAATCATGACTTTTCCAAAATCTCGACCCCTAAACCCTAAAACCTAAAACCTAAAACTTGAGTGATAAACGCTAAACCCTAAACCTCAAAATCATAAACACTAAGCCCCAAACCCTAAATTCTAAACCATAAACTCTTAACACTAAATTTTAAACCCTAAACCCTCAACCATAAACCATAAACCCAAATCCCTAAATCGTAAAACCTAAACTTGAAACCCCAAACCTTAAACCATAAACACTAAACCCTGATCCCTTAGTCAAGAAGCCTAACCCCTTAACACTAAGCCCTAAACCCTAAACAATAAAACCTAAACCGATAACATTGAGCATTAAACCTTAAACAGTGAACCATAAAGCTTTGGCCTAACCCTATACCCTATACCTTGAACCATTTAGCCTTAAGCCAAAACCCAAAACCCTAAACCTTTAGCTAAAGACCTAAACCCTAAACCCCAAACTTATAACCCTAAACCATGAACCCCAAGCCATGGACCCTCAACCATGAACACTGAGACCTAAACCCTAAATCGTGACCCCTACGACATAAACCCTCAAATTTGAGCCGTATACCCTATAAACCCTAAACGATAAATTCTGAGTCATAAACCCTAAAACATTAAATGCTAAATCCTAAATACTAAACCCTAAATCGTAAACCATGAGCCCCGAACCCTAAATACAAAACCCTAAAACACCGAGCCAGTAAATCCTAACCCTAAACCCTAAACCCCAAAACCCCAAACCCTAAAACCTAATTCTTAAATCCTAAAAATTCAGAAATTTTTTAAAAGTTGGGATTTCTAAAAAATTGATTTTGATATTCCAAAAAGTCCCAATTTTTAATATTTGCGATTTGGAAAACATTTAATATTTTTAAAAAGTAAGGATTTTGAAAAAATTAGCATTTTTGATAAAGTTGAGATAGTAGAAAATTCAGGAATATTTAAAAAGTTGGGATTTCTGAAAATGATTTAATTTTCAAAAACGTTGCGATTTTTCAAATAGTTGTGATTTTCGAAAAAGTTAGGATTTTTGAAAAAGTTATAATTTCAAAAAGTCAAGATTTCAAAAGTGTAGTGATGCGCCAAAATTAGTAGTCACTTTAAAATATCATAACTTGTGCTTTGGGTGTCCATTTGAGGATGTTTTTTTGTGAAACCACATGTTTCAAAAAATTTAACATTTTAAAATTATCAGGATTTTGAAAAAAGAGTTAGGAGTTTGAATAATTTAGATTTTCCAAAAATTCTTGATTTTCTAATATGTCATGCTTTTTGAAAATGTCATTATTATACAAAAAGTTGTGAATTTAATTTTTTTAGGATTTTATAGAATTTCAAATTTTAGAAATAGATAGAATTTCATAATTCTTTAAAAATTTGAATTTTAAAATTTTTAGGATTTTTGAAAAAGTTGAGATTATTAAAAAAGTTGGGATTATGAAAAGGTTTAGATTTCTAAAAAAATTGGGATTTCAAAAAAACTTTATTTCGAAAAAGCCAACAATTTTGATAAAGTTGGGATTTTCAAAAAAGACAAGATTTCAAAAAAAGGTGCAATTTTCAAATAAGTCGGGAATTACAAACTTGGAGAGATTTTCTAAATCCCAACTTTTTCGAAAATTACGAATTTTTAAAAAATTGTGAACTTTTTAAATTCATGACATTGTTACTTTGAAAATCTTTGAAAATAATTTTTTTTATAAATTTGAGATTTTCAAAAAAGTCAGGATTATGACAATGTTGCGATTTTTAAAAAGGCAAGATTTTGAAAAATGGTGCAATTTTCAAATAAGTCAGGAATTACAAAACTGAAGAGATTTTTAAATCCCAACTATTTTTAATATCCTAATTTTTTTGAAAATCCTAACATTTTCAAAATCTTTACTTTTTAAAAATTCCAACTTTTTATAAAATTGTGACTTTTCGAAAATTACAAATTTGGTAAAAATCATGAGTTTTTTAAAAATTGTAAACTTTTTAAATACATGACTTTATCACTTTCAAAATCTTTGAAAATACAAACTTTTAAAAATCATGACTGTTTTGAAATCCTAACTGTTTTCAAATTAGTATATTTTTGAAATCATGACTTTTTAAAAATTGCAACCTCTAAACCCTAAAACATAAAACCTAAGTCGTAACAAAATAAACCTTATACCCCAACATCCTTAACAATGAGCCAATAACCCTATATCTTAAACCATAAACCATAAACACTTACCATTGAATCCTAAACCCTAAACCCCTCAGCCATAAACCATAAACCCAAATCCTTAAATCGTAAAATCTAAAGTCAAAACCCCAAATCTTAAACCATAAACCCTAAATCATAATCCCTAAGCCAAGAAGCCTAAACCCTAAACCCTAAACCCCTAACCCTAAAGCCTTATGCCTAACCGTGAACCCTAAACCTTTAGCTAGAGACATAAACCCACAACTCATAACTCTAAACCTCAAACCCTAAGCCATGGACCCTCAACTATTAACACTAAGACTTAAACCCGAAATGCCCTAAACCCTAAAATTTGAGCCCTATACACTATAAGCCCTAAACCTTAAGCTCTAAATGTTCCTAAACCCTAAAATCCTAAATCCTAAATTCTAAATACTAAACACTTAATTGTAAACCATTAGCCCTAAACCCTTAATGCAAAACCATCAACCGTAAACCTTGAACCCCAAACCCTAAAACATGAGCCCTAAATACTAACCCTGAACCCCAAAACCCTAAACCCTAAACATTGATCCCTGAACCCTGAACACTAAGCCCTAAGCCCTAATCCCTAAACCTGAAACACTAAACCGTAAACCCCATATCCTAAGCCCAAAACCTAAACCCTAAACACTAAATCCCTTTAGCCCTAAACTCTCAACTTAGAAACTTTAAAATAGTTAGATTTGGAAAAAGTTGGTATTTTTAAAAACTTGGGATTTTGAAAAAGTCAATATTTATTAAAAAGTCAAGATTTTTAAAAACTTGAGATTTTTGAAAAAGTTGACATTTTGAAAAAGATACAAGTTTTGAAAAGACGGGGTTTCAAAAAATTTGATATTTTCCTAAAAGACGTGATTTTTCAAAAGTGATGAAGATTTTTGAAAAATTCAACATTTTGGAAAATGTTGGGATTTTTAAAACATCGAGATTTTGAAAAAGTCAGGATTTTTGAATAAGTGAGGATATTCGAAAAATTCATGATTTTTAATACTTTTCATTTTCAAACATCTATAATTTTTTTAAAAAGTAAGGATTTTCAAAAAAGTTGGTTATGAAATTGAGGGTTCAGGTTCAATGTTATGAGTTTAGGGTTTAGGGTTTATGTCTCTAGTTGAGATTTTAGAAAATCCAGGAATTTTTAAAAACTTAGGGTTTCTGAAAAAGTTTTAAATTTCTAAAACGTCGCGATTTTTGAAAAACTTATAATCTCAAAAGAGTGAAGATTTAAAAATGTAGTGATGCAACAAAATTAGCAGGAACTTGAAAAGGTCATAACTTATGCTCCAGGAGTGCATTTGAGTCCATTTTTTTGAAACCACATGTTAAAAAAATCTCAAAAAAATTAAAATATCATAATTTTCCAAAAATTAAAATATCATAATTTTCAAAAAAGTTGAGAGTATGAATAATTTACATTTTCTAGAAATTTTGGATTTTTTGAATAAGTCATAATTTTTGAAAAAGTTATTATTTTCCAAAAAGTTGTGAAATTAAAAAAATAGGATTTTAAAAAAGTTGTAATTTTAGAAAAAGATAGAATTTCATAATTCAAAAAAAGTTTGAATTTCAAAAAATTTAGTGTTTTTGAAAAAGTTGAGATTTTCAAAAAAAGTCAGGATTATGAAAAGGTAGGGATTTCGAAAATGTCATGATTTCGAAAATGCTAAGAATTTTGAAAATTTTGGGATTTTCAAAAAAGTCAAGAATTTTAAAAAAGGTGTAATTTTCAAACAAGTCAAGAATTACAAATATGAAAATATATTTAAATCCCAACTATTTAGAAAATCCTAATTTTTTTAAATCCTAACATTTACAAAATCGCGACTTTTCAAAAATTACAAATTTTTAAAAAATCCAGAGTTTTTTTAAAAATTGTCACCTTTTTAAATTCATGACTTTATCACTTTCTAAATCTTTGAAAAAATATGACTATTTCAAAAATCCTATCTGTTTCAAAATCGAGATATTTTTGAAATCACATTTTTTTCAAAATCGCAACCCCTAAACCCTAAATCCTAAAACCTGAAACATGAGTCTTTAACGTTAAACCCTAAAACCGAACATCCTAGACACTAAGCCCAAAACCTTAAATTCTAAACCATAAACCATAAACACTTATCACTGAATCCTAAACTCTTAACCCTCGGGCATAAACCCCTAACCCCGAGCCTTAAACCCTAAACCCTAAACAATGAACCCTAAAGCCTTAGGCCTAACCCTATACCCTAAACACTACTAAGCCTAAACCCTAAACTCATAACCCCAAACCTAGAACCCTGAGCCATGGACCCTCAACCACGAACATTGAGACCTAAACCCTAGACTCTGAGCCCTATACCCTATAAACCCTAAACCTTAAGCTCTAATTGCTCCTAAACCCTAAACGCTAAACCCTTAAACCCCAACATCCTAAACACTAAGCCAATACCCTAAAACCTAAATCGCAAAGCATAAACTAACCCTTAACACTGAATCCTAATCCTTAAACCCTCAGCCATAAACCATAAACCCAAATCCATAAATTGTAAAACCTAAACTCTAAACTCCAAACCTTAAACCATAAACCCTATTTCCCTAAGCCATGAAGCCTAAACCCTAAATCGTAAGCCCTAAACCCTAAACAATAAACCCTAAACCCCTAACCCTGAGCCTTAAACCCTAAAACCTAAACAATGAATCATTAAGCCTAAGGCCAAACCCTAAACCCCCGAACCCGCCTTGAAATATGAGCCCTTAGCAAAAAGACTAAACCCTAAACCTTTAGCTAGAGACCTAAACCATAAACCCTAACTCATAACCCCAAACCTTGAACCATGAACATTGAGACCTAAACACTAAACTCGACCCCTACGCTCTAAACCCTAAATTTTGAGCCCTACACCTTATAAACCCTAAAACTTAAGCTCTAATTGCTCCTAAACCCTAAATGCTAAGTCTTAAACCCTAAAACACTAAATACTAAACCCTCAATCATAAACAATGAGCCCTAAACCTTAAATGCAAAACCATAAACCTCAAATGCCAAACCCTAAAACTCGAGGCCCAAATCGTAACCCTAAACTCTAAAACCTAAAACCCAAAACCTTGACACACTAAATCCCCTAAGCCCTTAACCCTCAACCTAGAAACCTTAAAATAGTTAGACTTGGAAAAAGTTGGTATTTTGAAAAACTTAGGATTTTCAAAAATTAAAGATTTTTCAAAAAGTCAATATTTTTGAAATATTTGATATTTTAAACAAAGTTGTTATTTTTTAAAACATCAACATTTAAAAAATGTTGGGACTTTGAAAATGGTCAGATTTTTTAACATGTTTGGGTTTTCAAAAATGAATATTTCGAAAAAGTTAGGATTTTTGAAAAGTTGGGATTTTCGAAAGAGTTGGGCTTTTCGCATTTTTAAAGAGTCGAGATTTTTGAAAAACTTGAAATTTTCAAAAATGTTAGGATTTTTGAAAAGACAAGATTTTAAAAAATTTGAGATTTTTCAAAAAAGTTGATATTTTCTAAAATTGAAGATTTTTGAAAACCATAAACCACTAACCCTGAGCCTTAAACCCTAAACCCTAAACAATGAACCCTAAAGCTTTACGCCTAGCCCTATACCCTAAATGCTATATCTTGAACCATGAGCCCTAAGCCAAAACCCTAAACCCTAAACTCATAACCCCGAACCTAGAACCCCTGAGCCATGCACCCTCAACCACGAACACCGAGACCTAAACCCTATACTCTCGAACCCTATACCCTATAAACCCTAAACCTTAAGCTCTAATTGCTCCTAAACCCTAAACGCTAAACCCTAAACCCAAACATCCTAAACATTAAGCCAAAAACAATAAAACCTAAATCATAAAGCATAAACTAACCCTTAACACCTGAATCCTAAACCCTAAACTCTTAGCCATAAACCAAAACCCAAATCCATAAATCGTAAAACCTAAACTCTAAACTCCAAACCTTAAACCATAAACCTTGTTTCCATAAGACATAAAGCCTAAACCCTAAACCGTAAGCCCTAAACCCTAAACACCTAACCCTAAGTCTTAAACCCTAAACAATGAATAATCAAACCTTAGGCCAGACCCTAAACCTTGAACCTACCTTGAACCATGAGCCCTTAGCCAAGATCCTAAACCCTAAACCTTTAGCTAGAGACCTAAACCATAAACCCTAACTCATAACCCCGAACCTCGAACCATGAACCATGAACCCTCAACCATGAACACTAAGACCTAAACACTAGACCCTGACCCCTACGCCCTAAACCTTAAATTCTAAGCCTTATACCCTATAAAGCCTAAACCTTAAGCTCTAATTGCTCCTAAACCCTAAATGCTAAATCTTAAACCCTAAAACACTACATGTGAAATCGTAAATACTAAACCATCAATCATAAACCATGAGCCCTAAACCTTAAATGCAAAACGCTCAACCATAAACCTCAAACCCTAAACCCTAAAACTTGAGGCCCAAATCGTAACCCTAAACTCTAAAACCCAAATCCTTGATCCCGAACCCTTAACCTCAACCCTAAACCCTAAACACTAAATCCCTTGAGCCCTTAACCCTCAACCTAGAAACCTTAAAATAGTTAGACTTGGAAAAAGTTGGGATTTTCATAAAGTAAAGATTTTTCACAAAGTCAAGATTTTTGAAATATTTGATATTTTAAACAAAGTTGTTATTTTCTAAAACATCAACATTTAAAAATGTTGGGACTTTGAAAATGATCAGATTTTTAAACGAGTTGGGGTTTTGAAAATGAATATTTCAAAAAGTTCAGATTTTTGAAAGAGTTAGGCTTTTCACATTTTTAAAGAGTCAAGATTTTTGAAGAGTCGAATTTTGAAAAAGTCAAAATTTTGAAAAACTCGAAATTTTAAAAAATGTTAGGAATTTTGAAAAGATGGGATTTTAAAATTTTGAGATTTTCCAAAAAGTTGTGATTTTGTAAAAGTGAAGATTTTCGAAAAAGTTAGGATTTTTGAAAAGTCAAGATTTTTGAAAATGTTGGAATTTTTAAAATATCATATTTTTGAATAAGTCGCGATATTCGAAAAAATCCCAATTTTTAATATTTATAATTTTTTAAAAAACATAATTTTTTAAAGATGTACAAATTTTTAAAAAGTGAAGACTTAAAAAATGTAGTGATGCGCTAAAATTAGCAGGAACTTTAAAAGGTCATCACTTGTGCTGTAGGTGTCCATTTCTTTTGAATCCACATGTTTTAAAAATCTCAAATTTTTTAAAATTTTAGGATTTTTAAAATATATTGATTTTTTTAAAAATCAAGAGTTTAAATAATTTAAATTTTCCAAAAAATTCTCAAATTCCAATAAGTCGAGCATTAAAAACTGAAGAGATTTTTAAATCCCAACTCTTTTGAATATCATTTTTTTAAATCCTAACATTTTAAAAATTCCAAATTTTTTAAAATCGTGACTTTTTCAAAAATTAAGAATTTAAAAAAAATCACGTGTTATATAAAATCGTGAACTTTTTAAATTCATGACTTTATAACTTTAAAAATCTTTGAAAATACAATTTTTTGGAAAATTACAATTTTTTTAAATCCTAATTTTTCGAAATCCTAATCAAGATTTAAAAATTTGCGACACGTAAACCTTAAACCCTAAAAACAAACATCTTAAAAACTAAGCCCAAAACCCTAAATCCTAAACCCCTTTGCCATAAACCATAAACCCAAATCCCTAAATCATAAAACCTAAACTCTAAACCCCAAACCTTAAACCATAAACCCTAAAAACCCAGATCCCTGAGCCATGAAGCCTAAACCCTATGCCCTAAAACCTAAACAATAAACCCTAAACCCCTATCCCTTAGCCTTAAACCCTAAACCCTAAACGGTGAAACCTAAACTCTGAGCCCTATACCCTATAAACCCTAAACCTTAAGCTCTAGTTCCGCTTAAACAATCAATTCTAAGTCTTAAAACGTAAAACCCTAAATACTAAATCCTAAATATTAAACCATCAATCGTAAACCATGAGCCCTAAACCCTAAATGCAAAACCCTCAACTGTAAACCTCGAACCCCAAACCCTATAACGTCAACCCTAAATCCTAACCCTAAAACCTAAACCCTAAACCCTAAAAGCTAATTCTTAAACCCTAAAGTTTGATCCCCAAACCTTGAACCTCAACCCTAAACCTTGAAACCCGAGCCATGAGCCCCGAACCTTAAATTCTAACCATAAACTCCTAAACCCTAACACTTGAAACTTGAGTCATAAACACTAAACCGTAAACCCGAACATCCTAAACATTAAGCCCAAAACCCCAAATCCTAAACCATAAACCATATACCCTTAAAATTGAATCCTAAACCCTAAACCCTCTCGCCATAAACCATGAACCCAAATCCCTAAATAGTAAAACCTAAACTTTAAACCCTAAACCTTAAACAATAAACCCTAAACCATTATCCCTAAGCCATGAAGCGTAAACCCTAAACCCTCGTACCTTGAACTCGAGCTATGAACCCTCAACTGTGAACACCGAGACCTAAACCCTAAACTCTTAGTCCTATACCCTATAAACCCTAAACCTTAAGCTCTATTTACTCCTAAACCCTAAATTTTGAGTCTTAAACCCTACAACTCTAAATGCTAAATCCTAAATACTAATCCCTAAATTTTGAGTCTTAAACCCTCAACCATAAACCTCGATCACCAAACCCTAAAACCTAATTCTTAAACCCCAAACTTTGATCCCTCAACCTTGAACCCCGAGCCCTCCACCCTAATCTATAAACCCTAAACACTAAACCCTAAACCCCGAATCCCGAGCCTAAAAACGTAAACCCTAAATACTAAACCTAAAAGATGGGATTATAAAAATTTCAGATTTTCCAAAAGGACATGATTTTGTAAAAGTGAAGATTTTTCAAAAAGTCAGGATTTGAGAAAAGTCAGGATTTTCCAAAAATTCAAGATTTTGGAAAATGTTGGGATTTTTAAAATGTAAATTTTTTTGAAAAAGTCGGGATTTTTGAATAAGTCAAGCTATTTGAAAAAGTCTCGATTTTCAATATTTACGATTTTTGAAAAAATGTAATTATTTTAAAAAGTATTTCAAAAAAGTTGGCATTTTTGATAAAGTTGAGATTTTAAAAAATTCAGGAAATTTTAAAATGTTGGGTTTTCAGAAAAAGTTTTGATTTTTGAAAATGTCGCGTTTTTTAAAATAGTTGCGATTTTCAAGAATTTGGGATTTTCAAAAAGTTGGGATTTTCGAAAAATTTATAATATCAAAAGAGTCAATATTTGAAAAATGTAGTGATGCACCAAAATTAGTAGGAACTTGAAATGGTTATAACTTGTGCTTCATGTATCCCTTTGTGTCCTTTTTTTAAACCACATGTTTCAAAAATCTCATTTTTCTTAAAATATAAAGATTTTTTTAAAAATGCGGGAGTTTTAATAATTTACATTTTCGAAAAAATCTGGATTTTTGAATATGTCATGATTTTTGAAAAATTCATTATTTTCTAAAAAGTTATGAATTTAAAAAAAAAAAGGATTTTAAAGAATTTTCAATTTTAGAAAAAGATGAGGACTTTTTAAAAATTTGAGATTTTCAAAAAAGCAAGGATTATGAAAAGGCTGGGATTCTGAACAAAAATTGGGATTTCAAAAAAGACAAGAATTTTTAAAAATTTGGGATTTTTTTGAAAATTCTAACATTTTCATAATCTTTACTTTTTCAAAATTCCAACATTTTATAAAATCGACACTTTATCAAAAATTACAAATTTTTAAAAATTGTCAACTTTTTAAAATCACGACTTTCAAAATCTTTAAAAATACTAACTTTTTGAAAATCATGACTTTTTTGAAATCCTAGCTGTTACAAAATTGGGATATTTTTGAAATCAAAACTTTTTTTAAAATCACTTCCCCTAAACCCTAAAACATGAACCCCGATTAAAAAACCCTAACACTGAATCATAAACCCTAAAATCCTCAGCCATAAACCATAAACCCAAATCCTTCAGCCATAAACCATAAACTCAAATCCGTTAATCGTAAAACCTAAACTTTAAACCCCAAACCTTAAACCATAAACCCTAAAACCTTATCCCTGAGCCATGAAGCCTAAACCCTAAACTGTAACCCCTAAACCCCGAACACCTGAAAAGTAAACCGCTAACCTTGAGCCTTAAACCCTAAAACCTAAACCTTGAACCGACCCTAAACCGTAAACTCGTAACCTTGAACCTCGAATACTGAGCCATGGAATTCTAACTGTTTAATAATGAATATTTTGAAATTCTAACAGTTTCAAAATCAGGGTAATTTTTAAATCGCAACTTTTTCAAAATCACGACCCCTAAACCCTAAAACATGAAACTTGATTCGTAAACCCCTAACACTGAATCCTAAACCCTAAACCCTTAGCCATAAACCATAAACCAAAATCCCTAAATCATAAAACCTAAACTCTAAACCCCAAACCTTAAACATTAAGCCCTAAAACTTGATCCTCGAGCCATGAAGCCTAAGCCCTAAATGTTAAACCTAGTCTCGAGCCTTAAACCTTAAACTCTAAATAATGAACCCTAAAGCCTTAGGCCTAACCCTAAACCATATAGCTTGAACCGTGAGCCCTAAGCCGAAATCTTAAACCATAAACCTTTAGCTAGAGACCTAAACCCTAAACCCTAAACTCATAACCCTAAACCTCAAACCCTAAGCCATGGACCCTCAACCATGAACACTAAGACCTAAACCCTAAACCCCGTCCCTATACCTTGAACCATGAGCCCTAAGCCAAAACCCTAAACCATAAACCCTAAATTCATAAACCCGAATCTTGAACCCCGAGCCATAGACCCTCAACCATTAATACGAGACCTAAACCCTAAACCCTTACTACCCCTATGCCCTAAACCCTAAACTCTTAGCCCTATACCCTATAAACCCTAAACCTTAAGATCTAATTGCTCCTAAACCCCAAAATTTGAGTCTTAAATGCTAAATCCTAAATACTAAACCGTCAATCATAAACCATGAGCCCTAAACCCTAAATACAAAACCCTTAACCGTAAACCTCGAACCCCAAACCCTAAAACCTGAGCCCTAAATCCTAACCATAAACCCTTAACCCCAAACCCTAAACCCTTAAACCTAACTCTTAAATCCTAAACCTTGATCCCTAAACCCTGAACCTCAACGCTAAACCCATAAACCTAAATCCTGAGCCCCAACTCTAAACCCGTAAACCTAAATCCTGAGCCCCAAGCCCTAAGCGCTAATCCCTAAACCCTAAACCCCGAATCCTAAGCCAAAAAACCTTAACCCTTAAACACTAAATCCCCTGAGCCCTAAACACTCAACCTAGAAACCTTAACATAGTTAGATTTGGAAAAAAGTTGTATTTTGAAATTTTTGGGATTTTCAAAAATTCAAGGATTTTGAAAGTGTCAAGATTTTCAAAAACTTGAGATTTTAAAAAAAGTCACAACTTTTGAAAACGTTGCAATTTTAAATAAAGTTGTTATTTTTGAAAACATCAAGATTTAAACAATGTTCGGTCTTTGAAAATGTTCATATTTTCAAACAAGTTAGGTTTTTCGAAAAACAAATATTTCGAAAAAGTCAAGATTTTTAAAAGTTGGGATTTTTAAAAAAGTCAAGATTTTTGAAAACGTTGGAATTTTAAAATATCATATTTTTGAATAAGTCACGATATTCAAAAAAAAATGCAATTTTCAATATTTACAATTTTTGAAAGAATAGAATTTTTAAAGAAGTACTGATTTTTACAAAGTCAAGATTTCAAAAATGTAGTGATGTGCCAAAATTAGCAGGAACTTGAAAAGGTCATAACTTGTGTTGTAGGTGTCTGTATCTTTTGAATCCACATGTTTTAAAAATCTTAAATTTTTTAAAAAATTAGGATTTTTAAAATATAATGATTTTTTTAAAAATTGGGAGTTTAAATAATTTAAATTTCCCAAAAATTATCAAATTCCAATAAGTCGGGCATTACAAAACTGAAGAGATTTTTAAATCCCAACTCTTTTGAATATCCTTTTTTTAAAATCCTAACATTTTAAAAATTCCAAATTTCTGTAAAATTGTGACTTTTTCAAAAATTAAGAATTTAAAAAAATCATGTGTTGTATAAAATCGTGAACTTTTTTAATTCATGACTTTATCACTTTAAAAATATTTGAAAATACAATTTTTAGAAAATTAGAATTTTTGAAATCCTAACTTTTCGAAATCCTAATCATGATTTTTTAAAAAATTGCGACACATAAACCCTAAACACAAACATCCTAAAAACTAAGCCCAAAATGCTAAATCCTAAACCCTTCAGCCATAAACCATAAACCCAAATCCCTAAATCATAAAACCTAAACTCTAAACCCCAAACCTTAAACCATAAACCCTAAAAACCCATATCCACGAGCCATGAAGCCTAAACCCTAAACCCTAAGCCCTAAAATGTAAACAATAAACCCTAAACCCCTAACCCTTAGCCCTATACCCTAAACCCTAAATAGTGAAACCTAAACTCTGAGCCCAATACCATATAAACCCTAAACCTTAAACTCTAGTTCCTCTTAAACAATTAATTCTAAGTCTTAAAACCTAAAACCCTGAATTGAGAAAGAATCAGGGCTTAAGGTTTAGGGTTTATAGGGTATAGGAGTCAAAGTTTAGGGTTAAGGTCCAGTGTTCATGGTTGAGGGTCCATGGCTTAGGGTTTGAGGTTCGGGGTTATAAGTTTAGGGTTTAGGGTTTAGGGTTTTGTCTTAGGGCTCACGGTTCAAGGTATAGGGTTTAGGCTAGGCCTAAGGCTTTTATGGTTCACTGTTTAAGGTTTAGGGTTTAAGGCTCAGGGTTTAGGGTTTAGGATTCATTGCTCAGCGATCAGGGTTTATGGTTTAAGGTTTGGGATTTAGAGTTTAGGTATTACAATTTAGGGATTTGGTTTTATGGTTTATGGCTGAGGGTTTAGGTTTAGGATTCAGTGTTAATGGTTTAGGATTTAAGGTTTTGGGCTTAGTGTTTAGAATGTTGGGGTTTAGGGTTTAGCGTTTACGACTTAAGTTTCATGTTTTAGGGTTTAGGGTTTAGGTGTCACGATTTCAAAAATATCCCAGTTTTGAAATAGTTAAGATTTCAAAAACGTCATGATTTTCAAAGATTTTGAAAGTGATAAAGTCATGAATTTAAAAAGTTCACCATTTTAAAAAAAATTGTGATTTTTAAAAAATTTGTAATTTTGTAAAAAGTTGGAATTTTTGAAAAGTAAAGATTTTTAAAGTGTTAGGATTTTTTAAAAAAATAGGATATTCAAAATAGTTGGGATTTAATAGGTTTGTAATTCCTGACTTATTTTAAAATTGCACCTTTTTTCAAAAACTTTTCTTTCTTGAAAATCCCAACTTTCTACAAATTCTTGGCTCTTTTGAAATCTTGACTTATTTGAAATCCCATCCTTTTCATCATCCTAACTTTTTGTAAAATCTCAACTTTTTCAAAAACCCTCAAATTTTTGAAATTCAAACTTTTTTAGAATTATGAAAATCTATTTTTTTCTAAAATTGCAAATTCTTTAAAATCTTTTTTAAATTCACAACTTTTTTGAAAATAATGACTTTTGCAAATATCATGACATATTCAAAAATCCATAATTTCTAGAAAATCTAAATTATTCAAACTCCTGACTTTTTTAAAATCCTGATATTTTACAAAAGTTGAGATTTTTGAAAGATATTGTTTGAAAAAAAAAAAGGACTCAAACAGACATCGGGAGCACAAGTTATGACCTTTTTCAAGTTCCTGCTAATTTTGGTGCATCACTACATTTTTGAAATCTTGACTCTTTTGAGATTATAACTTTTTCGAAAATTGTAACTATTTAAAAAATTGTGACGTTTTCGAAAATCAAAACATTTTCAGAAATCCCAACTTTTTCAAAAATTCCCGAATTTTCAAAAATGCTAGCTTTTTAAAAATCCTTACATTTTAAAAAAATTATAATTTTTCGAAAATCACAAATCTTGACTTTTTCAAAAATCTTTATGTTTTAAAAATCACAACATTTTCAAAAATCATGACTTTTACGAAAATCTTCACATTTGCAAAATAACGACTTTTTGGAAAATCTCAATTGTTTTAAAATCCGGTCTTTTCAAAAATCATAAATTTTTTTAAATTGTCGAGTTTTTTTAAAATCTTGAGTTCTTAAAAATCCAGACTCTTAAAAAATCCCAACTCTTCAAAACTGTGAAAATCCCAACTCTTTCAAAAATCTCGACTTTTTTGAAATATTCATTTTTCAAAAACCCCAACTTATTTGAAAATCTGAACATTTTTAAAGTCCCAACATTTTTTAAATCGTTATGTTGTCGAAAATAACCACTTCGTGTAAAATTGCAATTTTTTCAAAAGTCGCGACTTTTTAAAAATCTCAAGTTTTTGAAAATCATGATTTTTTAGAAATCTTGAATTTTTAAAATCCCAAGTTTTTCAAAATACCAACCTTTTCCAAATCTAACTATTTTAAGGTTTTAAGGTTGAGGGTTCCTATTTTTTTTAAATCCCAACATTTTAAAAATATTTACTTTTTTAAAATTCCAAACTTTTGTAAAATCTTGACTTTTTCAAAAATTACGAATTTTTAAAAAGTCACGTGTTATATAAAATTGTGAGTTTTTTCAATTAATGACTTTTTCACTTTCAAAATCTTTGAAAATACAGACTTTTTGAAAATCAAAACTTTTTCGAAATCCTAAATATTTCAAAATCGAGATATTTTTGGAATCGTGATTTTTTCAAAATTGCAATTATATTTTGGTCTTGCTTCTTTCATTTATAATTTGCAAAGTAAAAGTTTCTTCTTTCTTGCAAATCTGAATTTTAATTCCTATTTCACAAATTAATAAATCTTTCATTTGATTTCAAGATTACATTTTTGATCCATCTCTTTATGAAAAATTATTATTTTCTTGAAAAAATTTAGTTCCTTGAAATAGAAATTTTCATTCTACTATTATCTAGATATACCTTTCGGATTGGTTTGTGTGTTTTGCTTAACCTTTTCTTGCGGAGAACTTTGCTTGTTTGTGGGATTGTTCGGGGAAGAGCTCAACAACGCGTTTTTGAAGTCCACACACCTTGGAGAGCTAAATTTACAGGTATTTCTCTTTTACGGTGTTTTCTCCTTTTTAGGAACTAAAAAAAAAGAACTTGTTTGTTTGTTTTATATCACATTCGAACACTTCGATTTTGGTGCTTAAAAAGAATTTAATCGCATTTGGGAAAGAATTTGTTTGACTGTCTTCATCAAAATCAAACACTTCATTTTTAGTGCTTAAAAAGAACTTTTTCTTTATCATTTCTGTTGTATGTTCTTCATCTAGTTTTCTAATTAGGTTGGAAAAATTGATCAAAATTGATAAGCGACACTATTTGATTTTTATTTTCCACCCTTGCACACAAAGCAAAAATCACTAGGTATTAAGCATTTAAACAAAAAATTCCTCCCATGGCCTCGCCTACTTGGAAGTGACATTCAAGAGGAAGAGCCTACGCGGTACTCGAGCTACGCTATAAGTTCACAGAAGTTCTAGTATATATTGGCAAAGCACCCGACTCCCTTATCGCAGCGGTGTGTGTGAAGTGCGGGGTAGGCCCCTATATCAAGCCACGTCTTGGTCTTTTATGAAGTGCCTTCGGGACTCCTCACCAAAACATTCCCAAACCATCCTTAGTTTGGCTATCTCGAGTAGTTCTGTTCTAAAAGTTTTCCCTAATATTTTCTTTCTTAAAAGTAGGAAAACTTAAAAGAGATAATCACCTAGGCTGCTTGAATTATGCGTGCATTAGTTAGGTCAATCTTCTTCTTCTATATTTCTGCTTGTTTATGACGGTCGTCACTCGGTTACAATCTAGAAAAATGGCTCAAATGGCCCCTTCTTTCTCTAAGATTACCACTAATGTGGATGTTTGGCACCATGCAGTCTTCCTCGGGACGCCGTTAGTTGGTTCCCCATCTTGGTCATATAATCCTTTCTATCAGCCTAAAGCAATCCCATCACATCCAAACTTACCCCATTCCTTGAAGTATCATCTCGCTTACGATATAGAGTATGTTCCTCGCGGGGATCCCAAGTTTCAGGCGCTCCTTGATCGCAATCTGGTAGCCCTTATGGACTATCTAGTACATAAGTCTGTTCGAATATCTGATCAGGGACCACCAATCCAACAAGTTTATGATTATCCTCGTGAACCATCCCAGGCTTTTGTAGAACAGTTAGCATCCTTTTTCTCACCTCGAACCACGGAAGAGGGTGTCGCACCTGTGCCTCCTTTTTCTTTTCCACCGACCATGTCGACTAGTTCTCAAATAGTCTTGCCTATTCCTAGTATCGCAGTTACCTCGGCTATTCCACAACCTACTTCTGAGAAGTCTTCTTCCTTAGCTATAATGGGTGCATCTGCGCACTCACAGATTGTTGTTAATTCTTCTATGCCATCTATTGTGTTTCATGGTCAGACGTCTTGGTGAATCAACCCCCTTCTACGAGTCAGTTGGTTCCTTCTTCTCATCCTCCACCTCATCTTTCTTCCAATGCTCCGTGTGATGACCTGACCTTCACCCATCCTCTCTAAAGCATCAGCACCCTTAATAACCAATCCGGTAGTCAAAAGTCTCATTCAGACCTTGTTCCCCACCATGTCTAATCAAATCAACACCCATGTTCCTCAACCCATTCCAATTCAGTCAACAAGTGTAGAAGCCCACCAATCACAGGCTCTGTCTTTCATTCAACCACCTTTTTCTCAACCACTTGTCATCTCACAGCCTGTCTATACACAGGCTCCTTCACAACAAATACCTCACCAGGCATCACCCGGAACACCTAGTTATTCCTCTTATCATCTTGTTAATCAGCAGATGAATCCTCCGTTAACACCTAAACAAAATCCACCAATTGCTTCTTATATAGGACATACCAGCATGCCTCCTCCTCAATCTGACATGGTCCAAATTCTTTTCAAGAAAATCATAAACCTAGAAACTGCAACTAATGGGGCTCGTCCTTCATACTCTTTTGAAGAAGTATGCAATGAACCGATTCATCCATCAGTGGCTTTTAAGCCTTATCCTCCCCAATGGGAACTTCCTAAATTTTCAAAATTTCATAGTCGGGAGGACCCTCAACATGGCATTTGCGAGCATTCAAACTGGTACAATAACATTCCCCAACATTCCCTATTTTCCTTTTCTTAATTGTCCCGGATGTTTGTTGAAAACTTTTCAATAAATATCACACATAAGATCTTGATTACAGATCTTTATAACATTCGTCAATTTGATGATGAGTCTACTGCAGACTTTATCGCTCATTGGAGAGGGATAATAAACCAATTGTCTTTCTCCCTTCCTCAATCTCAACAGATCAAGTTGTTTACTCGATCTTGTGCTAATCATATTTCTTCAACTTTAAGGATCTAGACCTTTCATACATTTGAAGAAGCCTTTACGATGGCACGCAAACTTGAGTCTCGCGCCATTGAACAAGGAAAGTTAAAACTTCACTCTAAATTTAAACCAGATTTTTCTCGGTTTACAAAATCAAACCCTTTCACTTCTAAAGACAAGAATCAGGGATCCACTAACGCTATCGTATTAAAAACACCACGTGCCGATAACACTTCTAATCAAACACCACGGAGAGACTCCTCATCTTCTCGAAAAGGACCCTCGTCATCTCGATCTTTTACTTTGTTGGGGGAATCATATGCTTCTATCTTAGAAAAGATGTTGGAAGTTCACATGATTGAACTTCCCCCCATTAGAATTTCGATGAAAGCCAAGAATGACCGTCTGGTATAGGGAAAATGACTTCTGTCATTATCATAGAACCAAAGGCCATGACTTTGAACGATGTCAGACCTTAAAAAATCTTGTCCAGAAATTCATTGATAAAGGCGAGCTCATTTTGGATAACCCAAATGCTCCCCCAAATCAAGCGCTTGATGTTTTTAAACAACCTTTTCCCAATCATTCCCTGAATAATGATGCTTCAGAATCTCAAAAACCAAACACTCATACTATCAGCTTCATTTCTACTGAAGAATCTCCTTCTAAACCTAAGCCATTTGCAAACACATCGACTAAATCAGAACCTCCTTCCGCTCCGCTAATCGTTGGGATTCCATCATCTTCAGACAATCCGTCTTTGAATATTCCTACATTGTTAGAGATGGATTCATCTCTCTCTGCCTCTTTATCTAATCTTTCGTCCATACCGGAGACAATGTCATCCTCATCCATCTCATCGTCAGATATTCTTTCGATGCTCGAGGCATTTACATCCCTTCGAGTTTCCACCGTGAATACATCTACTTCTGTTTCTCCCATTTTCACTGCAACTATGCCATTGGTAAACATACCTATAGTTGTACCAACTTCGACGGAAGCGTCTTCGATTTTGACTCTTCCCGTTTCCTTTCCTACAGTAGTTACACCCATTCAATTACTGTACTGGAAGTATCTCCCTCACAAGGAACTGCTCTTTCATCATCCACTTCTTCCATCACCGATACTATTTTGCCTATTAAGGGAAATCTAAAGAAATAGCACCAGCACCTACACTCTCGGTTCCTGAACTTAAACCGAGACAACTAAAGTCTAACGTTACATCATCAGTACCTCCCCATTTCCTTCCCCCAAAAAGGTTACAATCACCTTATGTGGTTGAAGTTGTCACCATCCCTGAAAAAGGAAAACCCATATTTCGAACCATCAAGACTCTTGGTGCTTTCCCTCAAAAATCTCTCTCTGCGCCTCATAAAAGATTGGATTTGTCCACTGAGAAAGCGTCTTCTTCTACAACACCTTCTTCACCAGCGCCTCGTAAAGTGGAATTACCTACTAGAAAGACATCACCTCTTTTATCAGGACCATCATCTTCATCACCAAAAGCCGGGCACCCTCTGTTCCTCCGATCAAACCTACTTTGGGAGCTTCCTCCCTCATCTAAATCAGCATTATCTAAATCATCATTTGTGTCGACCAAGTAGCCTCCTTTATCTCTGAATAGCACAACACTTGTCACATCTCCATCATCTTCAAAATCTATCTTAGGAGCTCCTCCTCCACCGAAATCAATCGTGTCTCACTTACTTCCATCTCAAATGCCCAAGGCTGCTCCTCCCAATGTCTGAAAAAGTAAGACGATCCCTAAAAAGACTGTCAAACCAGACATGCAAGTTCTTTTACCTTGGTAGTCTATTATAGTAAAAGAGGCGCCTTCATCATCTCTGTCCTCATCTTTGTCTACCGCCAACTTATCTAATCTTCATCCATATCTCTTCCTCCGATCAAACCCTATAACCCTAAAGGAGTAAAACCTTCTTGGTTCAACTCTGATTTGATTTGTGCTTACCACCGCACTCCGGGTCATGACACCGAGGGATGTAAAGCCCTTCAATCTATCATTAACAACCTCTTGGAAGAAAGTGATCTTCTTTTGGAAGAGGAGGAGGAACAAGTATCTCCTGTCATCTCAACTCCATATGAGCCTCAACGGTCTACTCAGACCTCTAGTTCTATTAATTCCACTCGGATGGTCTTCCACCTTCTCAAATCGACACAATTCATATCGCCACTAGAACCCAATAGTATGATAATCCATCATCATCTACAACATCTCGACCACGGGTTGTCATTTCTGCAGCCCTCGAAGGAGTTCTTCCTTCCTCATCAGCCATGAGACCTCGGGCTCAAATTCCGTGTCAGTTGAGGAGAGTGTTATGAAACAACTCACCCATGCTCCGGTCAAAATGTCTCTTTTTGACCTCATTCAATCCTCTCCGCAGCATCACCAGGCTCTGATTGATAATCTATGTCACATCGCAGTGAATTCAAATGAGCCCTAGCCCTTCGAGATGGTTGTTGGATTGAATAGACCATCAACCGCCATTTCCTTTGAGGATTCTGAAATTCCTCCCCTTTCTTCCGAGGACTTAGAGGCTCCTCTCTTTATCACAGTTCAAATCAACAACACTACATTAAAACACACTATGATCGATAGTGGTGCTGCACTCAACGTCATTTCCTCCCACACATTCGAACAACTTAAGTTACCTAAGAATGTAGTGTCACCACCACCTTTCGCCCTTCGATCATTTAACGATTAGTTGGCAGTTACTTTAGGAACTGTGGTCCTACCCATTCGGGTAGGTAAGAAATTGCTTCACGAACTCTTTTACATTGTTGAAGGGAAATTCCACTACAATATGATCCTCGAACGCTCCTGGATTCGTATAATGCATTTTGTCCCATCAACCATCCATCGATGCTTAAAATATCAGTATGAGGGCAAAATGTATACTCATCCAGGAGATCCTTTTCCTTTTACACAATGCGACATGACAATGGGTCTCCCCCTCTAAAGAAGGATGCTTGTTCTCCTGACGAGGCTTCATCCTCTTCCATGCCTGCAACTAAACTACCGGATTTACAAAATCTAGAAGAGACGTTGCAGCGTTTCTTGCTAGGAGAGCTTCCTCTTCTTTCTTTTGGCGCCCATCTCAAACCTAATGAATATGGTAGACCAGACAAACAACCTGAATATCAGCCAGGTCTTGGTCACATCATCACCATTGGTCTGCCCAACCAACAAACTAACTTCATTTATGGTGGTCTTGATACACCTCACTATCGCCCAGATTCTCCCCCTAGGGCCAAACCTTATTCAGCAGGGTTTGATTGTCTACAGAATCCCACGTTTGCAAAAACTTATTTATATCGATGTGCGTGGAAGGGCTTTGGCATGGGAAAATATGAACAAGGTGTGCATGACCTCGCATCCATTCCAACTCTCAAACCACATCAAAAATTTGGTTTAGGATTTAAACCTCTTTCAAAAGCCACCATCACTATTCTCGACTTGAGCCTCTTCCCATTGAGAAACCATCTTTGCCCGCTAGGTCGAAGCATCATTTGATGTGTGGATAACGCCATTTCCATCCCGTCTAACTTTTTTTTTAGTCAATACCATTTCCCTAGGGCCACTGACCTATAAAACTAATAACACATCCACTTCCATACCATTAGTCTTCCCTAAAATAGTTGGAGATGACTCTCCTACTATCAACACTATCCACTGTGCAGATGATGATTATGTCCTTACCTATCTGGGGGTAGAGGATTCCTATCTTCCTAAAACCATTCCTTCTGACACGTCTACGCTTCTTAACGAATCCACTATCGACCTTAATATAGGGACTTCTAAAGACCCTCGCATCATTAAGGTCGGCCAATCTCTTAATCCACAGGAGTTAGGAGACTTTATCACTTTTCTTTCCAACCATCGTCAAGCCTTCGCTTGGTCATATAAGGATATGCTAGGACTGGATCCCGATATTGTGGTCCACAATATCGTTACTCTTCCAGACATCAAACCGGTTAAGCAAAAACTACGTAAAATGCACCCTCGTGTAGCTCTCCTTGTTAAAGAAGAGTTACAGCGCTTGCTTTCGGCTAACTTCATCCAACCCATCGATTATCCACAATGGGTTTCAAACGTAGTACCAGTAACCAAAGCTACATTGGGAAAATTTGAATTTGTACCGACTTCCAAGATCTTAATCTTGCTTGTCTAAAAGATGATTTTCCTTTACCTAATATTGACCAACTCATGGATTTAACGGCAGGTCACGAGATGCTCTCTCTTATGGATGGTTTCTCTGGGTATAATCAAATTCTCATCACACTAGAGGACCAACATAAGACTTCCTTCATAACTCCTTGGGGGACTTTTTGTTATCATGTCATGCCTTTCGGCCTTAAGAACACAGGAGCAACCTATCAGCGGGCAATGACCTACATCTTCCATGATCTCTTACACAAAACTGTGGAGGATTACGTCGATAATCTCCTCGGTAAATCCAAACCCCGTCAGGATCATCTTTTCATTCTTACACCTCTCTTTGAGAGGCTCATTCGCTTTTGTCTTCGCCTAAATCCATCCAAGTGCGTGTTTGGCGTTCTCACTAGTAAACTATTAGGATTTATCATTTCTATTAGGGGTATTGAAGTAGACCCCGCAAAAATAAAAGCTATCCTTGAGATGCCTCCCTCTTCTAACTTAAAACAACTTTGTGGTCTTCAAGGACACTTTCAATCAGTGCGTTGTTTTATCTCGCAACTGTCAGACTGTTGTCAACCTTTTCATCATCTCCTCCATAAGAATGTTCATTTCGAATGGGATGAGCATTGCCAAAAGGCCTTTGATGATCTCAAAGCTTATCTTCTTTCTCCACCTGTGCTTACACCTCCACGCGAAGGAGAGCCATTTTATCTTTATATTTCGTGACTAACCATGCTCTGGGAGCCATGATCTCGCATCGGGACGCTAGTGGTAAAGAACAAGCCGTCTATTACATCAGTCGCACTCTTCATGAGTATGAAACACGCTATTCAAGCTGAAAAGTTGTGTTGTGCTCTCTTCTTCGCAACTTCTAAGCTTCGTCACTACCTCCTTAATCACAAAACTTACATTGTCACAAGTGTCAATCCACTCAAGACAATGCATGCAAAGCCTTATCACAATGATCGTATCACTCGTTGGCTCATGCTTATGACAGAATTTGATCTCAAGTTTATCCCGCAAAAATCTATCAAGGGTCAGGTCATTGTAGATCAATTAGCTGATGCTCCTCTTCCGGACACTCAAGATGCCCTCGCTCAATTCCCCGATGAGTATATCCAGCAAATTGATTTTGATTTTTCTCCATTTAAAGTAAAACTCTTCTTTGATGGATCCAAATGTCGCAAGGGGAGGTGCGAGGTTTCGTTATGATTCCTCCTTGGGGTGCACCTATCCCAGTCGCACACAAGCTTAACTTTGAGTGTTTATCAAAGTGACTTGCTTAACTTTGAGTGTCGCACATGGCTGAATATGAAGCTCTTGTTTTAGGTCTTCAAAATACCATCAATCTTGACGCCCGCCATATCGCCATATGGCTGAATATGAAACTCTTGTTTTTGGTAACTCTTAACTCATCGTTAATCAAGTCACTGGTGTCTATCAATACAAGAATGATATCCTTCAAAAATATCGCGATATCATTCTCTTTCAACTTCAATCTTTTGATAAATTCACTATCCAAGCTATTCCTTGCACTGCGAATCGATTTACAGATACAATGGCTTCTTTAGCCTCACTTATTCTGCCTTTTACCGAAGACTCGCGACTTTATGTGGTTGTACAACAATTAGACCATCTCATCTCAGGCAACTGACTTCAATCAATGCTGTCACAACCAATACTCAAGATGAGTGGTATCAACACTTTGTTGATTATCTATCCCATTCAGTACTTCCTCTAGATATGACTTCCAATGGTAGAAGATCTTTTATCCTACGCGCTAATCGCTATACTATTCTAGGCGGAATCCTCTACAAACGTGGTTTTGATGGTATTTTGCTTCGATGCCTCAAAACCCCTGAATCATCTAAAGCTATCCAAGAGGTCCATGACGGTATCTGTGGTGGACATTTTAGTGGCTTTTCCGTAGCTAAACGCATCTTACGCTTAGGCTATTATTGGCCTTCTTTTAATCGAGATTGTTGCGAATACACTAAGAAATGTGTCAAATGTCAACAACATTCCAATCTTACGCATATCCCTAGTCAGGCTTTGCAACTTGCAACAGATTTGTTGCCTTTTTCGCAATGGGGTCTTGATCTCATCGGTCTTATCAATCCTCGCTCTTCACAGCATCATCATTCTATCATTACGCCACAAAATAAAAGTTAAAACCGATTGTTGATTTTGTCTATCAACACATCATTTGTTGCTTTGGTGTCCCACATAAACTCATCACATACAATGGTAAATCTTTCAAAAACATCGATTTGCAGAACCTTTGTGACACTTTCAATATCAAACTTAGCTTTTCTTCTCCATACTATCCCCAAGCTAACGGCCAGGCTGAGGCTTCTAATAAAACTTTACGTAATATCCTAGCAAAGGTAACTAGTCGAGTTGGTAGGGATTGGCATTTACATATCCCTTTTGCTCTCTAGGCTTATCGAACTAGCATTCGTACTCCTACTGGTGCTACTCCCTTCTCTCTCGTCTATGGGTCTGAGGTTGTTCTTCCTTTGGAAGTCCAGATCCCATCTCTTCGTGTTTCTCTCAGAGAATTTGTCTCTGATGAGGACTATCCTCAAAATCATCTAGCGCAGCTTAAATTGTTAGATGAGCGGCATCTCAATGCTCTTGAGCATCATCAAGTCTATCTTTAACATGTCAAACGTGCTTATAACAAGCACTTGCAGACCGTGACTTCAAAGTTGGGAATCTTGTTCTTAAAGAAAACCAAAATGTCCTTACAATAGAAAGGAGTCGGCGTGGTAAAATTGCTCTTAATCTGGATGGGTCCATATGTAGTCACTCATAAATATGGGTCTGGGGCTTATTGTCTATCTTCCATGGATGGTATACGAAATGGAACCTCTTAATGCCTTGCATTTAAGGCCCTTCTACTGTTAAAATCTATCATGCGCGGTCTTAGTCGCAAAACAGATCCTTCATCCATCTAACAACCAACCATATATTTTCATAGTGATTCGGAACTATGTGGTTCTCTGCGTTATGTCTTTTCTACCTTAAATATGAGTATCACAGCTCTACTCATGGCATTTTTCTTATGGATATGTTCCTCCTCATGGTAGGAACACCTTAATCACTTCTTCATCTGTCCCAAGTGTCTATCTTAATCGGATCTACTCGGGGCATGAGTACGTACTTTTTATATGTTTTCTTCCCCTCTATCTGGTCTAAACTCAGCTTCTTTCAAAAAGCTCCAAAAGAAAAAAAAGATGCTATCCAAAATTTCTAAAAGATAGACTGGTCCCTTGAAGGACAGCTATCCATGCATTATCAAATGAATCAAAAGATATAGACCATGCCCTTGAAGGATGGCTATCATTAAATTCAAAATATAGACCGCTCCCTTGAAGGACGGTTGTTTCTCTCATGGAATTCCCAAGGCTTCTCACATTGATCATCCTTTCGGCCAGTTTGTTCACTTTTTAGCATCACTGAAAGACTTCCCGTATCGATCAGTCTTTCCATATCTAGCAAACTTCCCGCATTGATCAGTTTGCTCTTCTGTCAAAACAAAAATCATGAAGCTGAGATATAAGACCTTTTGTCGATCATATGGAGAATCCTCTTTTCCCAATATGAGCATGTATTCTGTCCCTTGTAAATTTTGACAAGATAATATTTACTTCTCCTTCCATTTCCCTCCTAGATCTAGTTTGCGACTAGCTAGTGTCAGGTTTATTCTGACCTCGTATGTGGCCTTGTATGCATGGTCTTTTGGTTTCCTATCAAAGTCTTTATTTATGGTCGGTTAGGGGCCTAGCTTATCATTCTTTTTCTTATCTGGGTGTAATGCCTTTATTTCTCATCAAGGTCATTTCATTATGTCCTTTGCTCTCACAGAGCGCATTTCCCATTATTATTTATTATTCATCCAATTAAATTGACATTTAACATGTTAATTTAGTCAAAATCTATCATCTATCTATATTCATCTTATCTACTTTTTCTGAAAAAAACATATCAAAGCATGTATTGCAAACACATGTGAATCCATCTGTGTCTATTTTTCATCACAATTAAATTAACATCTTAAACATATCAAATCTATCAATGACATCTATCCATTTATCCATCTATCATCTAAAAAACATGACCATCCAAGTTACACTACATCTATAGACTATATCTATTTTTCATCAAAATTAAATCCACATATCAATCACATCAAATCACGTCACGTCCATCTATCCTCTATGCCTATGTCCATCAAATCACATCTATTTATCATCTATCAGCATATGTTTATATCCATCACAATTACGCTACATCTATCCACATCTATTGAAATTAAAAGCATGAGTACAATCATATAACGCAGAAAATGATGAATCTATATATATACATGAGTGTACATCAGTACAACAAAGAATGGATGACTTTCAATCAATCCATCTATATCATACGTCAAAAATGACTTCAAATTGAGGCTACATCAATATATCGATATCAAAATACATCAATCTCTATATCGTAAAATATGATAAGTGGAAGACACTATCTCCTCCACCCTCCTCTGGACCAGGCTGTCTCTCCCGGCCACTGCCTATCGAACTAAAAGCACTGTTGTTGGGGGCTGCCGTCACCTCGCTCTCTCCGGTGCTCCCTCCCTCGATGCACCACTAGCCGCGGGTGCCGCTGATCTCCTCCTCGCACCATAATGCGGCACCTCAGGGGCATGTTGTGCTACAACATCCTCTTAATATCTCACTTCGGCGAGAAGAGACTGATAAGTACTCAAGCTCACCATACCAGGTGCTCGTAATGGTGTTGCATTGGTGGTGGCCCTCCTACGGTAGCACCCTGTGACCCGGACTCTGACATGGTGCCTATATCACCATATTTGGCCCTGAGGGCCTCTCTATGTCAATGGTAGTGATCCCTCTGCTGGATCGCTGTATCTCGCTCCTGACGAGTTGTGTCTCTCTCCAATATCAGTGCATCCCTCTCCTCTGTCAGAGCTCTGATCTCCTCGAGAGAGGCTGGTGTGTCTGCACCAGGGTGGCATGCTCTCCCTCCAGCCTCTCCAGCATTGTGGCTATATCCTCCTCGTCTACATCTATAGATGTTGGCAGGTGTCATGGTAGCTTTGTAGAATACCAGGCCATATAGCTGTCATCCACTTCCGGCATCATCATCATTGTCTGTAGAAGGTGGGGCCTCCCTCAACGGATCTTACGGGATCAAAATCGGAAGATCGGTCTCTCTGCTTATCTCCCTGTATGGCTGTAGGTGGTCGAATGCTGTACTAAGCTGAAGCGCCTCAATACCCGTATAAATGAGATGCGCTCCCACATATTCGGCATGCGGCCCCTAACCACCCTGCTCCGTCTCAACCCCACCAGGTGAGCCTCCTGACCGGCCCATGTCGAGTAGACCCGATATGGTCTCTAAATGACCTGCTCTGGTGTCAGCGTCCTGAAACGCTCAGCATACCACTCCGCAAATCTCCCTGTATCTCCTAGGGCCATGTCGGCCCGCCATCACCGGAATCCATAATCGAGGGCCCCCACTGCTGCTGGCATCCATGGAAGCCGGATGGCCTGATCATTGCTATGTGCTCATATGCCGAGCAATGGAGCACAAAACTAACATCGATGCTTGTCCTCCTACCGGTGGTGTACATCCATAACTCATAATATATCGATTAATCTAGATCGACACCAATTTAAGCCTGTTGTTGCCGATTGGTTGTACTTTTGCTTCTTCACCTCGCTTTCTTCCATCTCCTAATCTTCTTACCATAGTGTTAATGCTTGGCTTATTTATCTGGTCATTATTGTGCCCTGAGTGTTGCCTTTTGGCACATACTTTCGATATTATCACCCATTTCGAGCCTGTTCCCTGTACATGGGGCACTCGCATTTTTGGCAGCTTAGAGTTAATGGGTCTGTAGGCACTAACATCGCCGCCGTCAGACCAAATCGGTTGTCCCTACCAATGTGTCTCTCTTTAGGTGCTACTATTTTGTAGCCCTCCTTACACTCACGGGTCTGTAGGTACTAACGTCGTCTCATGTGGAGACCGTCTAGTCTGCCCTACCAATGTGAGTTCCTTAGGTTGCTGCCTTTTTATTTATTTTTGTGCGTCATTAATGATCAGATCTACTCCAGGCATCTAGCTGGGGCATCCTGCGTTTTCATCTACCTTTTTCAAACTTGGGATCGGTTGCTCTTTCGAGGCCCATCCCATCCCTAGTTTGAGGGGGATCGCATCATTACTTTTTCTTCCTTTCTTCCAACTCCTTGTTTTTGTCTCGCAACTTTACTTATCGCAAGTTACTTGACAAAAAGGGGCAAAATGTAGACACCTAAAATTGGTTATTCAATTTAGTGTCCCCGTGCACGTTTGCCTTCTTGGGTAACCTGGGGCATGTTTATATCACCACTTCTCCCTTAGGGTATTATTTAATATTTGATTTAAACATCTATCCTAAGATTATTTCATCCCATTATGTTTTACCCATAGATAATTAAATATTAACTATTTAATTATACTTTTTACATATATCCTAACCACTTATCTACCCCATATCAATTCCTAACCTCCCATATCTATTTTATCCATCTATCCCCCCTATTTCTCCTCCTCCCAAACCAAGCAGTGAGATATTTCCCGTATTTGAGGTGGAAGGATCACTTTCGTCTTTCCAAAATCCCCTTTTGGCCATTTCAAGTGTTTGTTCCCGATCGGCGCTGATTTTCGGAGCGGCACGATTTCATGTCGGTTGGTGCCGATTACAAATACAAGGCCAGAATTCAGTTCTGTTTAGACAGAAAGAACGACAGAGAATTTTGAGCATCAAGTCTGAGCATTATCTATTGAGCGAAAGCTAATTCTGTCCAAATCAATCCCTGAGAGGAGTACCATTACTCTGCTCCTACCACATCAACATCACAGGCCTTTATTGGTCTCTTGGTGACTCTGCTCCTGTGTCTAGCGAAGGTGGAGCTTTGTCAGCATCCCAAAGGCTCCTGCAGATCCAGCGTACATTGGCGATCTAGCTTCCATTGTCCGTTTCTCAATCTTCCTGCAATTTTCTTCTGATCGACGTCGACCTTCCCAGTCGACGCCGATTTTATCTAGTCGACGCCAACCTATATCAGTCAACGCTGATTTTCCTAATCGACGCCGATCGGACTGTGCACAGGTAAAAGAATTCAGGTAACAAAAATCCAACATTGTTTTCACAATTTCTGTTTTTGTTGCTTTCATTCATGATTTACATTCTTTGTCACTTTTGATCAGAAAATCTAGACATTTACTTACATCTTTTATCATGTATGCTTCTTTCCTTAATTGAAAACGTGGACTGACATCCGCTGAGGGAGCTTATCACTTCCTGGACCGCTTTTCGGGCAGTCCACCCAAATATCTTTTAACGTTGTCTTTTTCTGTCAAGCATCTGTGTCTCATAGGTTTCTTGGATCTACTTTGCAGGATCGCTCGTGTGCGCCCGTCTTGTCTACATCAACTTTCTTTTCCATCTACATATTCGGATCTTGTCTTATCTATCAGGTATCAATTTCATTTGAGTTTTTCAGGGTTTTTGTGTTTAGTTTGGTACATTAACTTGGACTGGTAACAAGCGCGAAATTCTTGATTTATAGGTAATTTTCAAGATTTCATCATTCAGCCGAAATCTTTTAGCATTTAAATTCTACAATCGAACCCCTAAACCCTAAACCTTAAACATTAAACCCTAAACCACGACCCCTAAACCCTAAAACCTAAACCATAAACCTTAAACCATAAATCCTAAGCCCTAAACCATAATCCTTAAATATTCAGCCCTTACCCATGATCCCTAAATCCTAAACCTTGAGCCTAAATCCCTAAACCCTAAACCTTAAACCATAAACCATGAACCACAAGCCTTAAAGGTTAAACCCTAAACCCCGAAAACTAAATCATAAACCCTAAACCATAACCCATAAACCCTAAAGCTTGAGACCTAAGCCCTAAATCATAAACACTAAACCCTAAACCCTAAACCACGAGCTTTGTGACCTAACCCTTAACCCTCAACCATGAGACCTAAACAATAAACCCTAAACCCTAAACCCTAAGTAAAAAAATCATAAACCCGTAACCCTTAACCCTAAACGCTAAACCATAGACCCTAGACCCTAAACTATGAGCCCTAAGCCCTAAACCCTAAACATTGTGTTAGTGATAGGTCGAGGATGGGACTAATAGACCTTCACTTGATGACCACCCCATCTTGGGAGTTTTTATGTCTTTCCAAGTTAGTTTCCACGTGAGATAGACTTCCACGTTGACTTTGTTCCGGGAGCGGAACTGTCTCGCGTGCTCCTTATAGGATGACCACACCAGAGATTTGTGAGCTCAAGTTGCAGCTTGAGGGCCTTCTTGAGAAAGGCCTAATTTATCCAAGTGTATCCCCTTGGGGTGCATTGGTGATTTTGTTAAGAAGAAGGACGGATCCTTGCGCTTGTGTGTGAACTATAGACAATTGAACAAAGTAACGATCAAGAATCGTTACCCCCTTCCTTGCATTGATGATTTGTTTGATTAGATGAAGGGCCCACAATATTTTCTAATATTGATCTTAAGTCTGAATACCATCAGCTGAGGATTGCAAATACACAAGTTGGCTTTTGGCACGAGATATGGGCATTATGAGTTCACCATTGTGCCTTTTTATTTGATGAATGCCCCCGCAGTGTTCATGAACTTGATGAATGGGTGTTCAGGATGTTTTTGGATCACTTCATGCTCGTCTTTCTTGACGACATTTTGATTTACTCACGTATGCGTGAGGAGCACAAGGAGCATCTTCGTCAAGTTCTACAATGTCTTCATGAGCAGCAACTTTATGAGAACTTGAAGAAGTGTGCATTCTTTCAGTTAGAGGTGCAGTATTTGGGTCACATCATTTCTAGGGAAGGTATCGCAGTCGATCCTTCCAAGATTAGAGCCATTATGGATTGGCTAGCACCCACTAGTATGATCGAGGTGTGCAGTTTCATGGGTTTGGCAGGATACTACAAGAGATTTATTCAGGACTTTTCTCGGGTTACGCACCCCATCACTTCCTTTAGCAAAAAAGTGAAGAAGTTCTTATAGTCATATAGATGTGAGAAGGCCTTCATGACACTGAAGGATTGCCTCACGACAACACCTATTCTTACAGTGTTAGACCCTCATGGCGAGTTCTTCGTTGGTAGGGCTAAGTGGTTGCTTTCGAGTCTCGCAAACTCAAGGATTATGAGCTCAATTATCTGACTCATGACCTCGAGCTTGCAGCAGTTGTGCATGCCTTGGTTCGGTGGATACATTTCCGTCTTGGCTGGATATTTACACTCAAGACTGATCACTTGAGTCTTCACCACCTCTTCAGGCATCCCAATCTCAACGCTCGTCAGCAACGTTGGATGGAGTTGCTTTGCGAGTATGACATGGAGATAGAGCTTGTGAAAGGGAAGGAGAACGTGGTTGCAGATGCCCTGAGTAGGCAGAGGCGTGGTTATGGCTACTTTAGTGGGTACATATTTGCGGAGCAGGATTTTACAGTAGTTTCCTCAAAATAGCTTCTACCTTGCAGCTAGATCAGAGGTCGGGTCTCAGCAGGATTAATCACCAAGTCAATAAAACCAACATCAAGAATGTGCTCCAAAAATAGTTTGAAACCATAACACAAAGAGCAAGAAGATCCTTAGTAGTAGGAATGCTAGGATAAAGAGACTCCACATCAAAGGTAAATAAGATGCAATCAGTCAAGAAATAGCAATTTCCAATGTCACGAAGAAGAGCCACGGAGTCCTGGAAGATGGATTTTTGTTGCGCAGGAGAATGAGAAACAAAGGAAAGTGAAGGAGTTTGGATGCGGGTTCAGGCATATAACCGGAGTAATTACATATAGTTCTCCCCACCAAAATAGGTTTGTGAATTTTTGGAAGGAGATACAATGCACAAGCTCTTGTAAGGGAAATAGTATTACGCTTGAGAAACTTGACAATAGAAGTAAGGAAAGAAAAAAATGAAATGATAGTCAAGTTTGTTCAAAATAAGATTCCAAGGAATGGAGTCCACCTTCACATAAATAGCAGAATCAACAAGTTGTCTTACACCCTCGATCTTGTACCAGAAAGCATCCAATACCATGACACCCAATTTTTTATCTTTGGGCTTGAAGATAATAGAGTTGTCTTTTCTAAGAGCATTGAGGCATCTCAAAAGTTTAAGAGGCAACGAAGGATGTTTGGAAATATAACATTGATAAGGCAGCCACCATTCGACCGCTACTCAAAGATAACAAGGATAAGACTACAGAGATAAAGCGCTTGAAAGCAAAAAAGGAATGAGAAGAGGCAAAGAATCAGGCCTTTATTAGCATGGCTGAGGAACTTGGTGATCATATCCTTAAGGTAAGGCCTCATTTGGAGTCTAAAGTTCCTCATAATTTTCCCTCTGTAATGCATTATTTGTGCACTCTGGTGGATCTAGTTTTAAATAAAGAGCACTTAGTTATAGCCGCACCAAAAGATCTTGCAAAAGAACAAACAAGAGCAAAGGCTACCATTGTTAGGAAAATTTCAAGTTTTGAAGCCTTGCTCCAAACATTGAAAGATGTCTTGAAGAAAGTGGATCGGGCTTTAAACATATGTGCAGCGCCGGATGCCATAATAAGAAAAAGAACTATAACAGAGGATAACGAAGTGCTGCAGAATGAAAAGTACAAAATCACTCAGGATGAAATGGATGCCATAGTGACAAACATTCCGAAAAGACAGGCGGCGCGCTAAGTGATGGCAGAACTTTAATGATTAAACTCATCTCGTTTAACACTTCTATCATGAATATTTTTATTAAAAATTTAAATAAGAAATAACAATACTCCTGAAACTTGCCAAAAGATTGTTTAACACCACTCTTATTAATCACGGTGTATGATTTCAATTACACTTTGGTCAATGTTTTCTTATCAAAATTCAACTTAAAACAATTTGAAAAATTGAAATAATTAAAAAGAGAGAAGTAAACATGTTTTTCCTTTAATGCCACACATTTGCTTATGGCCGTAGATTAAATTCATGTGTTACCAACTAAGCTAACTATTTTATGCACTAAGGGGTTGATACATGAGGACCACTTGTCCTTGGTTCCATGTGCAGGTGGAGGGGGAAAAGTGACGAGGCAACACGTTCGGCGTATAAAAAACCAAAGGCATTACCTTCGATTAATACTATATTCTTTTTCATTTCCTGGAAAAAAAAGTATATGTTAAAATGAAAATGAGTAATGTCATCCAGTCAAAGCATGTAAAAATCATGAAGCGAAAAAACCTCTGTAACGTTAGAGTAAATTCTCAAGGATTATATCGGCTATATAATATTGTGTATAGAGGTAATTTGTCATATGGGAGTTTGAGCAATGTCGCTAAATGGATCCACAAATATGAAGGCTAAACACCTTTAATTCCTTATTGGATTGATGAAGTGGAGAATTATCCTCATCGACCATGCAGGAGCATTATAGAATAACCTTGAATGCAAAGTCTAAGCTGGAAAGCATAATTTTGTCTTACAGGTTTAGTTTTGATATTTTTGTGATGAAATCAAGTGATTATGAGTTGTCAAATGAGAATGGAGAAGATCAGAACGGATTTCTTCGGCTCAAAATCCATCTGAGTATTGATGTAATTAATCTACTGCATTTTGTTTACTTATTACCAATAAAAATGACAAAAAATAGTCAGAAATATTATAATTATGTTAAAGTATGCTCTTCCACGGTATTGTTTTAAATAGGATTGACAAAATTTATTATGAAAATCACTACAATATTTCCGAGGCGGTGATTATTTATAATTACGAGGATGTATTCCATGGTTTTATGCCGTGCAAGCCCAGAGCACTGATGAAAATGGACAGGATTTATTCGGAGACTGTCTACGAGCTGTATACGAGCAGGGGTTAAATTTGACAGTCACCCCTACCCGTCAAGATTGTTTTTGTGACAGTTTTTGAATGAAAATCACCTTGCACATTACGTTTATTTTTCATTTTTGACTTTCATGATTTTGCATAAATACAAAAATAAAAATTCATATAATAAAAACATATAAAATAGCGATATTCTTGACATAAATGAAATCCTATTCTATATGTGTTAGTCTATAAAAAAAAAAAAAAAAACTATGTTGTTGGAAGCTCAGAGCTATAGCTTCATATATGTATTTTAAAATAGGAAAACATTTTAATAAAATTAAATGTTTTAATTGTATTCTTGATATATTTTGTGCAAAATATGTAAACCAATAAAAAAGGAAAAGAGCTTAAAAATTGGAGAGGGAACATATTTTTGTTATTTTCATAAAATAATATTTGTATAATTTTTTCAATAATACCCTTATTTTCTGTATCTGAATTGCAATGGTGCAACTCAATCAGAGGAAAATATTACACTCATATATGAGAAGAAAGAAAAAATAAAGAAACTAATACATTAATCTAAATTTGAAGCAGAGACATATTAATAAAATAAGGGCAAACAAAAAACTAAGCACAAATTCTTACCAGATAGATAAAGATTGAACAAGGAACCGAATGAAGGCTTTTTTCAAATCTGTATAGCTTTATAAATTCTCTAGACTGTTGGGTGTATTTGATCTCACCATTGAAACTTAAGTTTCCAAATTCTCGAATCAACGAATCCTCACATGACCACACCTAATGCAACGATTTAGTGTGTTACAGTGGCTTCCCCTTGACTAGATATTAAAAATAACCTCATCAAAAATAATACAGAAATCACCTTTCCATTATGCTTTGACATTCGTCCATGCTCTGTTTCAAAACTTCCATTTTTTGCAGGTTGGAAGTTCAGATATTCGTTGGCAGTGGTATCCATATCTATTTGTTGCCTGCTAGATTCAACTGAATTGGGAGATCAGTTCACCGTCTTACAAATTCAAAAATTCAATGTCTTAATACTGACCGCTGGACATTAAATATGGCACAACTAAATGAATTAAATTCGAAGACTTTAAAACATTTTCAAATCTTAGTAAACAACCAATTTTTATAAAAAATGCACAAATCGGTATCCATCTTTCCAAAAATAATTTATATTATCCACATTTTTTAATGAGCACTAAGAATTAAAAATATCATTTATGCAAAATGGCGGTAGAGGGTCGCTTAGGTCTTAGATCCGCCCATCTCTATCATGTTGATAAGACCCTGCAGACTGCAATTATGGCTCATAGTCACATCTCACAGTCACTGCGAACCCTGTAGAAAGTTGATAAAACAATATAAATTTTTAATTGAGACGAGACAACCAACTCTGCCAAGTTGGTCATTAGAAATTTATAAGTTTACATTTTAAAATTTAGAAACAGTTGATTTTATGAAGTGCACGTCAATGTGACAGTTTCGCCAAAATATTTGCCCATCCTTCGGGACGGGATAAAAATAAAATAACCTATTTTTTACGGTTAAAAAGTGAAAAAACGTCTAAACGGGCGTCAAATTTAACCCCGTGTATACGGGTCAGCAATAATTTGACATCGGTAGTGGGATGTGGACATTTGCGCAGGTATGCATCAAGGGGACAAAGAAAGCTTGAATTATCACTTCATCACTTTCTTCTCCACCGTCATTGAATGTTTTTTTACCTACTCTAACGATCAAGTAGATATGCATTATGTTACATCTAATCCATCTTTAAGTTGACTCAGAGCGTCAGCCAAACCTTGCAATATTTTAAGAAATTTATGCAGGTTTCAGCGTAAGATGAGAAATTTAATGACTGAACAAGATTAATCCAGACAAGCTGCACTCGGGGTAAAACAAAATAATAGATAAATGGTCTGGATGAATTTAATAGACATCTATGTACTTCATGCAACTCACAAGCGCTGATTTTGACAAACTCTACAATATGTGTCAGATGTTGGAGGCCTCAAGTTAGTGTGCGAATATAACCATACCTCTCCCCTATAAACAATTATCATCCCCAAAAATTATTTTACAGTCATACTTAGGTCATCGTCAAAATATATACATGTATTTCGTACTACGTATCTCATCACGTCACCCAAGATACATATATTTTGAATCGACATTGGCAATGAGATTGACAGTTATTAAGAATGTTTGACAGAAAGATTGCAATCTCTGGTTCGTGCAAAATTAAATGATCAATTAAAATGAAATGGGAAAAAAAGCTTCGGAGAATTTATTATGTGCGGACTTGTGCAAGTGACAGGTAAAATTAATGTTTTAGCGACTTACGAAGTTGGACAAGGGCTTTTTCGTACACTTTCTACCAAGTTTAGGTACCTGCGGATTTGTGCGCGGGATGCGGATTGTTTTACCATTTTTAAAATTGGGTTTGAATGCAGCGAAAAGTCACTGTCAAATCACCATAGGAAATCAAAACTTAAAACCCTGTAATGTGAAATCTATAATTCCTGAAGTCCGCGAGTAGAGGTTTATCATCGGCGCGCAACCAAATATATCTTAGTATAAGTCAAGTACCTAGATTGACTGTTTCATTCTTGCACGGATAATCGATTGAATAGCTATGTTGCCATTAAAATTAAACTGTGTCTATGAACTTAATGTTTTATCTACTTTGGAAAAAGGGTATAAGTGCTCAAAAGTTATTTACAAATTTAACGTTTGCTTCCTACAAAATGAAGGACACCAGAGGCCATCACCTTCTTCGAATTTCAAATGTTGTCTTTACAGAGTTTTTCTGTTAGGCTCCACACAGGAGGGAAAAAGTGCGCTTTATCGCACTTCAAGCCCTCCATATCCTGCTTGAAGTCTTACATTTTTTCCTTAGCAACCCTACGTTTAAAATCTTCCGAAGTACATGATTGTTCTCTTTTCCCTCTAAGTGTGCGATTGGTTATCATTGTGAAGTTCAACATTATTTTTACTATGATTTGTTTGTAAGCCGCCATATATTTTAACTCTACTAATTTATCCTCACATTCGATAATTATCATGATTGCCCTTGTTAGTTTATCATGATCAGTAATTTCTCTTTGTAGCTAGTCTTAGTTTAGAGTTATGTTGATTTCAAATAATATATCACTATTACCATTAGTAATGCTAGATAGTGTGAATGATTGTTGTTTGAAAATCCTCATAATTCCACGTTTTAATTTTTATTATCAAATTATATTCATTTGTAACAAAATGTGGTTTGTCATTTTTCTTACTTTGAATCCACTATATCATTGTCAATAAATAGGTGAGGCCTATTATTTTATTAGGGAGATCTAGACCCCTGACTTTCTTGTTAAATTAGGATATTATTGCAATAAGCAAGGTGCATGGACTTCTCAAAATTAGGATAATGATAAAGTGGTCACTGATCACGATAAACATTTTAAAACAAGTCGACTACATACTCCAAATAACAAATTTAATTTTAGGTGTCACTAGATTAAATGGTAATGTTATGTCACTATCTTGGTAATGTTTATCGTAATGTGTGTGACAAATTACCATTACGACATACTCCAAATGACATAATCTAGATTAAATTTGTCACGCACCTATGCATACCTAACAAATTTTAGGTGTGAGTAAATGCATTAAAATTATGCTAAAGACATACTCCAAATAATATAAAGGGAAGAACAAGCATCGAGTTTTGACACCAGCTATGTTGGATGTATTGTCATATTCTATAGTCGTAGCCTCCTATAGACCCATTCATAGCCCCTACCTCAAAATATAGGCTACATAAGGCCCTGGCCTTGACCTTCCCAAACCGTCGAATGCTACAATGGCATACGGTTGCATGCTCACCACTCTACTTCACTAACACTCATTCTTGCACCCTCCCTCGGCTTCTTCGCTTTGTTTTCTCTATCCTGGGCCACGTTCTTCTCCATATAACCCTGCACCATAAATTCCCGATCCATAAAAACTCCCATCCCAAACAGAGAAATCACAACAATTTCCTCGGTGACTTCATGTGTTGCCATCATAAAGCCGCCAGATATATAGATTGTCTGCTATTTAAAATCCTACTACGATCAGGAAACTGGAAAATTTACCTTTCCTTTATGTTGCATGCCATCCTCCAAGATTCATAATGAAGTTTGATCTCGTAGGGTATCCTGCAGCTTCTTTGTCCTTTATGACGGCGCAAGTTTGAAGCTTCTCACAAAACCTTAAATCTAGGAATTAGAGGTTGTAACTCGTAATCTCACTTAATTTCAAATGGAATTCAATATAAAAAGGTGTGAAATTTCACCTCTTCGAATAAATTCAACCTAATAAGTTCTTCCTTGTCTACTTTTTCCTCCCTACTGATTTTTTTATAAAACCCTAAATTCGAAAAATATAACATAAATCTCATAAAATTCTTGACTATTCCAGGTGAATTTTAATGTAACTAAGCTATTGTATATTTTAATGTAATTTTTATGTAAAATACAAATGCATATGGATGTGAATTATTTTTATTTCACGTCGTTGATATTATTTATCGAGCCTCACCGAGTCCTTCTTTTGATTATGTATTGAAACCTATGTTGCCAGGATACGGATACGAGTATCGGTTTGGATACGGATACGATACGTGGATACGTCAATTTTAAAAAACCCTTGGATACGATACGTCTTGGATACGTCCGTACATATATATATTAAAAAAATATATATCTATATATATATAATTTTTATGTACATCTACTCATTTTCATTTTTTAGTCCATAAAAAACTGAAATAGTAATACAAAACTTGAATCAATGTTCAAAGCATTCAATATACAGTTACTTAAGACTTTGCATTTTTATTGATCGTGTGGCTGCCATACATATGATATACGAATATCATGTCAACATGAATACGGACAAACTTGAAATTTGAAAACTATATTAGGATCCATGTTCAAATTTTCAAAACATACAATATACTTAAGATTTTACATTTCATATTTACTGCAGGATACGTATTTACTTTAAAATGAAATAAAACTTAAAAAAGACATATTTACTGCAGGATACGTGCCTGATATGTACAGGATACGTCAGGATATGTCACGGATACGTCTGTACATATCCATGACGTACCCGATGTATCCGGTACGTATCAGGCACGTATCCGTATCCGATACGTATCAAAGGGGATACGAGGGGGTCTTGGGCGTATCCATGCTTCCTAGATTGAAACATACAAAGTGTATATGATTTGTATTATACATAGTGTATGTGAATAAGATGGAGACAAGATTTATTTATATAGCCTCTTTTTTGTGAGAATCAAATTTTGGAATTCAAATCCATGACGTCAAGATTTCAAAATATGCACACAATGGGTTTCCATGAAGAAATTTAACCAGAAATAAACACAGGCTTGTAATAATTTTAGAATAAGAAAAAATATAATCCTTGACTTTTATATGCATTCAAACCTCCATTTTTACAAAAAAAGTAACGGAAATGTCTCCTTTATGTGTATTTCAACCTCTATCTTCATAATAACAATGTTCAAATACTTGAAAACGATCAAATCCTTCAAAATATTATCATAGTTACATAATCATAATTAGGATCACCACTCTACTCACTACCATTTGTTCTTACCCCTTCCCACTCACTCAGATGACCTCATTCTCGTTGCCTTACAAGTTATTATGACATTCCCCTTTGAAAAAGCGTACGTGCTCAAAATTTGGTTGCAAATTTATCGTGTATTTCCATCACCTTCTTTTGAATTTACAATGTCGTATTTACCAAGTTTCCTATTAGGCTCTACACATGGATGGAAAAAGCACGCGTTTCAAGCCCTCTAGATCCCAACTACATGATTTTCCTCTTTTCCCTCTAAGCGTGTGCTTAGTTATCATTGTGAATTTCAACATTATTATTACTATTATTTGCTTGTAAGTGGCCATACATTTCAACTCTATTAATTCCACCTCACATTTGACTTTTTTATTATTTCCTTGTTAGTTTATCATGACCAATATTTTTTCTTTGCAGCCAATCTTAGTTTAAAGTTTAGTTGTTTTCAGATCGCACATCACTATTACCATTAGTATTGCTAGACAGTGTGAGTGATTATTGTTTAAAAATTCTCATAATTCCACATTTTTTTATCAAATTATATTAATTTGTAACAAATTTTGGTTTGTCATTTTTCTTACTTTGATTCCAATGTATTACTCTCAATACAATGGTGATGATGCCTATTATTTTTATTAGGGAGATCTAGTCCCCCGACTTTCTGTTGAATTGGGATATTGACGTTAGGATAACAATAAAGTGGTCACTGATCACGACAAGCATTACCATATAAATATTTTAAAGCAACTTGACGACCGTGTGGTTTCCTCGGGCCTCTCACTAGGTTAAATTTTTCACGCACCTATGCACACCTAACAAATTTTACGTGTGAGTAAATCATCATTATATTTATTTTTATTTAACGTGGAAGCATTATAATTACGTTGAAGGCGCACTCCAAATAATATAAAAAGAGGGTAATCATCTAGATTTGACACCGGTCGTGTTGGGTGTATTGTCGCATCCTACAGTCGTAGCCTCGTATGGACCCATTCATAGCCCTCTACCTCAAAATGAAACTACATAAGGCCCTTGCCTTGACCTTCCCAAATTGTTGAATGCTACAATGGCATACGATTGCATGCTCACCACTTCGCTCCACTAACACTTATTCTTGCCCCCTCCCTTAGCTTCTTCGCTTTGTTTTCTCCACCCTGAGCCACATTCTTCTCCATATAACCCTGGAGCATAAATTCCCGATCCATAAAAGCTCCCATCTCATAAGGAGAATCTGCAACAATTTCCCGGTGACCTCTTGTGTTTCTATCATAAAACCACGAGCTATATAGATTTTCTACTATTTAAAATCCTGATACAATCAGGAAAATGGACAATTTACCTTGCCTTTATAGTGCACTCCATCCTCCAAGATTCACAATGAAGTTTGATCTCATAGAATATCATGCAGCTTATTTGTCCTTTATAACGACGTAAGTTTGAAGCTTCTCACAAAAACCTAATTCTAGGAATTATATTTTGTAACTCGTAATCTCACTTAAATTTATAATGGAATTCAACATAACAAGTTGTGCAATTTCACCTCTTTAATGAAATTCAACCTAATAAGTTCTTCCTTAAACCCTAATTTCGAAAAACACAACATAAATCTCATAAAATGCATATGGCTTTGAATCATCTTACTATTTTCTTTTTTTTCACATCATTGCCATTATTTATCTCCTCATTGGCCTCGGTCCTTCTAATTATGTATTGGGACATAAAAAATTTATATGATTTGCGTTATCGACAGTGTCTGTGAAATCCTATGCAATTAAAAGAGTGGTGATGTTGTCGGAAAAAGATGGAGACAAGATCTATTTATGTAGACACTTTTTGCAAGAAATAAATGTCGGAATTCAAATCCACGATGACAAGATTTTAAAACATGCGCACAATTGGTTTCCATGAATAAATTTAGCCACAAATAAACAATAGCTTGCAAGAATTTTATAATAATAATAAAAATAATCCTTGACCTTTATATGCATTAAAACCTCCATTTTTACAAAAAAGCAATGACAATGTCTCCTATTTGTGTTTTTTTACCTCTATCTTCATAATAATAACAATGTTCAAATACTTGAAAATGATCAAATCCTTCAAAATATTATCATAGTTAAATAATCATAATCAGGCTCACCCCTCCGCTCCACTACCACTGCTTCTTTCCCCCTTCCCATGGCTTCTTCACATTATTTTCTCCTCGGTTCCAATTCAAAGGGTGGCACTACATGTCCTATGTTGATGGTTAGTTTCCCCTATATAATCAAAATCCTCAACAAACCACACTTATCCATTTTTTTGGTGTTTATTGAATGACAATGTCATCTCTATTGTGTACGAGTAGAGCTTTGCATGAGGTCAACGCCTTTAGATTCTACTTCCACTCCACATCATCCTGTCTATATTTATGCAAGGGATAAAACTACAAACACAGTTTCTCCTACTTTCAACGCTCTCGCACTTCTCCGCCTCTCTATCCCCTTCTTCTTCACCTATCTTCCTCGCCCATGGTTTCTCTCCCTCCAATATGAATCCTCTAAAATATCCCCTTCAAAGTTTCCATCATACATTTCACTTACGATTGCTAGTTTATTACCGAGAGATTGAAATATGGAACATTTATTGAAACGATTGCCTACGATGGGAAATCGATTGAATTGCCATTTGCAAGTTTGAAACCGCATCAGGTCGGGTAGTGTGCAATTTCACAAAGGCGGAAAAATCTTGTAACAATGCGGCACTTACAAGTTGTCATCATAGAATAAATACATAATTTTCTTCCTAAAATACCGAGTACTTATCACTTTGACGCGAAGCTAGACTGGGGAGACTCGAGTTCAATACATTTTGCCTTCCGTGTGTACAAGTGTATCTTGAACCATGGGAGGCTGCAATTTTGAACCGTGTGTAATATGTGTGTGAACTATTAGGCCTTAAACAAACACATACTAATATAAATTAATACAGTAGCAAAGATAGGAAATAGAAGAAAAGTTTAAAATATAGTCTTTTTATTTTTCAAAAGAAAACAAAATTATTAAAATTGGAATATAAAATTATATATATATATTAGCAATCACGCGTGAGTTGTAATATCGAACCGTGTGTAATATGTGTGTGGACTATTAGGCATTAAACAAACACATACTAATATAAATTAATACAGTAGCAAGGATAGGAAATAGAAGACAAGTTTAAAATATAGTCTCTTTATTTTTCAAAAGAAAACAAAATTATTAAAATTGGAATATAAAATTTTATATATAAATTAGCAATCACACGTGAGTAGTGCGATGTGAACGCCGAAGGGGATGTGGCATGCGAACGATTTGGAAATGGGAATAAGTATGATGCAAAAAGAAGAAAGATAACAAAGAAATGATATTCTTAATTAAATATTAAATGAGACATGTACAAGTAATGAAATCAGATCGTATGAGTTTGATTATGATTGCATTGCATTTATTATTCTGCATAGGATCTTTTATTACCAAGAGATTGAAATACCTAGCCTTCATTGAAATGATTACCTACGATGGGAAATTGATTGAGTTGTAATTCGCAAGTTTGCAACCATGGAGATTATGCCAAAGAATGACTCAAACCCACAATGATTTTCTCCATCCTTGTATGTGGTTTCACACAATGATTCATTAATTTTTTCATAAAAGTGTGTATGTACATGTGCACTTTTGTTATGATTTTACAAATAAATGTTGCACGACATTATAAAAAATACCCAAGCTTCATATTATTTTCTCATCTAGGTATTGATTTTTAATATATATTTGGAAACTAGATTCATTGTTACGTTTTCATAAAATTATTTGTGCAAGTGTCTCATCTAGGTATTGATTTTTAATATATATTTGGAAACTAGATTCGTTGTTACGTTTTCATAAAATTATTTGTGCAAGTTTTTCATCTAGGTATTGATTTTTAATATATATTTTCTAGACTTGTGTTTGTGTTAGAGATGTTTGGGAATGGATTCCTTCTTTATTCTATCCCTTTCACCCCGATCCATTCAATTGGAGATTGAATTTTTTGGGGATTTATCTCGGTTGCTGACCTACATAGATTTTATATAGAAAATTTCAAATTTATTATTTTACTACAATTCTAGATAGCTAGAAATGTTGTTATCTATGATAATTATATTCTATTTCTCAGTAGTTTTTTTGTTAATGTAAAAAAATTATATTTTCAATTTGTCTCCATATCCGTACACAGGTTAAGAAAATGGCACTATAACTCCATCATATCCAGGATCTATTTGTAGTACCCTAATTTTGAACTAATGATATTTTAAAATGTTCCTTAACAATTATCTCACCCCATTAATCATTGTGAAAATAAATAACTAGTTCTTACATGCACCTCACTAAATTTATCTCTCCTTAGCCAATATATGTAACGTCTTGGTCATGACTGTTACTATGATGACTTCCACTTTTGACATTACAAACGTTGACATGTGATTTGTCTTAGGAAGGAGTATTCTTTTGACGTTAAAAATCATGTTTGCAATTGATGAGTTATTACTGTTCAGAATTCATGCTTGCTGTAATTTTGTTTACTTGTAAATGAAGCCATTCTGCGCTGTGAATTGTATATTAAAAATCTATACTGTTGTTTTCATATTTACCATATGATAACATCACACCTTGAATCAATTCCATTGATCCAAGGTATGCTTCAGTTCTTCTTTATTGTCATCTTGTTAATTGACATTCGAATGAAATGTATTATGGAACCGAGCTGTGTTTTGTTGTAAATTGTAAAGGACCTGGCTTCAGGTATCCTTATTTAGCATCATGCTGCAAACGGTAAGTTTGGACCTCCTTTATAGATGTTTTGTAATGCTGAGCAGCATGAGGAGATTGAGAATATGTTATTGGGCTATTAAGGCAAATACCTCAGCCTTGGTTGGAATGGTTGAAGCCATTTGGATCTGACCTAAATGGTAATGTTTTATCCTAATTGGATTTTTAACCTAAGGTAACAATACTTACCTAGGACCTATTACTAAACTATTTCAGTTACGCCTTAACCTATGTTGTAGTTTCCTACCCTATATGGATTCTAATCTAAGGTTTATAACCTAACCTAAGGTAATATGGTTAGTGGATATGGGGTTTTGGAAATAACCTAAGGTAAATTCTAATGACCTAAGAACTAAGGTGGAAACCTAACTAATGTTAAGGTGATCTAAACTATTACTAAGCCTAAAGGGGACCTAAGGGTTACGTGGCAAGTGGGAAGTTGGTGGCGATGGTTTTTAAGGTATTAATGAGGATTAAATTTTAGTCCTTACATCTTAATTTGCCAAGTTTGGCGGAGGCATGGAAGGTTAGTGGGATGCCTAGCTGGCATCATTGCTAAATTTAAAATACATGTTAATTTTTTAATTTAACTTTGCCAAATTTGGAAGGGTGGTGGTGTAAGGAAAGAGGAGGGAATGGGCATTCAATGGCAGTTCACCGAGTCATTATAGCTGCATATGGTTATCTGTTATGAGATTGATTAGCATGGAATATGTGTTCTAAATTATGATAATTTAGAATAGAGAACATTATTTAAGCACTTGAAATGTGTGTTCTAAATTATGATAATTTAGAACAAAGAACGCTATTCAATTTTATTTATTTATTTCCTTGTTTCTAAAGCTTTTAAATGGGAATGTTACAATAGATCACACTTAATTCTTATCACTAACCAGTCAAAAACCCACTTTTTTATTATAGAACATGTCTTAGAAAATCTATCGGCCTTCATCCACTTTGATATTGTATTTTTCAACTTAGTACGACAAAGTCGTCATTTATGGACACATGTGATTGAATGGATTTTTCATAAGATTAATGACCGTTTCCTCCAATCACTCGAGGATCACTTTTATAAATTCACAAGTCAACATAATCAACCTAATGTTAATTAAGAAATACAACATTTCACAATCTTCACATATAAAATAACCACCACCCCACCCTATTAGGGAAATCTTATCTCGCATCTTTACTACTACGTAGGAGATCACACAAAAACATATAGTTATTGAATCACTCTCTCAAGCACACCATCCTTCATTAACTCAAGACATCCTATAAGACTACACTAGGTGAACTTCTAAAGCTATATCATACATTATATATCAATATAAAGTGTCAATGGCCGTATTGGGGTATTCATTTCCAAACACATTATTCATAAGTCTTCCGAGAACATACACAAATCTCCATTTGCAAGACATGTTAGGTTCAAGAAAATATATAGAAACATCAAATGTACACTTTTTCTTGAAGGGAATGAAGTTAGACATTCTACAATACATAGAAGTGAGTGTGATATGTGCCAACGGAATTAGGGTGAGAGTGTCCCTTCACTAGGCCTTCGGAAATCAAATTTGGTCACACAAAAAGAGTAGGAAATCATTTGAATACACTTTATCTCAGTCCTTCCCATCCTAGAGGGGAAAGACAAATCTTTTTTATAGTAGAAAAATTAACTAAGTACGAATATTTTATCGGGCCGCAAGAAAGGAAGGTAGAAATGTCCATAAAGTTAGGCAATTGTATTTCAAATACATGTTTAGGCTGCACGGGATCACTAAACAAATCATTTGCGATAGAGACTAGGTTTTTAAAAGCCATTTCTATTAGGAGATATTCTGAAATGCAGGTGTTATATTTAACACGAGCTTTACACATCATCCCCCAAAAAATGTGTAGACAAAGGTTGCGAGCAAATGCTTCAAAGGGTATTTGATAATGTATGCAAGGGATAAGTAACACAAGTGAGTTGAAGAATTACAAGTGACAAAGTACTAGTATAACATGACATATTATTCATTCACAAATATGACCCAATTTAAAGTAATATATGACATAATATCCATAGTCACCATTGGATTGATTCATCTAGAAAGGTTCTTTACGCATAGGACATTGTGGAAGAGATGTAAAATGTTCATAAATTGCTAGGAGACAACTTAGACTTGAGTGCCTTGATGGAAGTACCTACTTTTCCACTTCCCTTTGTCAATGTCATCATCAATTGTTTTCTTCCATTATCAACACCACCACATTACCCGTCTTCTCCTTCCCACCAAGAAATTGGAGGGTGGAGATGTGGAGTGATCTCTTTATTTTGCATTTTCTGAGATTTCGATACATTTCTGCCTTTGCCAACGATTTGACTCAAACTCAGGCGAGTTCTTAACAAACTTATTCCTCTCCTCTCCGATTTCATGTTCTTTACGACAGGCCCGGGTTTGTATTTATTGAGTTGTTTTCGTTCTAAAAATATGAAGAAAACCACAAACGATTTTCTTCGATAAACTGTCTAAATCGCAGGCGATTCAACAACAACAGTTGTTTTGGTATTTTCTTCCGTAGCTGTTTTAACCAGTCATGTTAACAGACTTTCATTTGAGGAAACTTGAACCGCCTAACTTTAATATTCAAGATAAGGCGTATATAAAACATGGCTTTTTGTTTGTGGGCATCTGCTGCTTTTCGTTTATTTAAAACGGTTTTTATTTATATTTTCATGTCAATTTCTTCTTGAACAACATTGAATTTTTATCCGCTGACGAGCTTTATTAAAATATTCCAGCGTGTCACATGATGAACGGTATCTCTCCCATTCCATTTCATGGTTATGGTGGAAGGTTGCGTTCTTTCACAAGTAAACGAGCTTAAATAGAGGCTGCGGATTAGGGAGATTTGTCTCCACAATTTTTACTCGGAAGTTTTACATCTGCCAACAACTATGAGTCACAGATTAAGTGGGACTATTCTAGGAAGAAAACATGTGAGGCTGGCTTCGTCTTTCAAAGCATTCATGTTTAGGTCGGAGGTTGGAAGTGGTTGAGGGCCGTCTCCGCTTGTTTTGGGATTTTAAAAAGTAGAGATATACTGTACCCAATTCAAAAGTCAAAAAGGTAGCGATGGACACTGTGCCCAAATCGCAGGCACAAGCGGTTGAAAATGCCTCAGAGGTTCACATCCCCCGCTATAAATCCGATCACAGTACTCCGTCGGTGTTCAGAAATCCTCCTAATTTATTAAAAAGCCAGTTGCATGGTGCTGATGATCCAAAAGTCTTATGCCAAGGTTTCTCCATTCGGTCAGTTGATTTTCTATGTTTCAAGCTGTGCTTTTATTTAATGCTTAAAACAATGTGGAGATGTTGGCAGTCTCTGTCATATATTTTACAGAGAATATGTGGGCAAAATGGACATCAGGAAATGTTGGCCTTTCTCGGAGAGTTTGCTCAAGGAGAATTTGAGAGATTCAGGAAACCCACTTATTCCACCCACAAGACAGGCCTAATTACAGATGGAGTGCATCTCAACCTTTCATGGAAACTGATTGGGAAGACCAGTTCCATGGGGTCTCTCATGTCACAACCTGGAGGGAATTTCCATTGAGCCGGAAACCCCTTTACCACGACGGGATTGATTGACGGATTGTGGTCTCTAGACCCATTTGAAGACCGAGGACTCGGGGATTTCCAAAGAGCTTGAAGAAGATGCAAGGAAATTTAGCAGAGTCAAACTTTCAGGACATACGACAAAAGTGGAAAGAGGAAGGACGGTTTGAGGAGACGAGGAAATAGAGATGAAAGCCGGAATGATTATGGCCTCCGCGTGAGTTATGTAGTGCCGCCATTCGTTAGAGCCGCCACTTCGACACTAAAATGTACTACAAAGTCAGATGGTGGGGAGACCTGCAACTGCCAGGACTACACAAAAACGGAAAGGCTCCAGCCAACAAAAACCAGAATGGAAAACCGGAGGTACATACTTTCACATCCCCATTCAATGGGAAGCGAATACAAGTCGTTCAGCGATATGGTTGTCTGTGAAGATTCAGAAAAAGGCAAAGAGAGCTACAGAAGTGGCAGAAGAACAGGTAACAGCAAGGTCAATCTTTCTACAATCTGAGAGAAGCAAAAGTGATAATCTGTATTTGCAGGCAACAAAAACTGAGTCGGTTTGGCATGGTACTTCTAACATGAGTGATAATGATGTTTGTGCTTATGAGTCAAAATTTTGCCCAGATTTTTTGTATGGGAAAATGTTGAAAAAAATCACATCTACCACAATCACAGCTTGTGAATAACCATATAGATGACTGTCTTGCCCAAGCATCTGACATTCAGAGAAAGCAAGGTAAAATGCATAGATAGAAATCAAGGACACGAAGAAGAAGTCTCGTAGTGGAGTGGATATCTGTGCAGCTGCGCCACCAATTAAAAGCTTCTTTCGATTGTCTAGAAAATTTGGCAATGGCTGAATCACCCCATAAGCCACAAAACTTATTAAATCACAAGCTAAATAAACCTAAGGCAACGACAGAGAAACTATGTTTAGAAAATGTGATTTGTGATAGGTTATTAAAGTTCAATTGCAAGCGGAAGGAAACAAATGGGAAAGCCGGAAAAAGAAAGGCGATTCGATAAAGCCGAAAACAAAACGACAGCGGTTTGGTATAGGATCGAGTGTTTCGAATGCAGTTGGAGGTATGCCACATATCTTATGCATCTTTTCCAATTTTTCAAGTGTTGGTTAGTGCTTTTGAATTTTAAATTTGAGGCGTATGAGGCTCTCCAATTTATACCCCCAAAATAATTGTGTTTAGTTTCATATTTAACAGATTTACATTACAGAACTTTTTCTTCATAATTTACATTAAACTTTTGTTTAATGTGTTCAAAACAGAAAATTGGGTTAAAAACCCAATAGATAAAACATAGAACTGCCTTCATAACCTTACATTTAATGTTTGGCGAAAGCAATAGTTATGAATTTGTTTTCGAGTTTGTTACTTTTGAGCTTTCTCTTCATAATTTAATAAAACTTTTAATTCAGGAGTGTAAAACTCAAAATGTAGTCAAAACTGGAATGGATGAATAATTTTAGGCAAAAATCATGAATTAGTTTTTGAGTAATTATTTATGACTTAATGAGACACATAGATCTGAAAATGATAGTATAAAATAATATATTTTTACGTATGGGAATGTAGTTAAATATATAATATTATCTTTTCTTGGAATGTAAGATTTTTTGTATGGGAAAATGTTGAAATGAATGTGAAAGCAACACGTTAGATAAAAAAACGCTAAATTATTTTTAATGAAAATCACTACGAAAATGAGAAACTATTTTTATTTTCCTGTTCATAAAAGATAAATTATGGCGAGATGCGAGTTCTAGAGAAGATTTAGTATATAAGTTAATAGGTTATTACTTTTTAAAATTATTTTAAAGTAAGAGAAAATGTGAACCTTGTTCTACATCCTCATTTTTTCCAATTTAATAATAAAAATTATGAATATTAGATTATTATAATTAAAACACTTTTATGCTCTCATGATTTGTTAGATTTTATGGATAATGCGTATGTAGGAGTTGATCAAAATACTCTCATTGCTCTTAAGTCAAGCAAAGAAAAAAAAAAAAAAAAAAGGATGTAATGTTTTTCTCTTAATCTAAGAAGCAATAGTGGAGTCCATCTTTTTTAGGGTAATAGTAGATACTTAATCTAAATAAGGTTAGGAAAAATTGCAAAGCGCTAATTAAGGAACAATGAAAATGAAGATAATGAGATTGCAAATGCTTAGAAAGGAAAGTGAGAACCTTCAATGAAGGATTTAGAGAAAATGAACGATTTGTTTACCATGTAATGGATGTGGTGAGCCAAACCAAGTATCGTGGAGAGATCATGGTAAAAAATAGTTGTTTAGAAGATATTGAGGAGTTTAGCAGCAATATTTGATCTCATAGTTGTAGCTCTTGAGGATTCTGAAGAGTTATGAATGTTGGTTGTTGAAGATCTTATGATATATTTACAAAAACTTGTGGAAAATGCTAATTAGAAGTACTAGCTTTTCTCTTATGCGTGCATTACAATCACATATGAATCTAAAAAAGGGGGAACTTGAGTATTTATTAATCGCGGAGATTCATCAAAAGGAAGTAGCATTGATGATTCTATACAAGCAGAGGTGAAGTTGAGGAATAATAAATCATTTTCAAGAATGGAAATCGGAAGATCAACATTTGCACTAAATAAGTTTAGAAAAACATATTTAGGATGTTTACCGTGTCTGATTTAAAACATGATACAATTAACACTATGTAGTTTGTAGAAATGGGATATAAAGTTAATTTAAAGAAAGATGCATGTGTGTTTCAAGATAAGGATGGAAGTAAGATGATTTTTGCAAGAGTGAAGATGATAATGAACCATATGTTTCTTTTTAAAATTCAAAATGAATCGATGCTTTCATTTAAAGCTATAATTAAAAATTAATCATGGATTTTGATCTTTAGATATGGGAGTCTGAATTTGGACAAAAATAACTTGATAATATTATACAATAGTCATAATATTAATGTAAACATCAAGTTAAAATTGAATATGAAAGCAATATTACAAAATACACAAGATTTTACTTAGAAAAATCTTCAGTGAAAAAAAAATCAACCTTCTTCCTCATTATATTAACTCATGTGTACAATGGACAAATGGCCATCAAAGTTTTAACTCTACTTAAAGTGGAGTTTATGTAGTGAAAGCTGCATTACCAAATAACAAGTTCTAGATGAGTGTAAATGTGTATTTAGTGCAAACCATATAAATTATCCAACACATCTGCAAAAGGTTTTAGCAATAGAAATTCATTTCATAACAAAATGGTGAAAGGTACCATGATAGAGGATCCCAACATAGTTTTTGAAGGCTGCGTCCTTGGAAAACAATGAAGGGAACACTTAAAGATGGTAAATCGTTTAGGGTGAAATATTTAGTTGAACTTATTACTTATGATTTATCTAGGTGAAATATTTAGTTGAACTTTATACAAGAAAACTCTAAATTAAGAATTTATTTACTACCAGATACACACACCACTTAAAAATGGTGTTGCTGAAAGAAAGAATAAAAAATAATGGACATTAAAGGAAAAATGTTGAAGGATAAGAATTTTTAAATTATTATTTAGCTAAAGTGGTAGGTTTTCTTTATTTATTGAGTCATCTCTCAAAAAAAGTGTGAAAAATAAAATTCTGTAAGAAACTTGGAGTAAGATGAAACAAAATGTGGAATATTTGTGATTTTTTGGGTGCATTACATATGCATATGTTAGTATAAAAATAGACAAGAAAATCTGAAAATAATATTCTTGTGGGTTATAGTGAGCAATCTAAAGCATAGAGGCTTTAAAAATCTCTTACAACTTACAACACTATAATCAAAATATATGTTGCATTTAATGAGGAAGAGGATTGGAATTGAAATGAGAAATTAGAACAATAACATCCCAATTATATTAACATGGAAAATTCAAATGAGAATCGGTCAAATTGGCGTTTAATAGTGAGTAGCAGCTCCAACATACAAACATCGATACCTCACCTTCATCTACATCTCCAAATGCAATAAGATATGCCATTTCAACACCCAATAAAATGAGAATCTTCGAAAATATTTGTGAGGTAACATTGAATGAACAAAGTGACAATTGATATTATTATATGATGAAACAATTGGGAATACAAATTGGGTGATAACAATTAATGATATTGAAATTGATGCAGATGAGAAAACTCAAACTTCAAATATAGTAAACCTTCAATCACACGGATGTAAATGACGTTAAATGGGCTTACAAATCCAGATCCAATTCAAATTGTGAAATTAAAAAACACAACGGAAGAGTGGTTAAAGTTTTTTTGCAAAATATAATAAAGACTAGTAAAACTTTGGGAGTAATAGCGAGGAAGACAATTTGATAACAATTTCCATAATAACACCCTCGTGCTTTTGGGAAGTGTCTCATTGGGATGTAAAATTGACATTTTGGATGAATTCTTGGTAAAAGAGGTGTATGTGGAACAACCAATTGGTAATGTATAGCTCATCATGACTTGGACATAAATAATTCCATCTCTGCGTCTTCACCAATCTTGTTTAACTTTGCCATTAATTGGTTTTATACTCGGCAACGAGTATTTTCCTTAGGAGTTGGGCTAGTGAGGATGTACAACAAACATGCGAGGATTTAACTCAGTCTTCTTTGTTGTCTTATTCTCTTCTTATCCGTCCCAAAAAAAACCAGTACCAACATTGTCCCTACATCGCAGAAATTGGCTGAGCAAATGACAAAGGAAACACTATCAATCTTTGGGAAAATAACTTGATGAAATCTGTTGTGGCTGCCAAATTCACAGGCACTAAAAGCATACATCCCTCTAAAATGTCATACAATTGGACTGATATCCGCGCCTATTTCTATCACTTGTCAATGCAATTGGAGGAGATAAGAAGAAACACCGTCCTCTTGATTTGGTTTATAGTTTGAGTTGTCAATTACTGCGGTGCGAGATTAAGTTTCACTGTATGACAGGGGTTGAGTTCTAGAGAAGATTTAGTTGGGCTCGAATAGGTTATTACTCACAAAATTTGTAATTCCACCTACAGAAATAACACTAAAAGAATTTATATAACTAATATGATCCATTAATTAATGATTGAAGTGTTTGCATATTTAATACTTCTTTATGTTAATTTATATTATACTCATGGATACTTAACAAGAATATACTATTTAATTTATTTCCCAACACACTTTACACATGAGAGACACAATAACTCTTACATACCTTTCATCAAAACTTTTACGCTTTAAATACAAAATATTTTCTTTTTTTTCCTTTTCAATAAAGACTTGATTTGGCTAGAAGTTATTAAATTTATTCAAAAAATGCAGTTTATTAAACAATTTACTTTAAATGAGAGAGGATAAAAAGTATAATAATAAAGTAGAAGAGTGAAGTTAATATTATTTACAGATTTAGAGATATTGCGACTGACTCCTATTGATGCAAAGTTAATATATAATAAAAAGATCAGCATATGTTAGTTTCTTTTATGAGAACTAAAATATGTATAAAAATCAGCCGCAAACGTCTATTTTTGGCTCTTGTGAACCCATGTATCAGCAATTTTTCTATCTTTACTTCTTAATAATCCACGCGTCTATCAAATTTTTGTAAAAATCTTTACCTCTTGAGGTGTATGAGGTCTCCAAGTTATACCCCCAAAACAATTGTTTTTAGTCCATATTGCCAAACTTTTTATGATGGGTCCTCCGTAGAATAGATGATGTTGTGAAACTAACTTTTAATCATTTCAGTATTGTTATGTAAGATCTTATTTGTTTTATTTAAAGACCACCCAAATATATGCTGCTATAAGATCTAGAGTACCCTACATTAATAAATACATAGTTAATAATAGGACATCTTAGCATATATTAATAGTTTCCCAACCATAAAGTATTGTTAGTTTTAACCTTATTAAAGGATTTTGTAATTTCAAACTTCTTTTCAAGTTTTGATAAAAAATCCCATAAACAATTTTGATTTAAAAGAGATCTGAAGTTTAAAAGTTCAGTTATAAAATAATATATTTTAAAAATATAAAAAGCAATGGTAAATGCATATATAAGCATATAATATATGTAGTTTTATACAGGAAAGTTTTTGGTGTGAAAATTGGAAGGAAATGACCGTAGTTATTTTTTAAGACTATAATTTATTGAATGAAATTGGTTTTTGGTATGTGTATTGTAATTTTTTATGAGCATCGTTTTATTGTGATAATTCAGAATTTAATTTCATCTAATCTTTGCACATATAAAATTTTAATTTGGTATATAAGCGTAAGATTTTTTGAGTTTGTGGCGTTTCAATTTTTTTAAAGTGATTTTTTATAAAATGAGTTTTAACAGAAAAAGAGAACCTTGTTTTACATCCTCATTTTTTCCAGTTTAATAATAAAAATTATGAATATTATATTTTTTTAATTAAAACACTTTTATGCTCTCATGATTTGTTAGATTTTATGGATAATGCGTATGTAGGAGTTGATCAAAATACTCTCATTGCTCTAAGTCAAGCAAAAAAATAAAAAGAAGGATGTAATGTTTTTCTCTTAATCTAGGAAGCAATAGTGGAGTCCATCTCTTTTAGGGTAATAGTAGATACTTAATCTAAATAAGGTTAGGAAAAACTGCAAAGCGCTAATTAAGGAACAATGAAAATGAAGATAACGAGATTGCAAATGCTTAGAAAGGAAAGTGAGAACCTTGATGAAGGATTTAGAGAAAATGAATGATTTGTTTACCATGTAATGGGTATGGCGAGCCAAACCCCAAGTATCGTAGAGAGATCATGGTAAAAAAATAGTTGTTTAGAAGATATTGAGGAGTTGAGCAGCAATATTTGATCTCATGGTTGTAGCTCTTGAGATTCTTAAGAGTTATGAATGTTGGTTTTTGAACATCTTATGATATATTTACAAAAACTTGTGGAAAATGCTAATTAGAATTACTAGTTTTTCTCTTATGCGTGCATCTATTAATCACGGAGATTCATCAAAAGGAAGTAGCATTGATGATTCTATACAAGAAGAGATGAAGTTGAGAATTAATAAATCATATTCAAGAATGGATATCGGAAGATCAACATTTGCAGTAAATAAGTTTAGAAAAACCTATTTAGGATGTTTAACGTGTCTGATTTAAACCATGATACAATTAACACTATGTAGTTTGTTTTATGTGATATAAAGTTAATTTAAAGAAAGATGTATGTGGGTTTCAAGATAAGGATGGAAGTAAGATGATTTTTGCAAGAGTGAAGATGATAATGAACCATATGTTTCTTTTTAAAATTAAAAAAGAATCGATGCTTTCATTTAAAGCTATAATTAAAAATTAATCATGGATTTTGCATCTTAGATATGGGAGCTTGAATTTGAACAAAAATAACTTGATAATATTATACAATAGTCATAATATTAATGTAAACATTAAGTTAAAATTGAATATGAAAGCAATATTACAAAATACACAAGATATTACTTAGAAAACTCTTAGAAGTGAAAAACACAGCATGTGTACAATTCAAAAACGGCCATCAAAGTTTTAACTCTACTTAAAGTGGAGTTTATGTAGCCACATTAAAAAGTAACTGTGAAAGCGGCATTACAAAAAAATAAGTTCTAGATGAGTGTAAATGTGTATCTAGTGCAAACCATATAAATTATCCAACACATCTGCAAAAGGTTTTAGCAATTGAAATTCATTTCATACCAAAATGGTGAAAGGTACTGTTAGTGCAAAATCACAGCACCCCTGGATGCAGATCAGGCTTCTAGGTTGATCACTCAGGCATCCAGTGTGATTGCACAACATTGAATCCTTTCTCCAGGTGTGGGACCTGTAAAATGAGAAAGGAATCTCCAGAGAAGGCTGGTTCCTGCTCCTAAACTACCTGCCACAAGCTATTCCAGTGCAGGCAAGCTAATCTAATCCTAATCTAACCATGCCAAGGAGACAGAGAGAGAGAGAGAGAAGGGAAAAACAGAAAAAGCCTACACTAAAACGGTGATACACCAGAGAAGGAGAATGTTGAACCTCTATCAAAACTGCCATGGGACAAAGAGAGGTGAGCAATGGGAAGGATGGACAGATGCATCACAGGCCCAAGGATAGATTTCACACAGAAAATGTCCCAAAACTCCATGAACACAGCTCCAGACCTGCAATGAACATTCAAACATGCACAAATACCTGCAATGAAGAGAGGCAAGAGGAAAACAAGCGAAGAACGAGCAAGGATGGACAGATGCATCACAAAACACGTTTTTGCTGCTCAGGAAGTTTGCGAGAACATCATTTCATTAGTAAAAGGCAAAAACGCCATTACAGAGCAGGGAGGAGGTTCGAGCTCCATTTTCAACCCTAGAGAAGAAAAGAAGGGAGGGCAGAGCAGAAAAGATGAACAACTTGTTATGTCCCCTTTTAAAATGAGCCAAATCTGGCTTTATACAATGCATGGGTCGAGCCCAGGAGACAGAAAACATAGGAAAACGTGTAAGCAGCCCAACCATTGACCAAAACACATTCTTCATTAAAATCGGTGGTTGAGACATCACTTCTGGCCATGCTGAAGAAGAATGCGACCCATGTGCATTAAAACTGGTTGTTGAAACGTCGCTTCTGGCCATGATCACGTGTCAGAGCCATTTCTCAATTTTCTCTCTCCATACTACACCAAAATTTGAGATTGATCCTAGAATCATGTAGAGAATTTCATAAGCTTTCCGTTGATATAAAGAACGTGCAAATCCGAGCTCTGGATCGAAAGTTATGGAGGTCTGAAGTTTTAGGGCACAAAACAGGTGAAAACGTGTTTTGAAATCTTTCCCGCGCTCTGCCACCTGGATGACACGTGGCACGCATTGATTGGTCGCATGATTCTCTCTCCTCTACCTTTCGGTGGGCTTTCTTTTGAAATTTCCTTGTGGGCCCCTTAAACTTGGACACGTGGCATGCATTGATTGGCCGACAGGGGCGCGGGGCAGACCTTGGCTTTTAGCTTTTCGGCCAAAACTCATGCCAAATTCTCTAACTCCTTCCCGAGCTCCGCATTCCCTGTTCCATAGGACACGTGTCCTCTTTTGATTGGCTCGGGCTGACCCCTCAAAATTCACCCTTTGACCTTTGGACTCTTTCCCCTGCGACACGTGTCGTGATCTGGTTGGTTCTCGGCCCTTTCGGCTCCTTCGCGCCCCTTCGTCCCGGATGTCCCAAGATTTGAACTTTCTTCTCAGGCGAAACCAGATTGGTCGATTCGCGTCATCACGGCCCAAATGTCCCAATTGCTTCCGGACTGTTTGTTCTCATTTCGGCCGATCCGGCCGGTTCACGTACTTCAGCGTACTCTTGTCCCGAATCGTCGCTTCCCGCCAAGAGATTAGTCATTTTTCTTCCTCTTTCGGCCGGATCGGCTTCTCGCGCCCGCCGCGTACTTCTGTCCCAGATGTCCCTTTGCTTCACGGGCCGCCTGGAGGATTTTCGGCCGATCCGCGCCTAGATGTCCCAAATGTCCCGACTGCCCCTAGGACTAGGACTTAGTCATTTTTTATGATTTTTCCTGGATCAATCTACATGCTTGGAACTGCAAAACTCTGATGCATGTTATCGAAATTTACCCTGGGGGGAAATTTTGACAACAGTTTGGCGACTCAGTGGGGTCATCTACTGCTAGATGAATGATCAGTAGCCTGAAGCAATCCATTGGGCATGGAGTCATAAGCAAGCCTGAAAACTGATCTGAACTTTGAAAACTTCCCTCTGAGCCACTTGAATCCCACCGGACATGGAGTTGTTCTCACCAAAATGCCACTGAAACGAACTGTGCAAGAGCAAAACCAGCACAACAAAACTATGTACAGAACTAAAAATCATACATGCTCCAAAATGAAACATGCAGAGTGTGCACAAGCACTTCTTCTACTGAAAGCAAACCTACCTACTCTACTCTAACTGGAGCAAAGGCAAGCTAAACAAACCCTGCAATTGGTTGTGAGAAATAGCTTCCCTTTCTCAAAAGTGGCAGCCATGCAATTGATTTGGAGCTGATCATGGCTGTTAGGATGAGTGGGAAATCAACAAGAAGTTGATCTTCCACCCAAATCATCAAGGTATCAGCTGAAGGAAAATTCAATACCTCTTTTAGTTGTTCTGCATTTGGGTTGAAGAGGTATGACAGCTGATCCTTGATACTTTGTAGCTCACCCTCATGCTCAGAAGCAAGCATGACTGGTTGTGACTTCTCCTTTGGCTCCAATGAAGCCAAATACCTGATTGGGCAAGGTCTGATCAGTTTGATATGCCCATAGCTCTGATTTTCAACTCCAAGAATGGAGTCTTCTTGTAGACCTTGAATGGATGGTGTGGAAGCAATGGTAGAACCCTTCTGCCCTTTCTCTTCCTCCAATGAAGAACATGAAAGATTAAAATCTTCCAATCTTGATTCCGAAGAGCTGTTATAAGATGCAGGCTGCTGCAAATGAATGTTCTCCTTCAGGACAACAGACTCTTGTGTTTGGAATGTGGATGATGAAAGAGAGAATGGTGGAAACTCAACCGGCTCTTCTCCATCAAAACAGTCCTCCAAATCTGACAGATAAACTGCCTCATTGCTGTCCTGCTGCAAATGCTCAACTTCCTCCATGGTGTCTTCTTGATCTGTAACTTGACCACCATGGTTTCTTTCTCCCTTCAACATTGAGTTTGAGAGGTCAAACTCCTCTTCAGCACTGGAACTTGAGAGAGGTGAAGTAGAAAGAAGAACTGAAGGTTCTCCTGTAGCCTGCTTTGTGCTCAGAGCTCTTGGATCTGCACTTTTCTCCCCCACAACTAGAATGTGCTCCTCTTCTTTTGGATTTAGAGCAGCTTCTCCTTCCTCCAATGTTTGAAGACAATCTTGCTTTTGATTGAACTCTTCCTCCAGCATGAAGTTTGTCAAGTCAAACTCTTCGATCTGCTGCTCTAGAGGACAAGTTGGGACTGCAAGATCTTCTTCTGAGCTTTCTTCCTTTATGGCTGATTGTGCAACAAAATCAGTCCTGACCACCATTTTTTCAACCTCAGCCTCTTCTGTAGGTTTAACCATTAAGGGGATCTTTGTTATCCCAGATTTAGCAGCCCAACTCCTCAAGTTGTCTGTCATTTCTTTTCTGTCGGGCTCCTCTTCTTGCTGTCCTTCATGGCTGATTTTTGCAATTTCTTCTTCCCCACATGGAATTGGGGATGCAAGAGGAGAAGTGGATTGTAACTCAAATGGCTTGGCAATTTTTCGTGGTGGTGGAGGTAGAAACTCTTGTTTCTTTGGAGGAGGGGGTATTTCTGTTAGCTCTTGTGGAGGGGATGACTGTTTAGAAGGAAAAAGGAAAGAAGAATTGAGGTGTGTTGGAAGACTGAGAGGTGGAGACATGGGATCAACATTTGGGACAGCAGATGGAGAGTTTAAAATTTGCAAGTCCAAATGAGATGATGCTGCTTGAGTAATGGGAAGAGAAAAACCGGATGATGGTGTAGAACTTACCCATTGACAAGGTTGTTCAACACCGAATGTATAGGCCTCTATTTCTGCTGTCCATTGTGCAAGTTGGGGCAGCATCTTTATCATGAAGTCCAGCTTCTCTTGAGGGCTGAAGTGTCTTGGAAAAGGGCCTCCCCATGGACAAGGAGTCCTGTAACCGATTCTGAAAGCTCTCATTTGAGCTGTTGCTCTGGACTGCACCATCTTTACCTCCATCTTTTGGATTTTCTCCAACAGACCAGCATCTTGGATCTGATGGTCTTCATTATATGTATACTCTTGCTCTTGGAAAGCTCCATAGCCAAACTGACTTTGGCACAGCTGCTCATATGGGTATGCATACTGATCTTGAATCTGCTCAAAATGCTGATTTGGAAGATTTGTAAAACATGTTGGAGGTGTGATATACTGCTGTTGTTGATGTGAATTCCATGATGGAAACGAAGTCATGATTGCACAACCTCATGGAATGGAAAAGAATGAAAGAGATGGAAAGAAATATGGAAGGGAATGGATGGAAAACGGGTCTGCAACTTCAGAAATGAGTTGCTGATCAGATGGAGTCGCCAGATGTGTTTGTAAGTGCCTCCAAAGGCTGAAATCTTCACAGGAACACACCAACCTGCGAAAGATGAAGTGGAAGACCTCTAAGGTCCCACCAGTGTGCCAGAACTGTTAGTGCAAAATCACAGCACCCCTGGATGCAGATCAGGCTTCTAGGTTGATCACTCAGGCATCCAGTGTGATTGCACAACATTGAATCCTTTCTCCAGGTGTGGGACCTGTAAAATGAGAAAGGAATCTCCAGAGAAGGCTGGTTCCTGCTCCTAAACTACCTGCCACAAGCTATTCCAGTGCAGGCAAGCTAATCTAATCCTAATCTAACCATGCCAAGGAGAGAGAGAGAGAGAGAAGGGAAAAACAACAAAAGCCTACACTAAAACGGTGATACACCAGAGAAGGAGAATGTTGAACCTCTATCAAAACTGCCATGGGACAAAGAGAGGTGAGCAATGGGAAGGATGGACAGATGCATCACAGGCCCAAGGATAGATTTCACACAGAAAATGTCCCAAAACTCCATGAACACAGCTCCAGACCTGCAATGAACATTCAAACATGCACAAATACCTGCAATGAAGAGAGGCAAGAGGAAAACAAGTGAAGAACGAGCAAGGATGGACAGATGCATCACAAAACACGTTTTTTGTTGCTCCAGAAGTTTGCACAGAACATCATTTCATTAGTAAAAGGCAAAAACGCCATTACAGAGCAGGGAGGAGGTTCGAGCTCCATTTTCAACCCTAGAGAAGAAAAGAACGGAGGGCAGAGCAGAAAAGATGAGTAACTTGTTATGTCCCCTTTTAAAATGAGCCAAATCTGGCTTTATACAATGCATGGGTCGAGCCCAGGAGACAGAAAACATAGGAAAACGTGTAAGCAGCCCAACCATTGACCAAAATGCATTCTTCATTAAAATCGGTGGTTGAGACATCACTTCTGGCCATGCTGAAGAAGAATGCGACCCATGTGCATTAAAACTGGTTGTTGAAACGTCGCTTCTGGCCATGATCACGTGTCAGAGCCGTTTCTCAATTTTCTCTCCAGAATGCACCAAAATTTGAGATTGATCCCAGAATCATGTAGAGAATTTCATAAGCTTTCCGTTGATATAAAGAACGTGCAAATCCGAGCTCTGGATCGAAAGTTATGGAGGTCTGAAGTTTTAGGGCACAAAACAGGCGAAAACGTGTTTTGAAATCTTTCCCGCGCTCTGCCACTTGGATGACACGTGGCACGCATTGATTGGTCACGTGATTCTCTCTCCTCTGCCTTTCGGCGGGCTTTCTTTTGAAATTTCCTTGTGGGCCCCTTAAACTTGGACACGTGGCATGCATTGATTGGCCGACAGGGGCGCGGGGCAGACCTTGGCTTTTAGCTTTTCGGCCAAAACTCATGCCAAATTCTCTAACTCCTTCCCGAGCTCTGCATTCCCTGTTCCATAGGACACGTGTCCTCTTTTGATTGGCTCGGGCTGACCCCTCAAAATTCACCCTTTGACCTTTGGACTCTTTCCCCTGCGACACGTGTCGTGATCTGGTTGGTTCTCGGCCCTTTCGGCTCCTTCGCGCCCCTTCGTCCCGGATGTCCCAGTACGAACTTTCTCTGTTTCGGGCGAACCGGCCGGTTCGCGTCATCACGGCCCAAATGTCCCAATTGCTTCCGGACTGTTTGTTCTCATTTCGGCCGATCCGGCCGGTTCGCGTACTTCGCGTACTCTTGTCCCGAACTGTCCCGCTCAGCAGTTAGTCATTTTCTTCCTCTTTCGGCCGGATCGGCTTCTCGCGCCCGCCGCGTACTTCTGTCCCAGATGTCCCTTTGCTTCACGGGCCGCCTGGAGGCTTTTCAGCCGATCCGCGCCTAGATGTCCCAAATGTCCCAACTGCCCCTAGGACTAGGACTTAGTCATTTTTTATGATTTTTCTTGGATCAATCTACATGCTTGGAACTGTAAAACTCTGATGCATGTTATCGAAATTTACCCTGGGGGAAATTTTGACAACGATACCCATGATAGAGTATCCTAACATAGTTTTTGAAGGCTGCATCCTTGGAAAACAATGAAGGGAACACTTAAAGATGGTAAATCATTCAGGGTGAAATATTTAGTTGAATTTATTACTTATGATTTATCTAGGTGAAATATTTAGTTGGACTTATTACAAGAAAACTCAAAATTAAGAATTTATTTACTACTAGATACACACACCACTTCAAAATGGTGTTGTTGAAAGAAAGAATAAAAAATAATGGACATTAAAGGAAAAATGTTAAGGATAAGAATTTTTAAATTATTATTTAGGTAAAGTGGTAGGTTTTCTTTATTTATTGAGTCATCTCTCAAAAAAAGTGTGAAAAATAAAATTCTGTAAGAAACTTGGAGTAAGATGAAACAAAATGTGGAATATCTGTGATTTTTTTAGTGCATTACATATGCATATGTTAGTATAAAAATAGACAAGAAAATCTGAAAACAATATTCTTGTGGATTATAGTGAGCAATCTAAACAATAGAGGCTTTAAAAATCTCTTACAACTTACAACGCTATAATCAAAATATATGTTGCATTTAATGAGGAAGAGGATTGGAATTGAAATGAGGAATTAGAACAATAACATCCCAATTATATTAACATGGAAAATTCAAATGAGAATTGGTCAAATTGGCGTTTAATAGTGAGGAGCAGCTCCAACATACAAACATCAATACCTCACCTTCATCTACATCTCCAAATGCAATAAGATAGGCCATTTCAACACCCAATAAAATGAGAATCTTCAAAAATATTTGTGAGGTAACATTGAATGAACAAAGTGACAATTGGGAATACAAATTGGGTGATAACAATTAATGATATTGAAATTGATGCAGATGAGAAAACTCAAACTTCAAATATAGTAAACCTTTAATTACACGGATGTAAATGACGTTAAATGGGCTTACAAATCCGGATACAATTCAAATTGTGAAATTAAAAAACACAACGGAAGAATGGTTAAAGATTTTCTGCAAAATATAATAAAGACTAGTAAAAGTTTGGGAGTAATAGCGAGGAAGACAATTTGATAACGATTTCCATAATAACACCCTCGTGCTTTTGGGAAGTGTCTCATTGGGATGTAAAATTGACATTATGGATGAATACTTGGTAAAAGAGGTGTATGTGGAACAACCAATTGGTAATGTATAGCTCACCATGACTTGGACATAAATAATTCCATCGTGCGTCTTCACCAATATTGAAATTGATGCAGATGAGAAAACTCAAACTTCAAATATAGTAAACCTTCAATTACACGGATGTAAATGACGTTAAAGGGGCTTACAAATCGGGATACAATTCAAATTATGAAATTAAAAAACACAACAGAAGAGTGGTTAAAGTTTTTTTGCAAAAATATAATAAAGACTAGTAAAACTTTGGGAGTAATAGCAACGAAGACAATTTGATAACAATTTCCATAATAACACCCTCGTGCTTTTGGGAAGTGTCTCATTGGGATGTAAAATTGACATTTTGGATGAATTCTTGGTAAAAGAGGTGTATGTGGAACAACCAATTGGTAATGTATAGCTCACCATGACTTGGACATAAATAGTTCCATCTATACGTCTTCACCAATCTTGTTTAACTTTTCCATTAATTGGTTTTATATTCGGCAACGAGTATTTCCTTCCAAGTTGGGCTAGTGAGGATGTACAACAAACATGCGAGGATTTAACTCAGTCTTCTCTGTTGTATCTTATTCTCTTCTTCTCCGTCCCAAAAATAAACCCGGTCCCAACACTTTGTCCCTACATCGCAGAAATTGGTGAGTAAACGACAAAGAAAACACTATCAATCTTTGGGAAAATAACTTGATGAAATTTGTGGCTGCCAAATTCACAGCACTAAAAGCATACATCCCTCTAAAATGTCATCTTAAGCGGGATCATCTATAGATATGGTATCTCATAGGTTATTATTTTATATAATGGGATGCCTTAAAAAAAATGCAGAGGTGCATGAGTAATGTGCTTAATTTAAAATACATCATCACATAACTGATTTTCTTAGCCGTCTTTTCCAAAATCTTAGGATTTAACAATTTCAATTAAGATATTATGAGATTAGCGGACACTATTTTAGACGATGACATAATATTTATCGAAAGGATTTAACAAATTAATGAAAGATATTTTGATCTTAGCGACCACTATGCTAGCCGAAGACATAATATTTGGAGCTTACGGTTTGGAGGATTAAACAAATTAAATTAACATATTTTGAGCTAATGTTTCATGCTTAGTGGTCGCTATCATTTAATGAGTTATTCAATGATATTTTAAGCTTAGTGTTCACTAGCTTATGACACAACATAATATTTGGATCTTAGTGTTCACTAGGATTTAAAAATGAAATCAACATAGTTTGAGCTTAGTGGCCGTTAGGTTCTTAAACAATATTATATTTCGAGCTAAAGAGTCACTAGCATTGAACAAATTGAAGAAAGACATTGAATTTAGTGTCCGCTAGGTTATGTCTCAACATAACCTAACAAATTATATTGTAATCTTAAGGTTTTAACAAATTATTCGTAAGGTTTTAACAAATTAAAGTAAAATGTTTTGTGCTTAATGACCTCTTAAGTTAATCAATGCCATTAACTTTAGAGATCTTTATACCAATCAAGACTTGTATAAATTATTTGAATTCATTGTACGATTTTAATATTTTAAATTAAGATATTTAGAGCTTAGCACTGCTAAGTTATGCCACCACATAATATTTGGAGACTATCACTTTGGTTAGGATTTAATAAGTTAAATTAAGATATTTTGAGTTTAGCGATTCTGCTAGGTAATGTGATAACAAATTATTTGGAGATTGTATTCTCTAGTGTTTAATAATTCATAATTATAATATATTACAACATTTAACAAATTAGAAGAAGATAATTCATAATTATAATTCTGAATTAACTTAGTTAGGGCTAGGTTAATCAACAACATAGTATTTTGAGCTTACGGTCAATAGGATTAAACAAATCAAATTAACGAATTTTGAGCTAAGAGGCGTTAATTACATCTACAATATAATATTACGAGCTTAGTGGTGACTATCATTTAACAAGTTACTAAATGATATTTTGAGCTTAGCGTCCGCTAGCTTATGACACAACATAATATTTGGAGCTTAGTGGTCTTTAGGTTTTAACAAAAGAAAGGAAGATATTATAAGCTTAGCGGCCAATAGGTTATGCAAAAACATAATATTTAGATATTAGAGGTCACTAAGATTAACAAATTAAATCAACATAGATTAATCTTAGAGTTCGCTAGGTACTTAAACAATATAATATTTCAAGCTAAAAAGTCACTAGCATTTAACAAACTAAAGAAAGACATTTATAATTAAGTCCCCGCTAGCTTATGCTTCGACATAAGATAACAAATTCTATTGTAATCTTAGAAGTCTCTAGTTTTTAACAAAATTAAAGTAAAAAGTTTTGAGCTTAGCGATTTATAAGTTAATCAATGCCGTGAACTTAGGAAATCTGTATAATAAGCAAATGATGTATAAATTAGTTGAGTTTATTGTACTGTTTTGAGATTTTAAATTAAGATATTTCAAGCTTAGCACCCGCTAGGTTATTCCAGCTCATAATATTTAGAGCACATATGTTGTTAGGATTTAATTAATTAAATTAAAGATAATTTGAGCTTAGTGGCCGCTAGGTTATGCCACAACATATTATTTGTAGATTACATTCGCTAGGGTTTAATAATTCATAATTATAATATTTTAGAACATTTAACAAATTAGAGGAAGATATTTTGAACTTAGTTGGCACTAGGTTAAACAAGGACATAATATTTGTAGCTTGCATTCGTTAGGATTTAACAAATTAAATTAATAATTTATGGAGCTATGTGGTGAATAACTACTTCCACAATATAATATTTCGATCTAAGTTTTTATAACACTTTACAAGTTAGAGAACTATATTTTGATCTTAGCCAATGGTATGTTATGCTACAACATAATATTTAGAGCTTAGTGGTCACTAGGTTTTATAAAAAAAAGTAGAATATTATGATCTGATCTGTCGCTAGGGTATAATAAGACATAATATTTGGAGCATAACGATCGTAAGGATGTAAGAAAACAAATTAAGATTTTAGAAGCTTAGCCATGGCTAGGATATACCAAATAAATATTTTTTTTGGAAATATGGTAAAAGTGGGGGTTTTGAAATGACCCTCATCCTCTTACAAAAAGCCTTCAAGGAAAGATATTATAATGAAGATAGAAGAGAAAAAGCCCTTACGTAGCAAAAAGTAAAAAGATAAAATGGCCCATAAAAAATAAAACCGAATTACATTTTAAGTTGATCTACAACATCATTTTTTCATACAAAAGGTAACTTGAAGACATTATTGATGCTTTGAGAAGTCTTTCAAAGATGTTTTTGGTCTTTGCGATGCACAAAATTACATTAACTAGAAGTTCAGTGGAAAGGAGGTTGATCTAAGTCTGATAGTGGAGTTGAAGTGCTTCTTGTGCCTTCTCCAAGGTAGTTGAAGGGTTTTTGAAGAATTTCAAGTGCCTTTCTCCATTTTGAAAGCCAAAAGGTTGACCTCCAAGTTCAAATATCTTGAATAGGTAAGCTACAAATGAAGGGTGAGCTCGAGAAGGTGTAATATAGAAATTAATTTGAAAGGATAGAAAAGATATATGAGCTCGAAGTGAAGATGAAGAGTTATAGAAAAGGAAAAAAATGAAGTTGAGCAATAGGTGTTTGATGTTGAAAGGTTTGTTTTCTAACAAGAATAATGAATATGACAAGTTGGAAGATGAAAGGATGCAAGTTGGATTGTGGTTGTAAAAAGAGAAAGTGTAGGAAAGGAATAAGTGTCTTGAAGTTTTAAGTTAGATGAATATGTGAGGAAAGGAGTGAAATCTTAAGAAAAACTCGAAATGCATGTGTAATTAAGGAAGACTTGCGTAATGCCCATGATGGAATGAATTGATATACAAAGGTAGGGAGAAAAGTTAGTTGCAGACGGATGACTAATATAGACAAGAATATCCAACTTGGATGTGAGTAAGGTGTTGTACAAATCAGAGGAAGAAAAGGTTGGTATACAACTAGTAGAGGTAATTTGAGGAAGGAGAAGAGATATGCATTATTTAGAGAAATAAGTGAATATAGTAGATGAATTTAAGATCAAGTAAAGTATTACAAATCAAAGAAGGTTTTGCTCTCGTGGAATTGCTTCCTTTGATATGAAGTCAAATCCCTTTGTTTGATTCAACACCGTTGTTTTGTACATTTGTAAATCTCAGCTCTAGTCTCAATTACTTCCAATTTCTGATTTGCAAAAAAATGTGAATCAACCAACACCCTAATATTAAGAGCACCCATTCTTTTGGCTATAATGAGACCAAGTAGAGAGGGCTTCGTATTTAGCCCCATTATTTGTGCACTCGAAATATAATTTGAAGACAAAAGGTAGAATCCTTCCCTCATGAGAGGTAAGAATCACACCTGCCTCGGTCCCAAAACGTCATTTGGCTCCATCAAAGTGAGAGAATCCGGCAGTTATTTGGAAAAATGGACGTTGGATCATCCTTTGAATCTTCCTCCTTTACCTCAGTTACCTCAACTATACAAACCTCATATGCTGGAAGAGAACCAAGTCCTAGGGTATGTCACATACCCATAGAATCGAATGGAACAAGGATAGGTAAATCCTTCTTAATAGCTCGACAATCTTTGTAGTGGTTCTTAACGATATTGTCTCTGCGATGACAATTTCATCTTTGACTTATAATTTTGTTTCTTGGAACCAAATCTTCATTGGTATTGAGCTTGTAGGTTTTTTAGTTGATTTGTAGGAAGCTCAAACTCAGAGTGGATTCCTAGCCTCTTCTTCAAGTTAGCTAGGTGTATGTTGAAGGGTTTTGGATTATTTGCACCACATAAACTTTGCTTAAATGCAGAAATCTGACTTCTTGAAACAAAGTGGAGGGAATCGCCTTCATACAATGAATCCAAGGACGGCCAAGGATCGTATTATAGTTGGTTTCTTGATCTATGATATAAAATTTGTTTAGTCTGTCTTAGGCCTAAGGGTGACCGACAACACTATAGTTTCGATCGACGTTGCCTTGAGACCGATCGTAGCCTCTTTGCGTGTTTCGTGTTGAAGAGCAATTGGTCTCTTCATAACCTAGCTTTCGAAGGAAAGAGAAGAGAACTATGTTAACTGCCGCATCTTTATCAATCATAGCACATTTTACTTAGTTATTGTAAATCTAGACTTGTAAAAACAACCCCGATCACCTCTATGAGCTATTCCAACGTCTGTGGGCATATATTGCTGATGTCGAATGCAAATCCAACATCTCTTTTAGGCTGCCTTGGTGGATAAACATTAAATGTCCACATGGTTTATTTGTGCTTCTGGAGGAGGGTTGACGTTAATCAATTGAGTAAGACCCAAGGCTTCTAGTAGAGCAGCTCTGTGAGCAGAGAGGAATTCTTAAAGAGATCCAAGAAGGAAATGTGAGAGAAAAGTCTTGGTCAAGTCACTGATCAAGTCATAAGCTCGTATTGGCTTGACTAGCATATCGCAAATGTCATTCAATATAGTGGGGTAGATCAAGATTGGCTACGAAGAATAATCCTTGGTTCTAGTGGCATGTTAATTTGAGGTTTAATATCCAACTCCACCAACCTCACAATTTTCATTTGCTGGCGACCATCCAAAGGAGGTGAGACTTGTGGGTTTTAATGAAGTTGAGGCTTCGCGATCATGGGTCCCTATTACAATACGTTTGTTTGAACCATTGGGATATATTCTACCATACTTTGGACGTGTGGGGAGAGTATCGTTTAAGATTGAAAATTTTTAGGTTAGGCTTCTTTACCATCAAGTGTCAGATCCTCACTGTTATACAAATATTAAGAAGTGACACATGTTCTTATATGAATGTATTTCCTAAAATGCATACTAACATTTTTTTATTCCCAAATTCATCATGTGCGATATATATTAATTTGTATGCAAAACATATTAACACTTTTTACTTTATGTATTGAAAAACAAATAGTTCCTCAATTTATTTGTCTGAAGTACTTTATGTTGATGATAGGAAGATGAATTATATAATATATGTATCTCATCATGGTTCTAGAGAAATTTCATGACTCGAATAAAAAACTCATTATGCCATTTTTGATAGTTAAAGATGAGCATGTGGGAAAATTTTGAAACGCTTTCCTAATCATTTGGATGAGTAGAGTTCTATTAGAATACATTGATGAAATCATCAAATCCTCGATACAAAGGAACTCTACAAAGCCGATGAAAAAAATCCATTAATAAATGTAAAAAATCAAGAAAAACCAACAAATGGCTTTTTTCAGTTTTTTGCCACCTCAACATGGATGTCTAAATAAATCTATAAATCTTCGAATCCTCGACATGCAGGTACATTAATGAAATCATCAAATCCTCGACACAAAAGAACTCTACAAAGCCGAAGAAAAAACAATAATAAATGCAAAAAAAAAAAAAACCCACAAATGGTTCTTTTCAGTTTTTGCCAAAAATGTCTAAATAAATCTTTGAATCATCGACATGCAAGTACTTTGCAAAGTCGAAGAAAAAACTTGTTACCGAATGAAAAAAACTCAGAAAAATTCTAAAATTCTAAAATCCTCGACACACATGTACTCCGCAAAGTCAAAGAAAATTTTCAAATCTTTGACACAAGAACTTTGCAAAGCTGAAGGAAAAAACCCATTATCGAATGCGAAAAACCTAAAAATAGTTGTTTTCAAATTTTTAGCACCCGACACGAATGTCTAAATGGATCTATAAATCTTCAAATCTTCGACCCACATGAACTCTGCTAAGCCGAAGAAAAAAACCCATTATCAAATGCAAAACCAAGAAATATTTTTTTTCGAGATTTTGTGCCATCCTGACATGCAAGTATTAAAGGATCTATAAATCTTCAAATTGTTGACACAAAGGAACTCTACAAAGCTGAAGAAAAAAACACATAACCGAAAGCGAATAACTCTAGAAATGGGTTTTTTTTTCATATTTTCTGCCACTGTGGTGCAAATGTCTAAATGGATGAATAAATCTTTAAATCCTCGACACACAAAAATCTAAAAAGCTGAATTAAAAATTCATTAACAAACAAAAAAACTAAAAATGGATTATTTCAAATTTTCTGCTACCTCGGCAAGGATGTTTAAATGGATTTTATGCCACACCCAAAACGTATGTCTAAATGGAGTTATAAATCTTCAAATCCTCGACACATAAGAACACTGCAAATTTGAATTAAAATATCCATTTTATCGAACGCAAAACCATAAATATTCAAATTCTCGACACATAGGAACTCTGTTAAGCCGAATAAATAAACCCATTACCAAACGCAAAAAATCTAAAAAAAATTTTTTTTTTCAAATTTTTTACAACTTTACAGGGATGTTTAAATGGATATATAAATCTTCTAATACTTGACACATAGGTACTCAAAAGTTGAAGAAAAAAGCCCCAAAAAACTCAAAAATGTTTTTGTAGAGTTTTACCATCCCAAAACAAATTTCTAAATGGATCTAAAAATATTCAAATCCTCGACACACAAGAACTCTGCAAAGATGAAGAAAAAAAAAGTTACCAAATGAAATGCAAATAACACATAAAAACTTTAAAATGGTTTTTCAGATTTTCTACAATGACGACACGGATGTCTAATTGGATCTATAGATCTTCAAAATCCTTGACACACAAGATCTCTGGAAAGTCAAAGAAAAAAACTCATTACTTGACATAGATGTTTAAAAAGATTTAAAATTCTTCAAATCCTCGACACACAAGAACTCAACAAAGCAGAAGAAAAAAATGATTACCAAACTCAAAGAACTGGAAATGGTTTTTTTTTCCAGATTTTCTGCCATCTCTTAGCATGGATGTCTATATGGATCTATAAATCGTCAAGTCCTTGAAATAAAGAACTCTGCAAATCCTCGACACATAGGATCTATGCTAAGTCAAAGAAAAACTCATTACCGAACGGGAAAAACTTAGAAATGATTATTTCATATTTTTACCACCCCGACACGGATGTATAAATGGATCTATAAATATTCAAATCCTCGACACAAGAACTCTACAAAGTTGATGAATTTTTTTTTACCGAACGCCTAAAAAAATCTAGAAAAACCTAGAAATAGTTTTTAATCAGATTTTCTAGCATCCCAACATGAATGTTTAAATGCATATAAAAATCTTCAAATCCTCGACACAGGAACTCTGCAAAGCTGAAGAAAAAAACCCATTACATAACGCAAAAACTAAAACAATTTTTTTAAATTTCATGGATCCTAAAATGGATGTCTAAATGGATCCATAAATCTTCAAATGTTCGACACACATGAATGATGAAAAGTAGAAGAAAAAAATCCATTAGCGAACACAAAATCTAGAAAAAATTTTTTTATTCAAAATTTTTGCACACCGACATGTTTAAATGGATCGATAAAATCATCAAACATGAACTCGATACACATGAACTCAATAAAGGGTTGTTTCAAATAAATTTGAATATGGAAAAAACAAAGAAATGGTATTTTTAGATTTTTGCTGCCTTAAAGCATGTCTAAAGGGATCTATAAATCTTTAAATCATCGACACACAAGAACTCTGCAAAGTCGAAAAAAAAACCCATTATTGAACGCAAAAACCAAAAAGATGGGTCTATAAGCAAAATAAGTGTTCATCATTCCATTAGTGTATCACCTCATAGTTTAGTTTAGTTTTAATTTTTGTATTCCATCTATCCCCGTCTCCTTGGTAAAGTTTAGATTAGGATTAAGAACAGATTCTCTACAAGTTTTTGCCCTCACATCTACGAGTATTTTATTGTTCGCGATCAGATTCTTCATCCCTATTTGAGAGTCATCCCCACGAGAGGAATTACAACCTTTTTTCGATTCTACCCACAAGTGGAGGTACTAAATGATAGAGCCTTTTCGACTCGAGATACAATGCATATATCGGTTCGTCTCTTCGGTTGGAAATCACACTTCCCTTGATCACTTTGCTAGTAGAATCGGATGCGCACATGTACTAGAGGGCAACCTAGCTCCATTCGTCCCTCTCATCATCGCGCATCAATCTCGGATCTCAGCAAGGGAGGAGGTTTTTGCCCCCTGTTCGAGTTGTCGGTCCATCGGGAGCCTTGGTCAGAGCTTAATGTTCGGAGGGTGTGGCTACCATTCCTAAGTAGACCATTGGTCCTTATTTGCCTCCCCTTCATTCCCTTATTTGCTTATCTCATTTTTCTCCACTGCTTGCTACATTGTCACCGGCTGTGGGGTATTTTTTTTCAGGTTTTCCATTCTGTTTTAATTTCTCATTTTTTCTATTTTTGGGAAGTCGTTTTGAGTTGTCCCCACTAGCACTTTGTATATTCATTATGCTTTGTAGTCCCATTAACATACTTTTGTGGTCATTCGTTGGACATTAATATATTTATCTTATCTTATCTTATCTACTCAAAGAACAAGCAAATCTCATTCGGGTGGATCATTAAATCAAAAGATTTTTATTATGCCGAGAGGCTTTCTCATTTATTGAGTGGATGAGCTTGATGTCGTGCTCGTGAAATTTGAAATTTGTGTCCGTGATATATTAAAAAAACACTTTATTAATTTAATTTTAATTTGTAAACTTTGTGTGGAAGTTACAAAACACATTATCGAAAGTGAAAACCAGAAAGTTTTTTTTTTTTTTTCAGATTTTCAGCCACATCTGCACGAATGTCTAAATGGATCTATCAATCCTCAAATCCTCGACACAAAGGAACCCTTAAAACTTGAGGAAATAAATGCTTTACTGAAATGATTTTCTTTTTCTAAGATTATTTTTTACCTCGACAGGAATATTTAAATGGATCTATAAATCTTCAAATCCTCGACACAAGTACTCTACAAAGAAGAAAAAACCCATTATCAAATGCAAAAAACCCATAAATGATTTTTTTTTCTAGATTTTCTGCCACTCCAGCATGGATGTCTTAATGGATTTATAAATTTTCAAATCCTTGACATAGAAAATCTGCATAGCCGAAGAAAAATCCATTACAGAATGCAAAAAATCCAAAAATGGTTTATTTCAAAATTTTGCCACACTGACATGGATGTCTAAATAGATTTATAAATCTTCAAATCTTCGACACACAGGAACTCTCTGCAGAGATGAAGAAAAAAACCCTTAACGAACACAAGAAACCTAGAAATGGTTTTTTTTAATAAATTTTCTACCAGCATGACATGAATGTCTAAATGGATCTATAATTCTTGAAATCCTCGACACACAGGTACTCCGAAAAGCCAAAGAAAAAATCAATTACCAAATGAAAAAAGCTAAGAAATGGTTTCTTTTTTCAGAATTTCTAACACCTTAGCATGGATGTTGAAATGGATCTATAAATCTTTAAATCATTGACACACAAGAACTCTGAAAAGCTGAAAACAAACCCCTTACCAAACGAAAAATTGAGAAATCCCCATAAATATTTTTTTCATATTTTTTTGTAACCCAAACAAAGGATGTCTAGGTGAATTTTTAAATTTTGAATCCTCAACACAATTAATTTGTAAATTCAAAGAAAAAGTCTTCAAATCCTTGACACAGAACTTTGAAAAACCAAAGAAAATCTTAGAATCCTTGACAAAAGAAGTCTGTAAAACCAAAGGAAAAGACCCATAACCGAATGAAAAAAGTTAAGAAAAACCCAGAAATGGTTTTTTATAATATTTTCTACCAACTCGACACGAATGTCTTAATCTATCTATAAATCTTCAAATCCTCGAGACATGGGAACTCTGTAAAGACGAAGAAAAAAAACCCATTATCGAATGCAAAAAATCCAAAAATAGTTTTTCTTCTTTTGATTTTCTACCACCTCTTGCGCGTATGAAAAAATGGATCTAGAAATCTTCAAATCTTTGACACAGGAACTCTGCAAAGCCAAGGAAAAAATACACATTACTGAATGCAAAAATTAAAAAAAAATCGAGAAATGGTTTTTCAGATTTTTTGACGCTCTCGACTGAGATGTCTAAATGGGTGTATAAATCTACGAATCCTCGACATACAGGAACTTTGCAAAGCCGAAGAAAAAAACCCATTACCGAATGTAAAATTTTTAGAAAAACCTGAAAACTCCTTGACACAGGAATTTTGCAAAGTCGAAGAAAAATCTTAACAGTCTTGACGCACAGGAACTACAAAGTGAAAGAAAAAACCCGTTAGTGAATTCAAAAGACCCAAAAAAAATTCAGAAATGGTTTTTTAATTAGATTTTCTATCACCCCAACACGAATGTCGAAATGCATCAAAAATCTTCAACACAGGAATTCTGTAAAGGCGAAGAAAAAACCCATTAAATAACGCAAAAATGTAAGAAATGATTTTTTTAAAAAATTTCTGACATTTTAGCACGGATGTCTAAATGGATCTATAAATCTTCAAATCTTCGACACCCATGAACAATATAAAGCCGAAGAAAACAACTCGTGCTCGAACACAAAAATCTAGAAATAGTTTTTTTAGATTTTTGCACCCGACATGAATGTTTAAATGGATATATAAATCTTCAAATCCTCGATACACACGAACTCTACAGAGCGAATAAAAACACCGATTACTGAATGCAAAATATTCACAAATGGTTTTTTTCAAATATTATGCCATCCTAGCAAAGCTTTCTAGATAGATCTAGACATCTGAAATTCTTCATCACAAGGAACTCCATAAAGCGAAGAAAAAAACCACTAACGAAGGCAAACAACCCGGACAAACTCTAGAAATCGGAAGAAAATAACCCATTACTAAACGTAGAAAACCCGAAGTTTTTTTCTCTCTAGAGTTTGCACCTTGGCACCATTTTCTAAATGGATCTATAAATTTTCAAATCCTCCACACACAAGAACTCTTAAAATCCAAAGAAAAAAATGCATTATCAAATAAAAAAACCTAGAAATGGTTTTTTATTTGATTTTTGCCCGATCAGGACAAATATTTTAATGGATCTATAAATCTTCAAATCGTCAACACATAGGAACTTTGTAAAGCCGGAGTAAAAACCAACTACGAACATAAAAACACATTAAAATCTCGATATTTTTTTCCAGATTTTTTCCGATTTTGACCTAGATGTCTTAATGGATATATCAAATCTTCTAATCCTTGAGACAAAGGAAAACATGCAAAAACGAAGATAAAAATCCATTACCAAACGTAAAGAACCTAAAAATGGTTTTTTATTTGATTTTCTGCCAGCCCGACACGAATTTTTAAATGGATCTATAAATATTCAAATCGTCAACACAGAACTTTGTAAAGCCGAAGTAAAAAACCAACTACCGAACCTAAAAACACATTAAAATCTAGATTTTTTTTTCCAGATTTTTGCGATTTTGACATAGATGTCTTAATGGATATATCAAATCTTCTAATAATCCATTACCAAACGTAAAGAACCTAAAAATGGCTTGTTTTTATATTTTTTGCGAACGTAAAGAACCTAAAAATGGTTTGCTTTTATAGTTTTTTGCAACTATGACACATGTCTAAATGGATCTATAAATTTTCAAATCATCGACACACAGGAACTATATAAAACCGAAGGGAAAAATGCATTACGGAATGTAAAAAGTTTAGATTTTTTTTTTGAGATTTTTGCCTTTTTGGAACAGATGTATAAATAGATCTATAAATCTTTAAATTCATGATACACATGAACTCCTCAAAGCCGAAGAAAAATACACATTACCGAACGTAAAAAAACTTAGAAATGATTTTTTTCTTCAGATTTTCTGCCACCGTGGCAAGTTTTTTTGAATTTATTTATAAATTTTCAAATCCCCAACACATAGGAACTCTGCTAAGTCGAAGAGAAAACTCATTAGTGAACAAGAAATGGTTTTTAAGGATTTTCCACCATCCCGACATGGATGTCTAATTGGATCTATGATTCTGCAAATTTTCACACATGGAAACTCTACAACGCTGAAAGAAAAACCATTATTGAAAACAAAAAACTAGGAAATACCCATAAATGGATTTTTTCAGACTCTCTGACACCTCGACATCGATGTCTAAATGGATCTCTATAAATCTTCAAATCCTTGACACATAGGATCTATGATAAGTCGAAGAAAAAACTTATTACGGAAAGTGAAAAACTTAGAAATGATTTTTTCATATTTTCTGCCACCCCGACACGGATGTATAAATGGATCTATAAATATTCAAATCTTCAAAACAAGAACTCTACAGAGTTGATTTTTCCTTTTTTTTACCGAACACCAAAAAAACCTAGAAAAACCCAGAAATATTTTTTAATCAGATTTTCTAGCATCCCAACTCGAATGTCTAAATGCATCTAAAAATCTTCAAATCCTTGACATAGGAACTCTGCAAAGCCGAAGAAAAAAACCCACTACATTACGCAAAAAAGTAAGAAATGGTTTTTTTTAAAAATTTCAGGGATCTTAGCATGAATGTCTAAATGGATTTATAAATCTTCAAATGCTCGACACACATGAACGATGCAAAGTAGAAGAAAAAATCCATTAGCGAACACAAAATCTAGAAATTTTTTATTTAGAATTTTTGCACACCGACATGTTTAAATGGATTGATAAATCTTCAAATCCTCGATACACATGAAATCTGCAAATCCGAATATAAAAATTGATTACGAATGCGAAAAATCCATAAAGGGTTGTTTCAAATAATATGCCATCCTAACACGGATGTCTAAATGGATCTACAAATTTAAAATTCCTCAACACATAAGAACTCTATAAAGTTGAAGAAAAATAACTAGTAAGAAACGCAAAACACTCTAAAAAAACAAAGAAATGGTATTTTTCAGATTTTCTGCCGCCTCAAAGCATGTCTAAAGGGATCTATAAATCTTTAAACCATTGACACACAAGAATTCTGCAAAGTCAAAGGAAAAACCCATTACTGAATGCAAAAACCAAAAAAATGGTTTTTTTGTCAATTTTTTGCCACCCTGAGATGAATGTGTAAATGGATCTATAAATTTTCAAATCCTCGACACACAAGAACTTTGCAAAGCCAAAGAATTTTTTTATTATTGAACGCAAAAAACCTTAAAATAGTTTGTTTACAATTTTTCGCCACCCCAACACAAATGTGTAAATAAATCTATAACTTTTCAAATCCTCAACACAGAATTCTTGAAAGACGAAGGAAAAAACCCACTACCGAATGCAAAAAATTTACCAATGGTTTTTTTTCCAGATTTTTTTCTACCTCGACATAGATGTTTACATATATTTATAGTTGTGCAAATCCTCGACATAGGAACATTGAAAAGATGTAGAAGAAAAACTCATTACTTGAACGCAAAAAACTTAGAAAAAGCCAGAATTATTATTTTTTTGTTTAGATTTTTCATTACTGTGACACAAATGTTTAAATGGATCTATAAATCTTCATATCCTAGAGACAGAGGAACTCTGCAAAGTCGAAGAAAAAAACTCACTACCGAACGTGAAAACTCAAAAAAACCCTAGAAATGATTTTTTGCTACCTGACATAGATGTCTACATAGATTTATAGTTGTGCAAATCCTCGACATAGGAACATTGAAAAGCTGTAGAAGAAAAACCCATTACCGAACGCAAAAAACTTAGAAAAAGCCAAAATTATTTTTTTTTGTCAAATTTTTCATTACTTGTGACACATGTTTAAATGGATCTATAAATCTTCATATCCTAGAGAGAGGAACTCTGCAAAGTCGAAGAAAAAAATTCATTACCGAACGCGAAAACCCGGAAAAACCCTAGAAATGATTTTTTTTTCAAATTTGATGCCACGTCGACACTAATTTCTAAATGGAACTATAAATTTTCAAATGCTCGACACGAGAAGAACTCTTAAAATCAAAATAAAAACACATTACCAAACGCAAAAATTAGAGAAAACTAGGAATAGTTTTTAGCAAATTGTCTGCTAGCCTAGAACGAATGTCCAAATGGATATAACAAATCCGAAGAAAAACCCCATTACGTAATGCAAAAATCCCATAAAACTTAGAAATGGTTTTTTAAAAAAATTCTTCCTTCCCGACACAAGTGTAAAAATGAATATAGAAATCTTTAAATCCTCGACAAAAAGGAACTCTTAAAAACCGAAGAAAATCACTCATTACTCGAACGCAAAAACATAGAAATGGTTTTTTAGATTTCTTTAAACTCGACACAAATGTCTAAATGGACCTACAAATCTTCAAATCCTCGACAAAAGGAACTTTGCAAAGCAGAAAAAAACCCTATTACCGAACGTAAAAAATCTAGAAATGGTTTTTTTCTTAGATTTTTTCCCATTGTGACACAGATGTCTAACTGGATCTATAAATTTTTAAATTCACGATACACATGAACTTTGCAAAGCCAAGATAAAAACTCATTACCAACCACAAAATACCTAGAAAATCTCATAATTGAATTTTTTTAAGATTTTCCTTCCATTCTATATTGTCTATGGGAAAGAGGCGGTGTTGCATATATCACTTGAGTTGTTAGCATTAGAGCTCGTGAAGCAACTAGAGATGTCTGAATTTGGACCAACGAGGCCAGGTATGTAAAGCTGATAGAATTAGAAGAAACCATAGAGAATATTCTCCAAGCAATAAGTAAGTATCGGGCTTTAATCAAGAAATTCTCGACAAGAAGACAAAAGCATGGACCTTCCAGAAGGAGACTTGCTTTTGAAAAGGGATGCAGATCAACCAAAACTAGGAAGGCATTCAAAATTTGATGCTATCTGGAGTGGCCCCTATATGATGACAAGATGCAAAAGTAGAAATATTTTTGAATTGTCTACATTAGAGGGTAAAGTTGCAGATTCTCCGCCACAACAACACAGATGTATAAACGGATCTACAAATATTCAAATCCTTGACACAGAATTCTAAAAAGGCGAAGAGAAAAATCATTACCGAACGTAAAAATCCCGAGAAAAATTGAGAAATGATTTTTTTTAGATCTTCGGCCACAAATGCACCATGTATGTCTAAATGGATGTATAAATCATCAAATCCTTGACACATAAAGAAGCGTGCAAAGTCACCAAGAATTGGTTTTTTTGAATATTTGTTGCCACCCCAACACGAATGTCTAAATGGATATTTAAATATTCAAATCCTCGACACACAAACTCTACAAAACTGAAAAAAATCTGGAAAACCCATAAATGGTTTTCTCATATTTTTCGCCACCCCAGCATGGGTGTTTAAGTGAATATTTAAATCTTCAAATCTTTATCACAAAGGAACTCTGTAAAGCTGAAGAAAAAAATCCATTACCGAACACAACAAACCCAAAAAATCTAGAAATGGTTTATTTTAAAAATCTTCAAATCCTCGACATAGAGGAACTTTACAAGTCGAAGAAAAAAACACATTACGAACGCGAAAAACCCAGAAAGTTTTTTTTTTTCAGATTTTCTGCCACACAGAGATAAATGTCTAAATGTAACTATAAATCCTCAAATTCTCAACACAAAGGAACCCTTGAAAGTTGAAAGAGAAAACACATTACTGATCACAAAAACCAAGAAAAACCAAAAATAGTTTTTATAGACTTTTTGCCACCCCGATACAAATGTCTTAATGGATCTTCAAATCCTCGACATATATGAACTTTCTAAAGCCGAAGAAAAAACCCATTAACGAATGCAAAAATTCTAGAAAAATCGAAATACCTCGACACAGAACTCTTCAAAGTTGAAGAAAATCTTCAAAACCTCGACACAGAAACTTTGCAAAGCCGAAGAAAAAGACCCATTACCGAATGCAAAAAACCTAGAAATGGTTTTTTTCAGAATTTTTGTTAGCTCGACACGAATGTCTAAATGGATCTATAAATTATGAAATTCTCGACATAGGAACTTTGCAACGCTGAAGAAAAAAACCATTACCGAATGCAAAAATATAGAAAAACCTAAAATTGTTTTTTTCATATTTTTCGACACACCATGTATGTCTAAATGGATATATAAATCTTCAAATCTTTTAACACAAAGGAACTCTACAAAGTTGAATAACAAACCCATTACCAAACAAACATAAAGAAACCAGAATTTTTTTTTTTTTCCCAGATTTTTGTCACACAGATAGAGATGTCTAAATGGATCTATAACATCATCGAACGTAAATAACCCAAAAAATAAATCTAATTTTCTGCCACCCTAGCACATATCTCTAAATGGATCTATAAATAGTCAAATCTTTGACACATAGGTACTCTCTGCAAAGCCAAAGAAAAAACCTCGAGAAAAACCCGAAATGGTTTTTTTTGTTTTCAGATTTTTTGCCACTTCATGACTGATGTATAAATGGATCTATAAATCTTCAAATCCTTAAGACAAGAACTCTGTAAATCCGAAAAAAATCCATTACCAAATGAAAAAACTAAGAAAAATCCATAAATGGTTTTTAAAATAATTTTTTTCACCTGACAAGGATGTCTAGGTTAATCTTTAAATCTTTGAATCCTCGACACAGGAAATTTGCAAATCCAAAGAAAAAATCTTCAAATTTTCTACACACATGAACTCTACAAAATCAAAGAAAATGTTAGAATCCTCGACATAGAAACACTGCAAAACCGAAGATAAAGAACCATAACCGAATGCAAAAAACTAAGAAAAACCCAAAAATGGTTTTTTAATCATATTTTCTACCAACTCGAGATGAATGCCGAAATGCATCTATAAATCTTCAAATCCTTGATATACAACAACTTTGCAATGCCAAAGGAAAAACCCACTATCGAATGCGAAAATTTCAGAAATAGTTTTGCTTTTCAGATTTTCTACCCACCTTGACTTGTATTTCAAAATGGATCTATGAAGCTTACAATCTTCGACACAAAGGAATTTGCAAAGCCGGAAAAACCCCATTACTGAATGCAAAAATAAAAAAATAGAGAAATGGTTTTTGATTTTTTGACGCCCGACACGGATGTCTAAATGGGTGTATAAATCTACGAATCCTTGACATGCATGAACTTTGCAAAGCTGCAAAGTCGAAAAAAATCTTCACATTGTCGACGCACAGAAATCTACAAAGTCGAAGTAAAAAACCCATTACCGAATGCGAAATACTCAAAAAAATTCAGATATGATTTTTTATCAAATTTTCTATCACCTCAACACAAATGTCTAAATGTATCTAAAAATCTTCAAATTCTCGACTCAGAATTCCGCAAAGGTGAAAAAAAAACTCATTACTTAACGCAAAAAATTTAAGAATTTTTTTTTAAAAATTTTATGGAAAGCTAGCATGGATGTCTAAATGGATCTATAAATTTTCAAATCCTCAACACACATGAACGATGTAAAGCCAAAGAAAAAACTCATCCTCGAACACAAAAATCTAGAAATTGTTTTTTTTAGATTTTTTGCAACCCGACATGAATGTTTTGAACTTGCGTGATTATTCCTTGTGTTTATCCAAACATAAATAACCAATCCAAGTCACCTCCCAAACCCAGTCAAGCACCTAAATGAATTTATAAATCTTCAAATCATCAATACAAACGAACTCCTAAAAGCCAAAGAAAAAACTCATTACCGAATGCAATAAACCTAGAAAACCCAAAAAATGGTTATTTCAGATTTTTTGATACCCCGACATGGATATCTAAATGGATCTTCTATAAATCTTCAAATCCTTGACACACGGGAACTCTGTAAAGCTGGAAAAAAATTATTACTGAACGCTAAAAACCTAGAATAACTGATAAATGGTTTTTTTCCAGATTCTTTGCCACGACAACATAGATGTCTAAACGGATCTATAAATATTCAAATCCTCGACACATTAATTCTATAAAGATGAAGAAAAAAATCTATTACCAAACGCAAAAATCCCAAAAAAACTGAGAAATGGTTTTGTTATCCATATTTCGCCCTCGTGCCAAATATTGGATCGACCACGACCCAGCATATCAAAAGGTGGACAAAAAAAACCCTCAAAATTGGCTAAGTTTAAAGGTGTAAGCAGAGAATGCCCAATGTCAATATGACACTGATTCAAGTGGTAAAAATTGTAAAATGGCCCGCAATTCCACCCAAGGAAAAAGTTAGCATCAGGGCCCGCCTCAACACCTCCATCTCCACCAAGAAGAACCTTGTCAACACCGCCACCTGTAAGGCCTTTCTTTCAGTCTGTAAGGATTCTTAGGCCAATCAGAATGGCACAACCAAATCCATATGTCAACTTCACCGGCAGTATTCCACTCGCCTTGAATGCACAAAACCCAGTTTCGATTGCAGCATTAAAGAGCATCCCACATTAAATAGCATCCTAGGAGTCAAATCTCAGCTGAAGCTTCCACTTCATCATTTAATACCTCTAAAGAGTTTCAGGAATTGGTGATGAAGCAACTCCAAAACTTTGGGAATGAGCTAGTGACCATCAAAAGACAACAAGCTTAGATTTCTAGGCCATACTAGCCCCAAGCTCAATATCATCAAGCTAGACCTTAGTATCAACAGAATAGGCCACCACATCGATCGTAAACTACAGCCCAGAACCAAGTACAACCCAAAGCTACTAGACCTTTCAAGCCATATGATCCTAAAATAGCTTCAACGTCAAGAGCATTGGTCCCAACACAGAATAATATGGCACAGGAATATGATTGGTGTTTTCCATGCAGTCAGCCACACAACCAATCAACGTGCTTTAATGGTGCTCTAAATCAGGCCTTGATGGTGTAAACCAGTATGGTGCCATAAGAACCTGGCCAAGAGGAAGATCAGTAACAAGGAGCTTAACAAGGTGGCCCCCCAAACGAGACTATGCTTGTCAACTGGTAGGCTGAAGACTTATGTGGGATGAATCAGTTCCCTTCTCAAAGTGTAGCTACCAATACACGGTCCAAAAAGAGAAGTATTGGAGAGGGCCGACCACTAAATTTAGGTGACCCTCAATCTTCCATCACTCCACAAGGTCTTGGTGTTCCAAGTGCAACTCCAAACATACATAACCAATCCAAGTCACCTCCCAAACCCAGTCAAGCCCCTGTTGTAACAGCCCATGTGCAAAAAAGAAATGTGTATGGGAAGGGGCAACAAAAGGAAAAGGACAAGTGTGAACATTTCACTATGGGAGTCACTGCCCATTCGAGGGTAGAGGGATCTGTTGTAGACCACCATGCAAGATTGATCAAGTTCAAATCAACCCTTTAACTAGCAAGAAAGAGTGCTTACCAACGCAATTCAGCCTGGGAGAAACCATGGAGAACAACAAGGTAAAAACCTTTTATGTCTCACTGATTATTGGGGACAAATTATTGCATAATTGAATGATTGATTCTAGGGCCAGTAGTTCTATGATGCCCAAAAAAATAGCTGATCAGTTGGGTCTCCAATATGAGGTCATTTGTAAAGGAGTAGTCTAATTAGATGGGTTAGTAGTAACCACTGTGGGAATTATCAAGGATCTGAGTCTCACTCTACACAATTTCCCGAGTGTGATTGTTTTGCAAAGCGTGTCAATCATAGACCTGCCACCACTTTTTGCTTTGTGTCTGTCTAGAGACTTCATAGCCAAAATTGGAGGCTAAATGTTTGCTAATTGGTCACATATGCTCTTTAGGACAAACTATGGGGTGAAGGCCACAATTAGATCTGAACCTATTGCTGATTATCATATTGAATCCTACGTGCCTAGCCCAATCAATGCCAACTACTCAACTTTTGATTAAGAAGACCTCCTAAACACTAATGAAATAGATACCAAGGTGGGATGTATCCCAGACTTGACCCTAGATGAGTGGGCCAACAAAAGTCATTCTTTTGACTCCTATAGGGAAATGAAAGAATCTGAGCTAGGTCTCTACTACTTACATGAAGAGAACTAGCCTCTTCCTGAACTAATTAAACCAGAATACAAGGATGACAATGAGGTATGACAATTGTTCTTTGATGGTTCAAGGAGTAGATAAGGAGCTGGAGGAGGAGTCATGATTGTGTCCCCCAGAGGTATGAAATATTATTTAGCCTTCAGATTCTAGTTCACATGCTCAAATAACACTGCTGAATATGAGGCTTTAGTCCAAGGTGTTCACTGGGCAAGGAAGTTGGGAATCAAGAACTTGCGAGTATTTGGTGACAGTGAACTGGTTATTAATCAGGTCAAAGGACTTAATGCTATATAAAAATGTCCTGCTCAAAAACTACAAGAGTAGGGTATGTGATCTCATGGAGGATTTTGAGGCCTTCAGTATTGTGTCCATGCTCAGGAAGGAGAATGAAGCTGCTGATAGACTTGCTGCAGTTGGAACAACGTTTGATGTGGTTGACAACATCAAGAGGGACAGAGAACAACCGCATATCCATGTGGTTGTGATGCTAGCAATACCAGATAATAATACATCTTTGGCGGTGTTTAAAAATATCAGCAGATCATTAACTTTATACAAGAAGAATTTGAATTCTCAGCTATAAACCAGAGTAGAATAATGCAATAGTACGGGAATCAGATAGTACAGCTACATACAAACAAGCTTCCCAAAGGCTTAGTGACACTGGAATCTATTTTCAATCCTAATGATCACTTTTGAAAAGAGAAGGCTAACATGCAGATCAAAGGAGAAGATTCAGAGTCAATCCCAGTTGGAGAAGACAAAACACTTCAAATTGGAAAAGTGGCCACTAAACAAGAAAGGTATGAATTAAAACAACTTTGCCAAGAATTCCCTGATGTGTTTGCTTGGAGTTATGAAGACCTAAGGGGGTTCAATCCGAGCTAGTGCAACACACACTAGTACTAGATCCATTTGCTTAACCCATCGGCAAAAGCAAAGACTAGTCAACCCACATATTGAGTCTTTGATGAAGAAGGAGTTGAACAAGTTGATAGAGGCAAGCATCATATTTCTAATCAAACACTCAAGTTGGGTTGCAAACATGGTCCCAGTTGAAGCAGCTGGAGGCCATTTTGCTCAAAGAGTGTCACCACTCAAAATCATGAAAGCAGGATATTATTGGCCCAAAGTGTTTAACGACCGCCACACGTGGATCAAAAGGTGCAATAATTGTGCATTCTTCAAAGGAAAGGAAAGGCTAGCATCACTTCCATTGCACCCAATCTCTATCGACCAACCTTTCATGCAATGGGAATTGGACTTCATTGGAGTCATCAATCCAAACTCAAGCCAAGGTCACAAATAGATCTTGACAAAGAATGCATTATTTCACCAATTAGACCGAGGTAGTGGCATTCAAGGAAGCAAATGAGATCGAGTCTAGTATCCTTGATTTCTATGAAGGGATAGTGACGGCCACGAGCATATAAGAAAATGCATTAGAATTCATAGGTTCCAGGATCATTCGATGGGATGTTAAGAATAGGACTTATTTGAGTACTTCATCAAACTATTTACCTTCAAGGTAATGGCCATGCTGAGTCCACAAACAAGAACATGCTTTTAAAGATCATTGAAAGAACTCTTGACGAGAATCATAGGACATGACACACAAACCTCAAAATAACCTTATGGGCTGATAGAATAATGCCTGGAGATCTACAGTAGCCCTCCATTCAATATCATCTATGGGAAAGAGGCAAAGTGTTGTATATATCACGTGAGTTATCAGCATTAGATGTCATGAAACAACTAGAGATGTCCGAATTTGGACCAATGAGGCCAGGTATGTGAAGCTAATAGAATTAGAAGAAACCTGAGAGCATGATGTCCAAGTAATAAAGAAGAATCAGACTTCAATCAATAAATTCTTTGACGAGAAGATAAAAGCAAGGACCTTCTTGGAAGGAGACCTAGTTTTGAAATGGGATGCAGATCAAGCAAAACCAGGAAGGCATTCCAAATTTGATGCTATCTGGAGTGGCCCCTATATGATCACAAGATGCAAAAGTAGCAATGCTTTCCAATTGTCTACATTGAAAGGGTAAAGAGTTGAAGATTCCTGTAAATGAGATCTATCTTAAGCACTGCTACTAAAAGGGGAGTTCTCACCCTGTACATATTAGTTTAGTTTTTTTCTTTCCTCTAGGTGCTTATGCACATTGTTTTGCTATAGTGTAGATTACTTTTCTCCTAAGTGCTTTGCACGCTCTGTATGTTCAATTTGGAGCATGTATGATTTTAATTTTTGTATAAAGTGTGGTGTTGTTTTGTTGTTCTCATGCGATTGTCTGGACTTGGTATTTGCTCCAGATTAGTTTAAGTTCTAATGGGTTTCCAAGTGGCCTAGGGGCCAATTTTCAAAGTTTAGATCACTAGCAGCTATCACTCATGACTCCATGCCCAACAGATATGACAATGCAATTGGTCTTTTCATTTAGCAGGAAGATACCCCTATGAGTCGTCAAATTGTTATCCATATTTTTCCCCTGTGCCAAATATTGGATAGACCACGACCCCGCATAATAGAAAACATAGTCAAAAAGGCAGACAAAAAAGGGCCTCAAAATTGGCCAAGTATAAAGATGTAAGAAGAGAATGCCAAGTGTCAATATGACACTGATTCAAAGTGTAAAAGTTACAAAATGGCCAGCAACTTTGCCCAAGGAAAAAGTTAGCATTTGGGCCTGAGTCAAAGCCAAGCGGGAGTCGAAAGAAAGGGGCAAAATATAAATTGTAGACCCGTAGGCAAAATTTTTGTTCCAATCTAGCTGCCACGTGTCCCATATCTAAAGGGACCAATTTTCAAGTTATTTTCCCACCCTCCTGTATAGACCTGATACAAACTTCGAAAGGGCATATCTTTCGACTCGGTGGCTTGAAATATTGCAACTGATGTCTTTGCTTTGGAAAGATATCAGCCTCATCCATGCCATGGGGTCTAAAACTTTATTTTTGAAGAGGTTAGGTGAAGAAAATGGAGGAAACATCTTCGAGCTTTTAATGCAGGATCTTCTTGCCTCAATAACTAGATCAGATTTGATCTGTTTCGCTGTTTCCTCTTCCTTCAAGGTGCCAAACCAATGATTGATGTAAAAAGATAGATTTGGGGAGAGATTTCATCAGAGGCATTAATAGCGGTGGTTGAGTTTCAACCTTTTTCCCACTTCTCTCTCTTTTTTTCTTTTAGGATTGAATCTATAAATGTGGGGGCGAGATTCATTGTAAAGGGTTAGACATTATTTGTTTTTCAGGCTCGCTTCCCCTTTTAGCCAAAGTATTTGTGGGATTTAGGCCTTCCATCAAAAAATTGCAATACGTTTCTGCCTCTTCTTGGCTACTTTGTAATGGACTATATCAATCTACAAAGCAATAATACACATCTGTGATCGATTTTAGATCCTCTCTTGTCGCTTTTGCTTTCATCTGGTCTCCCATTACATATGTGGCTATCTGTGCTTGTTTATTGTATGCATTTTGTTGGTTTGTGTCTATTAGCAAAATAAGTGTTCATCATTCCTTTGGTGCATCACCTCATAGTTTAGCTTTGTTTTAATTTTTGTATTCCTTCTATCCCTGTCTCCTTGGTAAAGTTTAGATTAGGATTAAGAATAGATCCTCTGCAAGTTTCTACACATGTACATAAACAAAGGAATAAGGAACCAACCTTCAATCTAGAGAGCTTTCCCATTTTGCAAGGTCCCACACCTTGGGGAAAGTTCAATTTTACGTAATCACACCAAATGACTCTGCCGTAGAAAACTAGACCTGTAGAACTCATTTAGGGGTGCTGTGATTTTGTGCTAACAGTTTTAAATTGTTATCCCAAATTTCCCCCAGAAATTTTGGTCAAAACAAACCTTACACATAAAGAAAACATGAAGGGAAACGACTCAGACCCGTGAGCTCACATTTTAGGATGAAAAATAAGTTACAGGTGGTCTCAGAAAATAAGGGGCAAAGTGCAGAGGAGCTAGTACCAAGAAGGAAAATAAACGGTGAATATTCGAAGGTCTTCGAGCTCAAAATTTTTTAGGAAAGAATCTAGAATCGAGTAAGTATGGAAGATCCAATAGAGGGAAGGAACCACGTGTCCTAATGGTGCTACTCCAAAGGTGAATCCAAAAAGAGAAGCTCAAATAAGTGTCACATCTCCGCGTGTCTCAAGACGAAATAGAGGTAGGGGCAAATGGTCAAGCAGAGTCAAAAGACGAAGCTTGTGGCCGCGGGGTTTTTCGAGTTTTTGTTTCGTGGAAAGGGAAAAAGATAAATTGTGGACCCGCGAACCAGATTTTTGCACTAATCTGGTTGCCATGTGTCCCATCTCAAAAGGGGGACCCATTTTCAAATTGTTTTCCCCGTCCATTCATACGGATCCGATACAAACTTTGAAGGGGCATATCTTTTAATCGCGCTTCTCTCTCTCTTTTTTCTCTCCGATCAAATCTATAAATACAGGGGCAAGATTCATTGTAATATTGTTGTTCATTCTTCTTCCCTTCCCCCCTCTCTCTTTCTTCTCCAGGGTTAAATGAGGAGTTTAAGCCTTCCCTTGGCTCTGTAATGGTATTTTCTTGCCTCTTGTCCATTAATAGTGTATTGTGTGATCTCCTGGAGCAATAAAAATGTTTCATGATGCGTTTTGTCCATCATTTACTCATTTTGTTGTCTCTCCTCGCCTCACCATTACGGGGTATACTTTGCATATCTCGATGTCCATTGTAGTTTTTGGGAGTTGTGTTCAAGGAGTTTGAAAGAGTGTTACGTGTTAACTTTATCCTTAGTCTCTGCGTTGCATCTATCCATCCTCTCCATTGCTCACCTCTCTCTATTTTAGGTTGTTGAGTTTTTGATCAGCAGTTCCCTTTTCTCGGTGCTACCACCTCTCGTAGTGTAGGATTTTTATTTTCATGCTCTCTCTCTCTCTCCTTGGTCCCTTGGAATTGTTAGATTAGGAGTAGATAGTCACATTTCCTTCCTTAGAAGTAGTTTAGCATTAGGATTAGGAAGAGGAACCAAACTTCTCGGAGGATCATTCCCATTTGCAAGTCCCACAGCTTGGGAATGATCCAATGTTATATAAATCACACCAAATGACCCCGCCTTAGAAAAGCATATCCATAACTCATTTGGGGGGTGCTGTGATTTTCGTTAACAAGTTTTTTTTTAAATTATCGCCACAACAACACACAGATGTCTAAATGGATTTATAAATCTTCAAATCCTTGACACGGGAGTTCTAGAAAGTAGAAGAAAAAAATCCAATACCAAACGTAAAAAATCCTAGAAAAACCGAGATGCCTTTTTTTTAAAGATTTTCTGCCACCTCATTATGGATGTCTAAATGGATGTATAAATCATAAAATCCTTGACACATAACAACTCAGTAAAGCCACCAAGAATTGGTTTTTACCAGATTTGTTGTCACCCCAACACGAATGTCTAAATGGATTTATAAATATTCAAATCATCAACACATAGAAACTCTGCAAATCCAAAAAAAAAACCATTACAAACAAAAAAATCTAAAAAAACCCATAAATGGGTTTTTCAGATTTTTCACCACCCCAACATGTGTGTATAAGTGAATATTTAAATCTTCAAATCTTTAACACACAGGAACTCTCAAAGCTGAAGAATAAAATCCATTACCGAACACAACAAACCCAAAAAGACCCGAGAAATGGTTTTTTTCAAATTTTCTGCCACCCTAGCACAGATGTTTAAATGGATTTAAAAATCTTGAAATCCTCGACACAAAAGAAATCTTTAAAGTCAAAGATAAAACACATTATCGAATGCCAAAACCCAGAAAAAGTTTTTCTTTTAGATTTTGTGCCACACAGGCACAAAATTCTAAATGGAACTATAAATCCCTTTTTTTTAAATCCTAACATTTTCAAAATCTTTACTTTTACAAATAACCAACTTTTTATAAAATTGTGACTTTATAAAAATTACGAATTTGTAAAAATCACGAGTTTTTTTAAATTGTGAACTTTTTTAATTCATGACTTTTTCAAAATCGAGACCCGTAAACCCTAAACCCTAAAATCTGAAACCTAAGTCTTTAACGCTAAACCCTAAACCCCAACATCCTAAACACTAAACCCAAAAACATAAATCCTAAACCATAAACCATAAACCCAAATCCCTAAATCATAAAACCTAAACTCTAAACCCCAAACCTTAAACCATAAACCCTAAACCCTTATCCCTGAGCCATGAAGCCTAAACCCTAAACCCTAAAAAAACCCTAAACAATAAAACTTAAACCCTAACCCCTAAACCCTAAATAGTGAACCCCTAAAGCTTTAGGCCTACCAAAGTGAACCCCGTACCTTGAACCCTAAAGTTAGATTTCAAAAAGCAAATAACTTAGAGAAAGTTGGGATTTTCAAAAAAGACAAGATTTTGAAAAAAGCTACAATTTTCAAATAAGTCAGAAATTAAAAAATGAAGAGATTTTTAAATACCAACTGTTTTGAATATCCTATTTATTTTTAAAATCCTAACATTTTTTTAAAAAATTATTTTTTAAAACTCCAACTTTTACTAAAAGAGCGACTTTTTCGAAAATTACGAATTTTTAAAAAATTATGAGTTTTTAAAAAATTGTGAACTTTTTAAATTCATGACTTTATCACTTTGAAAATCATGACATTTTTCTAAATCCTAACCGTTTCAAAATCAAGATATTTTTTAAATTGTGATTTTTTCAAAATCGAGACCCCTAAACCCTTAAACCTGAAACATGAATCATAAACGCTAAACCTTAAACCCCAACATCCAAAGCACTAAGCCCAAAACCCTAAACCCTCAGCCATAAACTATAAACCCATATCCCTAAATCGTAAAACCTAAACTCCAAACCACAAACCTTATACAATAAACCCCGATCCCGAGCCATGAAGCCCAAACCCTAAACCCTAAGCCTTAAACCCTAAACAATGAACCCTAAACCCCTAACCCGAGTCTTAAACCCTAAACACTGAACCCTAAAGCCTTAGGCCTAACCCTAAACCCTATACCTTGCCCGTGAGCTCTAAGCCAAATCCCTAAACTCATATCCCCAAACCTCGAACCCTTATCCATTGACGATTAACCATGGACACTAATACCTAAACCCTAAACCCTAAAATTTGAGCCATATACCATATAAACGCTAAACATTAAGCTCTAATTGCTCTTAAACCCTAAGCTCTAATTGCTCCTAAACCCTAAAATTTGAGTCTTAAACACTAAATGCTAGATTCAATAATTGAGATTTTCCAGAAATATGTCATGATTTTTTAAAAAATCATTATTTTCCAAAAAGTTGTGAATTTTTAAAAATAAGATTGTAAATAATTTGCAATTTTAGAAAAAGATAGGATTTTATAATTCTAAAAAGTTTGAATTTCAAAAGCTTTAGGGTTTTTAAAAAGGTGAGATTTTCAAAAAAGTCGGGATTATGAAAGGGATGAGATTTTGAACAAAAATTGGTATTTCAAAAAAGTCGTGATTTTAAAAAGTAAAGAATTTTGAGAAAGTTGGCATTTTCAAAAAAGAGAAGATTTTTAAAATAGGTGCAATTTTCAAATAAGTCGAGAATTACAAAACTAAAGAGATTTTTAAATCTCAATTTTTTTGAACATCCTTTTTTTCTTAAATCCTAACATTTTAAAAATTTCAACTTTTTATAAAATTGCGACTTTTTCAAAAATTACAAATTTTTTTAATTTTTTTTTTTTGAAAAATTGTGAAGTTTTTAAATTCATGACTTTATCACTTTCAAAATCTTTGAAAATACAAAATTTTTGAAAATCATGACTTTTCGAAAACCTAATTGTTTCAAAATTAGGATATTTTTGAAATTGTGACTTTTTAAAAATAGTGACCCTGAACCCTTTAACTTGAGTTGTAAACACTAAACCACTAAGCTCAACATCCTAATCACTAAGCCCAAAACCCTAAATTCTAAACCATAAACCATAAACCCTTAACACTGAATCCTAAACCCTAAATCCTCAGCCGATAAACCATAAACCCAAATCCCTAAATAGTAACTCCTAAACTCTAAACCCCAAACGTTAAACCTGGAATCCCTAAATCCTGCTCCTTGAACCATGAAGCCTAAACCCTAAGCCCTAAATGCTAAGCTCTAAAACCTAAATAATAAACCCTAAACTCCTAACCACGAGTCTTAAAACCTAAATCCTTAACCCTAAACCCTAAATAATGAAACCTTAACCCTAAGCCCTATACATTCAACCTGGTGAGCCCTAAGCCTAAACCCTAAACCCTAAACTCATAACCCCGAACCTCAAACCCTTGTCCAAGGACCCTTAACCATGAACACCGAGACCTAAACCATAACCCCTACACCCTAAACCCTAAACTCGAGTACTATAAACTCTAAACCCTAAAGCAGTGAACCTAAAGCCTTAAACCCTAAACCTAAATTTGAGTCTTAAACCCTAAAACGCTAAATGCTAAATCTTAAATACTAAACCCTCAATTGTAAACAATGATCCCTAAACCTTATATGCAAAAGCTTTCGAACCCCAAAACCCTAATCCCTAAAACCTAATTCTTAAACCCTAAACCTTGATCCCCGAAACTTGAACCTCAACCCTGAACCCTAAGCCTTGAGTCCTAATCCCTAAACCCTAAACCCTAAACCCTAAACCCTAAACCTCGAATCCACGAGCCTAATCCCTAAACCCTAAACCCTAAACCTTAAAATAGTTAGATTTGGAAAAAGTTGGTATTTTTAAAAACTTGGGATTTTCAAAATCTCTCAACATTTTTGAAAAAGTCTAGATTTTCAAAAACTTGAGATTTTAAAAAATTCTCGACTTTTCAAAAAGTTACAATTGTAAACAAAGTTTCTTATTTTTGAAAACATCAAGGTTTTAAAAATGTTGGGACTTTGAAAATGTTCAGATTTTCAATAAAGTTAGGGTTTTGAAAAATGAATATTTTGAAAAAGTCGAGATTTTGAAAAGTCAAGATTTTTGAATAGTTAGGATGTTTAAAGAGTCAAGATTTTGAAAAAGTCAAGATTTTTAAAAATCTCGTCATTTTAAAAAAAATTAGTATTTTTTAAAACACGAGACTTTTAAAAAAATGAGATTTTCCAACAAGTCGTGATTTTGTAAAACTTAAGATTTTGAAAAATTCAGGATTTTGAAAAAGTTATAATCTCAAAAGAGTCCTAACTTTATTGAAAATCTGAACATTTTCAAAGTCCCAACATTTTAAAAACCTTGATGTTTTCAAAAATAAGAAACTTTTTTACAATTGTAACTTTTTGAAAAGTCGAGACTTTTTTAAAATCTCAAGTTTTATAAAATCTTGACTTTTTCAAAAATGTTGAGAGATTTTGAAAATCCCAAGTTTTTCAAAATACCAACTTTTTCCAAATATAACTATTTTAAGGTTTCTGGGTTGAGGGTTTAGGGCTCATCGGATTTAGTGTTTAGGGTTTAGGTTAAGGATTTAGGGCTCATGTTTTAGGGTTTATGGTTAGGGTTTAGGGCTCATGTTTTAGGGTTTGGGGGTTCGAGGTTTACGATTTAGGGTTTTGCATTTAGGGTTTAGGGCTCATGGTTTACAATTGAGGGTTTAGTATTTAGGATTTTAGCATTTAGGATTTTAGGGTTTAGGAGGAATTAGAGTTTAAGGTTTAAGGTTTTATAGGGTTTAGGGTCTAGGTCTTAGGGTTTAGGATTTTTCATTTAGGGTTTAAGACTCAAAATTTAGGGATTAGGAGCAAATAGAGCTTAAGGTTTAGGGTTTATATTGTATAGGGCTCGAGTTTACGGTTTAGCACATATGGGTCAAAGTGTTTAGGGTTTAGGTGTCGTATTCATGGTTTAGGGTCCTTGGCTTAGTGTTCAAGGTTCGAGGTTATGAGTTTAGGGTTTAGGGTTTAGGGTTTTGGCTTAGGGTCGGTTCAAAGTTTAGGGTTTAGGGTTTAAGGCTGGGGTTAGCGGTTGGTTTAGGGTTTAGGATTAAGGGATAAGGTTTTAGGGTTTATGGTTTAAGGTTTGGGGTTTAGAGTTTAGGTTTTACGATTAAGGGATTTCGGTTTATGGCTTATGGCTGAGGGTTTAGGGTTTAGGATTCAGTGTTAGTTGTTTTTGAATCAGGTTTCATGTTTTAGGATTTAGGGTTTAGGAGTCCTGATTTTTAAAAAAGTCATGATTTAAAAAATATACCTATTTTGTAACAGCTAGGATTTCAAAAAAGTCACGATTTTCAAAAGGTTAGTATTTTCAAAGATTTCTAAAGTCATGATTTTAAAAAGTTCACAATTTTTAAAAATTTGTAATTTTTGATAAAGTGTCGATTTTATAAAATGTTGGAATTTTGAAAAGGTAAAGATTTTAAAAATGTTAGAATTTTGAAAAAAATCCCAACTTTCTTTTTTGAAAATCCCAACTTTTTAAAAATTGTTGGCTTTTTTGAAATCACGATTTTTTTGAAATCCCAATTTTTGTTCGGAATCCCAACCTTTTCATAATCCTTGCTTTTTAAAAAATCCCAACTTTTTAAAAAGCCCTCTCTATCTTTTTCTAAAATTGAAAATTCTTTAAAATCCTAAATTTTTTGAAATTGATAACTTTTTAGAAAAAAATGAATTTATCAAAAATCATGATATATTCAAAAATCCATAATTTTTTGAAAATCTAAATTATTCAAACTCCCACATTTTTTTAAAAAATCTTGATATTTTAAAAAAACTGAGATTTTTGAAACATTTGATTTAAAAAAAAAGGACTCAAACAGATACATGAAGCACAAGTTATAACCATTTCAAGTTCCTGCTAATTTTGGCACATCTCTACATTTTTCAAATATGACTCTTTTGATATTATAAGTTTTTCGAAAATCCTAATTTTTTGAAAATCGCAACTATTTCAAATATCGCGACATTTTCAAAAATAAAAACTTTTTCCGAAATCCCAACGTTTTAAAATTTCCTGAATTTTCTAAAATCTCGACTTTATCAAAAATGCCGACTTTTTTGAAATACTTTTTAAAATAATTACATTTTTTCAAAAATCGTAAATATTAAAAATCGAGACTTTTTCCGATAGCTGACTTATTCAAAAATCCCAACTTTTTCAAAAATCTTGACATTTCAAAATTCCCAACATTTTCCAAAATCTTGAATTTTTTGAAAATCCTGACTTTTCTCAAATCCGACTTTTCGAAAATCTACACTTTTTTAGGCTCAGGATTTGGGGTTTAGGGTTTATAGATTAGGGCGCAGGGCTCAGGGTTCAAGGTTTAGGGATCAAAGTTTGGGGTTTAAGAATTAGGTTTTAGGGTTTGGTGATTGCGTTTACGGTTGAGGGTTTAAGACTCAAAAATTAGGGTTTAGTATTTAGGATTTAGCATTTAGGGTTTTAGGGTTTAGGAGTAATTAGAAGTTAAGGTTTATAGGGTATAGGTCTCAATATTCATAGTTGAGGAGGGTCCATAGCTCAGAGTTCAAGGTTTGACGGTTTAAGGTTTACGCTTCATGGCTTAGGGATAATGATTTAGGGTTTATCGTTTAAGGTTAACCTTCAATGAAGGATTTAGAGAAAATGAACGATTTGTTTATCATGTAATGGGTGCGGCGAGCCAAACCCCAAGTATCGTGGAGAGATCATGGTAAAAAAATAGTTGTTTAGAAGATATTGAGGAGTTTAGCAGCAATATTTGATCTCATAGTTGGAGCTCTTGAGGATTCTGAAGAGTTATGAATGTTGGTTTTAGGGCTCATGGATTACGATTGAGGGTTTAATATTTAGGATTTAGCATTTAGGGTTTTAGGTTTTAAGACTTAGAATTGATTGTTTAAGAGGAACTAGAGCTTATAGGGTATAGGGCATAGAGTTTACGTTTCACCTGTTTAGTGTTTAGGGTTTAGGGCTAAGGGTTAAGCGTTTAGGGTTTATTGTTTATGATTTAGAGTTAAGGGTTTAGGGTTTAGGCTTCATGGCTTAGGGATCTGGGTTTAGGGTTTATGGTTTAAGGTTTGGGGTTTAGAGTTTAGGTTTTACGATTTAGGGATTTGGGTTTATGGTTTATGGGTGAGGGGTTTAGGATTTAGCATTTTGGGCTTAGTTTTTAGGATGTTTGTGTTTAGGGTTTATGTGTCGCAATTATTAAAAATCTAATTTTCCAAAAATTGTATTTTCAAAGATTTTTAAAGTGATAAAGTCATGAACTTAAAAAGTTCACGATTTTATACAACAATAATTTTTTTAAATAATTAATTTTTGAAAAAGTCAAGATTTTACAAAAATTTGGAATTTTTAAAATTTTAAGATTTAAAAAAGGATATTCAAAAGAGTTGGGATTTAAAAATCTCTTGCTTTTTGTAATGCCCAACTTATTTGAATTTGATAATTTTGGAAAATTTAAATTATTTAAACTCCCAATTTTTTAAAAATCAATATATTTTAAAAATTCTAATATTTTCAAAAAGTTAAAATTTTTAAAACATGTGGATTCAAAAGAAACGAACATCTACAACACAAGTTATGACCTTTTCAATTTCTGCTAATTTTGGTGCATCACTACATTTTTGAAATCTTGACTTTTTAAAAAATTTGTACTTCTTTAAAACATTATGTTCTTTCAAAAATTGTAAATATTAAATATTGGGATTTTTTCGAATATCGTGACTTATTCGAAAATCTTATATTTTAAAAATTCCAACATTTTCAAAAATATTGACTTTTTTGAAAATCTCGAGTTTTCAAAATCCTGACTTTTTCTAAAATCTTCACTTTTTCTAAAATCTGGAGTTTAGGGTTTAGTTTTTAGGGTTTATAGATTAGGGTGGAGGGCTTGGGTTCGGGGTTTAGGGATCAAAGTTTGGGGTTTAAGAATTAGGTTTTAGGGTTTGGTGATCGAGGTTTACGGTTGAGGGTTTAAGACTCAAAATTTAGGGTTTAGTATTTAGGATTTAGCATTTAGGATTTAACATTTAGGGTTTTAGGGTTTAAGACTCAAAATTTAGGGTTTAGGAGTAATTAGAGCTTAAGGTTTAGGGTTTATAGGGTATAGGGCTAAGAGTTTAGGGTTTAGGTCTCAATGTTCATAGTTGAGGGTTCATAGCTTAGTGTTCAAGGTTCGAGGAATTAGGGTTTATGCTTCATGGCTTAGGGATAATGGTTTATGGTTTATTGTTTAAGGTTTAGGGTTTAAAGTTTAGGTTTTACTATTTAGGGATTTGGGTTTATCGTTTATGGCAGAGGATTTAGGGTTTAGGATTGGTGTTAAGGGTATATGGTTTATGGTTTAGGATTTGGGGTTTTGGGCTTAGTGTTAGGATGTTCGGGTTTACGGTTTAACGTTTACGACTCAAGTTTCAAGTTTTAGGGTTTAGTGGTTTAGGGTTAGAATTTAAGGCTCGGGGCTCATGGCTGTGTTTCAAGGTTTAGGGTTGAGGTTCGGGGTTCGGGGATCAAAGTTTAGGGTTTAAAAATTAGGTTTTAGGCTTTAGGGTTTAGGTTTTAGGGTTAGGATTTAGGGCTCGGAGTTAGAGGGTTTGGGGTTCGATGTTTACGTTTGAGGGTTTTGCATTTAGGGTTTAGGGCTCATGGTTTACGATTAAGGGTTTAATATTTAGGATTTAGGATTTAGGGTTTTAGGTTTTGAGACTTAGAATTGATTGTTTAAGTGGAACTAGAGCTTAAGGTTTAGGGTTTATAGGGTGTAGGGCTCAAAGTTTATGTTTCTTGTTTAGGGTTTAGGGTTTATAGTTTAGGTTTTAGGGCATAAGGTTTAGGGTTTAGGCTTCATGGCTCGGGGATCTGGGTTTTTAGGGTTTATGGTTTAAGTTTTGGGGTTTCGAGTTTAGGTTTTATGATTTAGGGATTTGGGTTTATGGTTTATGGCAAAGGGTTTAGGATTTAGGGTTTTGGGCTTAGTTTTTAGGATGTTTGTGTTTAGGGTTTAGGGTTTACGTGTCGCAATTTTTTAAAAATCATGATTAGGATTTCAAAAAATTAGGATTTCAAAATAATTCTAATTTTCCAAAAATTGTATTTTCAAAGATTTTTAAAGTTATAAAGTCATGAATTTAAAAATTCACTATTTTATATAACACGTGATTTTATTTAAATTCTTAATTTTAGAAAAAGTCACGATTTTATAAAAATTTGAAATTTTTAAAATGTTAGGATTTTTAAAAAAGGATATTCAAAAGAGTTGGGATTTAAAAATCTCTTCAGTTTTGTAATGCCCGACTTATTGGAGTTTGAGAATTTTTTGGAAAATTTAAATTTTTTAAACTCCATATTTTTTAAAAAATCAATATATTTTTAAAAAATTGAGATTTTTAAAACATGTGGATTCAAAAGAAACGGACACCTACAACACAAGTGATGACCTTTTAAAGTTCCTGCTAATTTTGGTGCATCACTACATTTTTGAAATCTTGACTTTTTAAAAATCCATACTTCTTTAAAAAATTATGTTTTTTTAAAAATTGTAAATATTAAAAATTGGAATTTTTTGAATATCGTGACTTATTCAAAAGTCTGATATTTTAAAAATTCCAACATTTTCAAAAATATTGACTTTTCAAAAATCCTTACTTTTTAGAAAATCTTCACTTTTACAAAATCACGACTTTTTGGAAAATCTCAAATTTTTAAAAATCCCGTCTTTTCAAAAATCCTATTTTTTTTTTAAATTTCGAGTTTTTCAAAAATCTTGATTTTTTCAAAATTCAGACTCTTCAAAAATCTCGACTCTTTAAAAATGCGAAAAGACCAACTCTTTCGAAAATCCCAACTTTTCAAAAATCTAAACTTTTGAAAACCCCAACTTGTTTAAAAATCTGATCATTTTCAAAGTCCCAACATTTTTTAAATGTTGATGTTTAGAAAATAACGAATTTGTTTAAAATATCAAGTATTTCAAAAATCTTGACTTTTGAAAAATCTTTACTTTATGAAAATCCCAACTTTTTCAAAATACCAAAATTTTCCAAGTCTAACTATTTTCAGGTTTCTAAGTTGAGGGTTTAGTGTTTAGGGTTTAGGGTTGAGGTTAAGGGTTCGGGGATCAAGGTTTTGGGTTTTGGGTTTTAGAGTTTATGGTTACGATATGGGCCTCAAGTTTTAGGGTTTAGGGTTTGAGGTTTATGGTTGAGTGTTGTGCATTTAAGTTTTAGGGCTCATGGTTTATGATTGAGGGTTTAGTATTTAGGATTTTGTATTTAGTGTTTTAGGGTTTAAGACTTATCATTTAGGGTTTAGGAGCAATTAGAGCTTAAGGTTTAGGATTTATAGGGTATAGGGCTCAGAATTTAGGGTTTAGGCGTAGGGGTCAAGTTTTAGTGTTTAGGTTTTAGTGTTCATGGTTCGAGGTTCGGGGTTATGAGTTTAGGGTTTATGGTTTAGGTCTCTAGCTAAAGGTTTAGGGTTTAGGATTTTGGCTAAGGGCTCATGGTTAAAGGTAGGTTCAGGGTTTAGGGTCTGGCCTAAGGTTTTATGATTCATAGTTTAGGGTTTACGGTTTAAGGCTTAGGGTTAGGTGTTTAGGTTTAGGTCTTAAGGCTTAGGGTTAGGGCTTTATGGTTTTCGAAAATCTTCACTTTTATAAAATAACGACTTTTTGGAAAATCTCAAATTTTTTAAAATCCTGTCTTTTCAAAAATCCTAACATTTTTTAAAATTTCAAGTTTTTCAAAATCTTGACTTTTTCAAAAATACAGACTCTTCAAAAATCTTGACTCTTTAAAAATGCGAAAATCCCAATTCTTTCAAAAATCCCAACTTTTCAAAAATCCTAACTTTTTCAAAATATTCATTTTTCGAAAACACCAACTTGTTTAAAAATCTGATCATTGTCAAACTCCAAATATTTTTTAAATGTTGATGTTTTCAAAAATAACAACTTTGTTTAAAATATCAAATATTTCAAAAATGTTTACTTTTTGAAAATCCCAAGTTTCTTAAAATACCAACTATTTCCAAGTCTAACTATTTTAAGGTTTCTAGGTTGAGGGTTAAGGGCTTAGGGGATTTAGTGTTTAGGGTTTAGGGTTGAGGTTAAGGGTTCGGGGATCAAGGTTTTGGGTTTTAGTGTTTAGGGTTACGATTTGAGCCTCAAGTTTTAGGGTTTGGAGTTTGAGGTTTATGGTTGAGCGTTTTGCATTTAAGGTTTAGGACTCATGGTTTATGATTGAGGGTTTAGTATCTAGTGCTTTAGGGTTTAAGACTTAACATTTAGGGTTTAGGAGCAATTAGAGCTTAAGGGTTAGGGTTTATAGGGTATAGGGCTCAGAATTTAGGGTTTACTGCATAGGGGTCAGGGTTTAGTGTTTAGGTCTTAGTGTTCATGGTTCGAGGTTTAGGGTTATGAGTTAGGGTTTATGGTTTAGGTCTCTAGCTAAAGGGTTAGGGTTTAGGATTTTGGCTAAGGGCTCATTGTTAAAGGTAGGTTCGGGGTTTAGGGTCTGGCCTAAGGTTTTATGATTCATAGTTTAGGGTTTAGGGTTTAAGGCTCGGGGTTAGGTGTTTAGGGTTTAGGGCTTAAGGCTCGGGGTTAGGGGTTTATGGTTTTCGAAAATCTTCACTTTTACAAAATCACGACTTTTTGGAAAATCTCAAATTTTTAAAATCCCGTCTTTTCAAAAATCCTAACATTTTTTAAAATGTCAAGTTTTTCAAAAATCTTGACTTTTTCAAAAATACTAGACTCTTCAAAAATCTTGACTCTTTAAAAATGCGAAAATCCCAACTCTTTCGAAAATCCCAACTTTTCAAAAATCCTAGCTTTTTGAAATATTCATTTTTGAAAACCCCAACTTGTTTAAAAATCTGAACATTTTCAAACTCCCAACATTTTTAAAATGTTGATGTTTTCAAAAATAACAACTTTGTTTAAAATATCAAATATTTCACAAATGTTGACTTTTTGAAAAATCTTTACTTTTGAAAATCCCAAGTTTTTCAAAATACCAACTATTTCCAAGTCTAACTATTTTAAGGTTTCTAGGTTGAGGTTAAGGGCTTAGGGATTTACTTGTTTAGGGTTTAGGGTTGAGGTTAAGGGTTCGGGGATCAAGGTTTTGGGTTTTAGTGTTTAAGGTTACGATTTGGACCTCAAGTTTTAGGGTTTGGCATTTGAGGTTTTATGGTTGAGCGTTTTGCATTTAAGGTTTAGGACTCATGGTTTATGATTGAGGGTTTAGTATTTAGTGTTTTAGGGTTTAAGACTTAACATTTAGGGTTTAGGAGCAATTAGAGCTTAAGGGTTAGGGTTTATAGGCTATAGGGCTCAGAATTTAGGGTTTAGGGCGTAGGGGTCGGGGTTTAGTGTTTAGGTCTTAGTGTTCATGGTTCAAGGTTCGAGGTTATGAGTTAGAGTTTATGGTTTAGGTCTCTAGCTAAAGTTTTAGGGTTTAGGATTTTGGCTAAGGGCTCATTGTTAAAGGTAGGTTTAGGGTTTAGGGTCCGGCCTAAGGTTTTATGATTCATAGTTTAGGGTTTAGGGTTTAGGGCTCGGGGTTAGGTGTTTAGGGTTTAGGGCTTACGGTTTAGGGTTTAGGCTTAACGACTTATGGAAACAAGGTTTATGGTTTAAGGTTTGGAGTTTAGAGTTTAGGTTTTATGATTTATGGATTTGGGTTTATGGTTTATGGTGAGGGTTTAGGGTTTAGGGTTTAGGGTTTAGGATTCAAAGTGTTAAGGGTTAGTTTATGCTTTACGATTTAGGTTTTAGGGTTTTTGGCTTAGTGTTTAGGATGTTGGGGTCTAGGGTTTAGGAACAATTAGAGCTTAAGATTTAGGGTTTATAGGGTATAGGGTTTAGGTCTCGGTGTTCGTGGTTCAGGTCTCAATGTTCATGGTTGAGGTGCATGGCTCGTGGTTCTAGGTTCGTGGTTATGAGTTTAGGGTTTAGGGTTTAGGGTTTTGGCTTAGGGCTCATGGTTCAAGATATAGCGTTTAGGGTATAGGGTTAGGCCTAAAGCTTTAGGGTTCATTGTTTAGAGATTAAGGCTCGGGGTTAGGGGTTTATGGTTTTGAAAATCTTCACTTTTACAAAATCACGACTTTTTGGAAAATCTCAAATTTTAAAATCTGTCTTTTCAAAATCCTAACATTTTTTAAAATTTCAAGTTTTTCAAAAATCTTGACTTTTTCAAAAATCTTGACTCTTTAAAAATGCGAAAAGCCCAACTCTTTCGAAAATCCCAACTTTTCAAAAATCTTAACTTTTTCAAAATATTCTATTTTCGAAAACCCCAACTTGTTTAAAAATCTGATCATTTTCAAAGTCCCAACATTTTTAAATGTTGATGTTTTCAAAAATAACAACTTTGTTTAAAATATAAAATATTTAAAAAATCTTTACTTTTTGAAAATCCCAAGTTTTCAAAATACCAACTATTTCCAAGTCTAACTATTTTAAGGTTTATAGGTTGAGGTTAAGGGCTTAGGGGATTTAGTGTTTAAGGTTTAGGGTTGACGTTAAGGGTTCGAGGATCAAGGTTTTGGGTTTTGGGTTTTAGAGTTTAGGGTTACTAATTGGGCCTCAAGTTTTAGGGTTTGGCGTTTGAGGTTTATGGTTGAGCGTTTTGCATTTAATGTTTAGGGCTCATGGTTTATGATTGATGGTTTAGTATTTAGTGTTTTAGGGTTTAAGACTTAACATTTAGGGTTTAGGAGCAATTAGAGCTTAAGGGTTAGGGTTTATAGGGTATAGGGCTTAGAATTTAGGGTTTAGGGTGTAGGGGATGGGGTTTAGTGTTTAGGTCTCGGTGTTCATGGTTTAGGGTTCATAGTTCATGGTTCGAGGTTCAGATTTATGAGTTAGGGTTTAGGTCTCTAGCTAAAGGTTTAGGGTTTAGGATTTTGCCTAAGGGATCATAGTTCAAAAATCTCGACTCTTTAAAAATGTGAAAAGCCCAACTCTTTCGAAAATCCCAACTTTTCAAAAATCCAAACTTTTTCGAAATATTCATTTTTTGAAAACCCCAACTTGTTTAAAAATCTGATCATTTTCAAAGTCCCAACATTTTTAAATGTTGATGTTTAGAAAATAAATCCTTTGTTTAAAATATCAAATATTTCAAAAATCTTGACTTTTTGAAAAATCTTTACTATATGAAAATCCCAACTTTTTCCAAGTCTAACTATTTTCAGGTTTCTAAGTTGAGGGTTAAGGGCTCGGGGATTTAGTGTTTAGGGTTGAGGTTAAGGGTTAGGGGATCAAGGTTTTGGGTTTTGGGTTTTAGAGTTTATGGTTACGATTTGGGCCTCAAGTTTTAGGGTTTAGGGTTTGAGGTTTATGGTTGAGTGTTTTGCATTCAAGGTTTAGGGCTCATGGTTTATGATTGAGGGTTTAGTATTTAGGATTTTGTATTTAGTGTTTTAGGGTTTAATACTTGTTAGAGCTTAAGGTTTAGGATTTATAGGGTATAGGGCTCAGAATTTAGGGTTTAGGGTGTAGGGGTCAGGGTTTAGTGTTTAGGTCTTAGTGTTCATGGTTCGAGGTTCGGGGTTATGAGTTAGGGTTTATGGTTTAGGTCTCTAGCTAAAGGTTTAGGGTTTAGGATTTTGGCTAAGGGCTCATGGTTAAAGGTAGTTCAGGGTTTAGGGTCTGGCCTAAGGTTTTATGATTCATACTTTAGGGTTTAGGCTTTAAGGCTCAGGGTTAGGTGTTTAGGGTTTAGGGCTTAAGGCTCAGGGTTAGGGGTTTATGGTTTTCGAAAATCTTCACTTTTACAAAATAACGACTTTTTGGAAAATCTCAAATTTTTTAAAATCTCGTTTTTTCAAAAATCCTAACATTTTTTAAAATTTCAAGTTTTTCAAAAATCTTGATTTTTTCAAAAATACAGACTCTTCAAAAATCTTGACTCTTTAAAAATGTGATTTTAAAAAAAGACATGATTTTGAAAAAAGGTGCAATTTTCAAATAAGTCGGGAATTACAAAACTAAAAATATTTTTAAATCCCAACTATTTTGAATATCCTAATTTTTTTTAAAATCCTAACATTTTAAAAAATAATTTTCAAAATTTTAACTTTTTAAAAATCGCGACTTTTAAAAAATTGTGAAATTTTTAAATTCAAGACTTTACCACTTTCAAAATCTTTGAAATTACAGACTTTTTCAAAGTCATGACTATTTTGAAATCCTAACTATTTCAATAACTTGAGAGGAATCTCTGCCTCAACTCCATACAACATTGTACAAGGTGACATATCTATTGCCTTCTTAGGAGTGATCCTATCAGCCCACAAAGTGCATCATATAATTTCTTGTGCAGTTCGTTTACTTCTCATCAACTTGATTTACGAGACAATGGTAACAATGTTCTTGTTGCTTGACTCAGCTTGACCATTTCCCTATGGATAGTAGTTAGAGGAGTGAGATAGGGAGATTCCAAAGCCATAGCAAAACTCGTGAGCTCCTGGAAGAGAAATAGGTGGCATTGTCTATAACAATCTTCTGTGGTATTCCAAAACAGACAATGATATTCTCCTTGATGAAGTTGCAGACTGCTTTAGTGGCGTGCTTAGTTGGAATGGCTTCCACCCACTTGGGGAATTAATCAGTTGCAGTGAGTACATAAGTGTGCCCTGCACTTGAATGAGGATTCAAAACACCAATAAAATCTAGCCCCCTTTGTTGAAATGGTTCTTCAATCACCATAGGTCTGAGTGGCAATGCAGTTAGTAGTGACTTTCCAATAAATTGTTGGCATGCTTTATACATTTGGAAACCCAATCTTGAGTGTCTGCATAGATGGAGGGCCAATAATATCTTCCTCGAGGATCTTATGTGCAGTGACCATTGCTAAGAAATGTCCACCACAAGATTGATCATGATAGGCCCGAGAAACTTTTCTTCTTGCTCCTTATCTACACACCCAGGAAACAACCATCTAGGCCTCTCTTATAAAGTGCATGATTCCAGATCACAAACTTGGATGTCTTTAGCTTGAGTGTCCTTCTTTGTTTGTAGTCAAGATGAGGAGGGCATTCTTCATAAGTGAGGTAGTAAGCAATACCCACTCATCATGAAGTGGTGACAAAGAGCTCTTATGGACTGTCTCTCCGAACAGTTGAGCAAACACCATCTTTTTCTCCTTCACCGAGCCTTGAGGCCTCATCTTCAATAATTAGTTTGCACAAACCATTTCCTCTTACCAGATTAGAGGGTACAATCTCCAAGTCAAACTCTTGGGTCTTTGTAATCCAACTTCCTCTCTTAGCCCCGGGATCTTGTTGAGTCAAAATGGACTTGATTGCACTTCCGGGGACCATCACCCTTTGTATGGGAATTGAGAATGTATAATCTGGAACTTTTAACAGCTTTAACCATTGCGTAGACTTAGCTCATGAAAGCAATGGGTGCTTCCAAACCTTCATTAATTTTTGGAGCAAGGACAACAGAGAGTGTATGTTTTGATGCATAACAATACATAATGAAATCTTTGTTGAAATTTGGAGATACAAGAGTTGGAGCTTTGGCAATGGCTTTCTTTATCTCCTCAAATTATGTTTTTCCTTCCTTATTCCACTTGAAACTTGCTTAAGGCTTCATCATGGAAGTTATATGCTTAGTTAGTTCAGAAAACTCGGGAACAAAATGACGAAGGAAGTTTACCTTTCCGAAGAATGAATGACCCTTCTTACTGGTTGGTAAGGATAGTGCTTGGATAGCTCTCATCCTCTTAGGATCAATGTGTGCTCCATGCTTGTTCACAATGTGTCCCAACAACTTACCTTTTGTGACTCCAAAAATGCATTTATTTGGATTTAGAGAAATGCCATTTTCCTACACCTTATAAGGACTTGCTCCAAATGACTGATATGATCTCCCCTCCTCTTTGAGAAAACTATGAGGTCATCCAATTAAATGACAATGCAATATTTCAGATCTTTGAAGGCCAAGTCCATTGCCCTCTCGAAAGTGGCTCCGACATTGATCCAATCGAAAGAAATTTCCTTGTAGGCAAAAGTGCCCCAAGATGTTGTGAAGGATGTTTTTGCAATCCTCTTCGCCACTTTGATTTGGTTGTACCTTGAGAATCCATCAAGCAAAGAGAGCATTTTAGATCCAGTGACTGCTTGTAAAATATGATCCATGATTGGGAGAGGGTAGTTATCCTTGAGAGATGCCTGATTCAGATTTCGAAAGTCTACACAAATCCTTATTTCCCCATTTTTCTTCCTTACTGGCACTATGTTAGCCACCCATGTTGAATGGTGGATGGGGAAGATGATTCTAGCATTGAGCATCTTTGTCACTTCTTCTTTGATAACATCAACAATCTTTGGATTATAGGGCCTTTGTTTTTGCCTAAAGGGCTTAGCTCCTTGCTTCAAAGGAATGGAGTGGTGCATTTCCTTTGGCTGAAAATATTTGAGTTCATCATAGGAATAAGCCAACACATCCGAGTATTTTTAGTAGAGCAACAAACTTTCTCTTCTCTTCCCGGTGAGCAACATTTAGCAATATTAACCATCCTTAGATTCTTTGAAGTGTCAATGTTTTCTTGATCAAAATCAGATGGGCATCGAGAAGATTGTTTGTCTTTTCTCGGATGAACTGTCATGCTTGTCAAAGAGATCTTCCAAAGAAACTAGGCCTTTGGGGATTTTGTTTCCTTTTAGTTTGATTACTCCCTCTTCATCAATCCCCTCAACTCCCTCCTTTTAGTTGGGAACTGATTCACGTTGTGGGTTTTCACTTCCTTCAAAGAAAAATTTATTGAAGTTATCCCTTTGCCCTAAGAAGGATAAGATCTGATTGTCTTCATTGAAGATCTACTAGTGATCTGTGTTGTTTGGTACGCTGGGTCGAACACCATCTCAATGGTCACTTTATCCTTGCCAAAAGAGGGATGAGGTGTCACTAACGAAGTGACAACGCTAGGGAATCAACCTTTTCACTCGCTCCCTAGGGATAGCTTCAATGGAGAATGTATCAAAGGATTCAATGCAGTCCACACCCTATTTCTATAATGCCGAGTCTGTGAATTTTTACCGATATTGCTTTGGCAGACTTGCTTCACCATAATCTCTGCATCACCTTTGTATCTCAGATTTTTTATTCTCATGTCCTCTTCTACATTCATGCCTAAGAGTAATGCTTCATACTCTGCTGTATTATTTGTATTGTCAAATTGTAGCTTGTAGGCAAAAGGATATATCTCATTAGAAGGAGAGTGTAATACTACACCAGCCCAGAGCCTACTGGAATGACTCGCCATCAAACTATATTGTCCAAATCTGATCTTCTTCTTCTTCCATGAGGAGTGGCAAGGTCTCTTCCTTTTGTGATGTAAGGAAGTAGTTCCCTAGCCCACCATCTTGAAAAAGGATGTTAGCTTTTGGATCATCATATTTCCTTATTGTGAATTTCATCTTCTTGACTGTTAACAACTCCTTCATTTCTCCTTTCACTTTGGGATAGTTGTAGATGACCAATCTATTTTTATTTCTCCACCTATATTTCTGCAAGAAAAAAAAAATTCTACTCAACAAACATACCAAATTATGTTGGGATGACTGCCACGAGAATGGTCAAGAGTATATCTTCTTGTCAAGGTAATCAACTAATGCAACCTGAGCATCCTTAATCCTTCCTATAAATGGAACTTGTTTGGATTCCATTGAGTAGCATGTTCCATTTACCCAAGTCAAAGTAAGGCCAAGAGCATTTACAACTTTTGCTGGCACCACATTATATGAGGCTCCGAGTCTATAATTCAATTGTTCAGAACCTTTGATGAGAAGTGACAGGTAGAAAGGCTCAACTCTATTGGTGTTGGAGGCACTGAGGGCTAGCATGTTTTGAGGAGATGATGTGGGAAGCAAGCCTTTAGAATTAGAGATTTGGGATGTAGTGTTATCGCATCGAACTACCTTGATAAATCTGTCAAATTGGGTAGGATGTGTTTGTAGGTATTCAATCTAAGAGAGCTGAACTTTGGTTTTTCTTGCATGCTCCACAAAGTCAAATGGAACTATGGTAGATGAGGAAGAGGTTCTGGAGTGGAAGAGGATTTAAGTAAAAGATTGAGATGACGAGGGTCCTTTTCGAGAAGATGAGGAGTCTCTCCGTGGTGTCCGATTAGAAGTGTTATCGGCACGTGGTGTTTTCAATACGATAGCGTTAGTGGATCCCGATTCTTGTCTTTAGAAGTGAAAGGGTTTGATTTTGTAAACCAAGAGAAATCTGGTTTAAATTTAGAGTGAAGTTTTAACTTTCCTTGTTCAATGGCGCGAGAATCAAGTTTGCGTGCCATCGTAAAGGCTTCTTCAAATGTATGAAAGGTCCGGATCCTTAAAGTGGAAGAAATATGATTAGCACAAGATTGAGTAAACAACTCGATCTGTTGAGATTGAGGAAGGAGAAAGACAATTTGCAATAGACTCATCATCAAATTGACGAATGTTATAAAGATCTGTAATCAAGATCTTATGTGCGATATTTATTGAAAAGTTTTCAACAAACATCTAGGACAATTAAGAGAAGGAAAATAGGGAATGTTGGGGAATGTTATTGTACCAGTTTGAATGCTCGCAGATGCTGTTGAGGGTCCTCCCTACTATGAAATTTTGAAAATTTAGGAAGTTCCCATTAGGGAGGATAAGGCTTAAAAGCCACTAATGGATGAATCGGTTCATTGCATACTTCTTCAAAAGAGTATGAAGGACGAGCCCCATTGGTGGAGGCTTCTAGGTTTATGATTTTCTTGAAAAGAATTTGGACCACGTCAGATTGAGGAGGAGGCATGCTGGTATGTCCTATATAAGAAGCAATTGGTGGATTTTGTTTAGGTGTTAACGGAGGATTCATCTACTGATTAACAGGATGATAAGAGGAATAACCAGGAGTTCTGGGTGATGCTTGGTGAGGTATTTGTTGTGAAGGAGCCTGTGTATAGACAGGCTGTGAGATGACAAGTGGTTGAGAAAAAGGTGGTTGAATGAAAGATGGAGCCTTGTGATTGGTGGGCTCCTACACTTGTTGATTGAATTGGAATGGGTTGAGGAACATGGGTGTTGATTTGATTGGACATGGTGGGGAACAAGGTCTGAATGAGGCTTTTGATTGCCGGATTGGTTATTAAGGGTGCCGATGCTAGAGGATGGGTGAAGGTCACATCACCTGGAGTATTGGAAGAAAGATGAGGTGGAGGATGAGAAGAAGGAACCAACTGACTCGTAGAAGGGGGTTGATTCACTAAGAGGTACTGACACTGAGATGTAATAGATGGCATAGAAGAATTAACAACAATCTGTGAGTGCGCAGATGCACCCATTATAGCTAAGGAAGAAGACTTCTCAGAAGTAGGTTGTGGAATAGCCGAGGTAACTGCACTAGGAATAGGCAAGACTATTTGAGAACTAGTCGACATGGTCGGTGGAAGAGAAAAAGGAGGCACGGTTGTGCCACCCTCTTCCGTGGTTCGAGGTGAGAAAAAGGATGCTAACTGTTCTATAAAAGCCTGGGATGGTTCACGAGGATAATCGTAAACTTACTGGATTGGTGGTCCTTGATCAAATATTCGAAAAGAGTTATGTACTAGATAGTCCATAAGGGCTACCGGATTGCGATCAAGGAGTGCCTGAAACTCATGATCCCCGCGAGGAACATACTCTATATCAGAAGCAGATGATACTTCTGAAGGAATGAGGGAAGCTGGACGTGATGGGATTGCTTTAGGCTGATAGAAAGGATTATATGACCAAGATGGGGAACCAACTAACAGCGGTCCCGAGGAAGACCTGGGGGGTGCTGAAACATCCACATTAGTGGTAATCTCAGAGAAAGAAGGGGCCATTTGAGCCATTTTTCTAGATTGTAACCGAGTGACGACCGTCATAAACAAGAAGAAATATAGAAGAAGAAGATTGACCTAACGAATGCACAGACAATTCAAGCAGCATAGGTGATTATATCTTTTAAGTTTTCTGCTTTAAGAAAGAAAATATTAGGGAAAACTTTTAGAACAGGAACTACTTAGATAGCCAAACTAAGGATGGTTTGGGGAATGTTTTGGTGAGGAGTCCCGAAGGCACTTCAGTAAAAGACCGATACGTGGCTTGATATAGGGGCCTACCCCCGCACTTCACACACCGCTACGATAAGGGAGTCGGGTGCTTTGCCAATATATACTAGAACTTCCGTAAATTTATAGCACATCCCGAGTACCGCGCGAGGCGAGGCCGGGGAGGAATTTTTGTTTAAATGCTTAATACCTAGTGATTTTTGCTTTGTGTGCAAGGGTGGAAAATAAAAATCAAATAGTGTCACTATCAATTTTGATCAATTTTTCCAACCTAATTAGAAAACTAGATGAAGAACATACAACAGAAATGATAAAGAAAAAGTTCTTTTTAAGCACTAAAAATGAAGTGTTTGATTTTGATGAAGACAGGTCAAACAAATTCTTTCCCAAATGCAATTAAATTCTTTTTAAGCACCAAAATCGAAGTGTTTGAATGTGATATAAAACAAACAAACAAGTTTTTTTTAGTTCCTAAAAAGGAGAAAACACCGTAAAAGAGAAATACCTGTAAATTTAGCTCTCCAAGGTGTGTGGACTTCAAAAAGCGCATTGTTGAGCTCTTCCCTCGAACAATCCCACAAACAAGCAAAGTGCTCCGCAAGAAAAGGTTAAGCAAAACACACAAACCAATCCAGAAAGATATATCTAGACAATAGTAGAATGAAAATTTCTATTTCAAGGAACTAATTTTTTTTTCGAGAAAATAACAATTTTTGCATAAAGAGATGGATCAAAAATGTAATCTTGAAATCAAATGAAAGATTTATTAATCTGTGAAATAGGAATTAAAATTTAGATTTGCAAGAAAGAAGAAACTTTTACTTTGCAAATTATAAATGAAAGAAGCAAGACCAAAATATAATTGCAATTTTGAAAAAATCATGATTCCAAAAATATCTCGATTTTCAAATATTTAGGATTTCGAAAAAGTTTTGATTTTCAAAAAGTTTGTATTTTCAAAGATTTTGAAAGTGAAAAAGTCATTAATTGAAAAAGCTCACAATTTTATATAACACGTGACTTTTTAAAAATTCGTAATTTTAAAAAGTCAAGATTTTACAAAAAGTTGGAATTTTAAAAAGTAAATATTTTTAAAATGTTGGGATTTTAAAAAATAGGATCCCTCAACCTAAAAACCTTAAAATAGTTAGATTTGGAAAAAGTTGGTATTTTGAAAAACTTGGGATTTTAAAAAATTCAAGATTTTTAAAAAAATCATGATTTTCAAAAACTTGAGATTTTTAAAAAAGTCGCGACTTTTGAAAAAGTTGCAATTTTACACAAAGTGGTTATTTTCGAAAACATAAAGATTTAAAAAATGTTGGGACTTTAAAAATGTTCAGATTTTCAAACAAGTTGGGGTTTTTGAAAAATGAATATTTCAAAAAGTCGAGATTTTGAAAGAGTTGGGATTTTCGCAGTTTTGAAAAGTTGGGATTTTTTAAGAGTTTGGATTTTTAAGAACTCAAGATTTTTAAAAAGTCAACAATTTTAAAAAGTTATGATTTTTGAAAAGACCGAATTTTAAAACATTTGAGATTTTCCAAAAAGTCGTGATTTTGTAAATGTGAAGATTTTCGTAAAAGTCAAGATTTTTGAAAATGTTGTGATTTTTAAAACATCAAGATTTTTGAAAAAGTCAGGATTTTTAATATTTGCGAATTTCGAAAAATCATAATTGTTTTAAAATGTAAGGATTTTTTAAAAAGCTAGCATTTTTGAAAATTCGGGAATTTTGAAAAAGTTGGGATTTCTGAAAATGTTTTGATTTTCGAAAACGTCGCAATTTTTTAAATAGTTACAATTTTCAAAAAAGTTATAATCTCAAAAGAATCAAGATTTCAAAAATGTAGTGATGCACCAAAATTAGCAGGAACTTGAAAAGGTCATAACTTGTGTTCCCGATGTTTTTGAGTCCATTTTTTTCGAACAATATCTTTAAAAATCTCAACTTTTGTAAAATATCAGGATTTTAAAAAAAGTCGAGGAGTTTGAATAATTTAGATTTTCAAGAAATTATGGATTTTTGAATATGTCATGATATTTTAAAAGTCATTATTTTCCAAAAAGTTGTGAATTAAAAAAAAGGATTTTAAAGAATTTGCAACTTTAGAAAAAAAAAAGGATTTTCATAATTCTAAAAAAAGTTTGAATTTCAAAATTTGAGGGTTTTGAAAAAGTTGAGATTTTACAAAAAGTTAGGACGATGAAAAGGATGAGATTTCAAAAAAGTCAAGATTTCAAAAGAGCCAAGAATTTGTAGAAAGTTGGGATTTTCAAAAAGACAAGTTTTGAAAAAGGATTTTATAATTATTTTTAGGATTTAGGGTTTTGAGCTTAATTTTTAGGACATTTGGTTTTAGGGTTTAGGGTTTAAGGGTGTAGATTTTGAAAAAGTTGAGATTTCAAAAATATCCCAATTTTGAAACAGTTAGGATTTCAAACAAGTCATGATTTTAAAAAAGTCTGTATTTTGAAAGATTTTGAAAGTGATAAAATCATTAATTTAAAAAGTTCACAATTTTTAGAAAACTCGTGAGTAATTTTTTAAAAAGTCACGATTTTATAAAAAAATTTTAAGATTTTGAAAATTTAAGGATTTTGACTTAAAAATTAATTCAAAATCAATTGGAATTTAAAAACTCTTAGGTTTTTGTAAATCATAACTTATTTGAAAATTGTGCCTTTTTTTCTGAATTTTCAAAATCTCAACTTTTTCAAAAAAAAATCCCAACTTTTTTTTATGAAAATTCTAAAATGGCAAAATCTTTTCAAAATCATAACTTTTTTGAAAATAATGAATTTTTCAAAAATTATGACATATTCAAAAATAAAAAATTTCTGCAAAATCTAAATGATTCAAACTCTTGACATTTTTTTTGAAAAATCCTGATGTTTTAAAAAAGTTGAGATTTTTGAAGAAAATGGTTTCAAAAAAATGGACTCAAACGGACACCGAAGCACAAGTTATGACCTTTTCAAGTTCCTGCTAATTTTGGCGTATCACTACATTTTTGAAATCTTGACTCTTTTGAGATTATAACTTTTTCAAAAATCCCAACTTTTTGAAAATTGCAACTATTTAAAAAATCGCACGACGTTTTCAAAATCAAAACTTATTCAGAAATCCCAACTTTTTAAAAATTTCTAAATTTTCTAAAATCTCAACTTTATCAAAAATGTTGACTTTTTTAAAAATCCTTACTTTTTTAGAAATTTTTTTTTTTCAAAAATCACAAATATTAAATATTTGGACTTTTTCAAATATCCTGACTTATTCAAAAATCATGATTTTTTCAAAAATCTTGACGTTTTAAAAATCTAAATATTTTCCAAAATTTTGACTTTTTTTTAGATCTTGACTTTTTTGAAAATCTTCACTTATACAAAATCATGACCTTTTGGAAAATCTCAAATTTTAAAAATCCCTTCTTTCAAAAATCCTAACTTTTATGAAAATGTTGAGTTTTTCAAAAATCTAGACTCTTCAAAAATGTGAAAAACCTAACTCTTTTGAAAATCCCAAATTTTCAAAAAATCCTTAATTTTGAAATATTCATTTTTTGAAAATCCCAACTTGTTTGAAAATCTTAAAATTTTCAAAGTCCCACCATTTTTTAATTTTTATGTTTTCAAAAATAACAATTTTGCTTAAAATTGCAACTTTTTCAAAAGTCATGACTTTTTTGAAAAGCTCAAGTTTTTCAAAATCCAAATTTTTTTAAAATATTGATTTTTTTAAAATTTCAAAATTTTCAAAATACCAACTTTTTCAAAATCTAACTATTTTAAGGTTTCTATGTTGAGATTTACATCTCTGGGGATTTAGTGTTTAGGTTTTAGATTTTTGGGCCAAGGATCGGGGTTTACGGTTTAGGGATTAGGGCTCAGGGCTCAGGGTCTAAGTTTTAGGGTTTAGGTTCAGGGTTCGGGGATCAAGGTTTAGGGATTACGGTTAGGATTTAGGGTTCAAGTTTTAGGGGTTGGGGTTAAAGGTTTATGGTTGAGGGTTTTCCACTTATGGTTTAGGACTCATGGTTTACAATTGAGGGTTTAGTATTTAAGATTTAGAATTTAGGGTTTTAGGGTTTAAGACTGAGAATTTAGGGTTTATGGTGTAGGGCTCAGGGTTTAGGGTTTAGGTCTCCGTGTTCATTGTTGAGGGTCCATGGCTCGGGGTTCAACATTCAGGTTTATGATTTTAGGGTTTAGGGTTTAAGGTTAGGCCTAAGGCTTTAGGGTTCACCGTTCAGGGTTAAGGGATAGAGTTTATGGTTTAGGGTTCATGGCTCATGGATCAGGGTTATAATGGTTTATGTTTTAAAGTTTGGGGTTTAGATTTAAGTTATTACGATTTACAGATTTTGGTTTATGGTTTATGGATGAGGGTTTAGGGTTTACGATTCACTGTTAAGGGTTTTTAAATTTTGAAATTGTAACTTTTTTACAATTATGAAATTCTATCTTTTTCTAAAATTGCAAATTCTTCAAAATCCTAAATTTTCTAAATTCACAACTTTTTGGAAAATAATGACTTTTTTAAAAATCATGACATATTCAAAAATCTAGAATTTCTAGAAAATCTAAATTATTCAAAGTCTCGACTTTTGTTTTAAATCTTGATTTTTAAAAAGTTGAGAATTTTGAAACATATGGTTTAAAAAAAAATCAGACTCAAATAGACACTTGGACCACAAGTTATGACCTTTTCAAGTTCCTGCTAATTTTGGCGCATCACTACATTTTGAAATCTTTTTGAGATTATAACTTTTTCGAAAATCCCAACTTTTTCAGAAATCGCAACTATTTAAAAAATAGCGACGTTTTAGAAAATCAAAACTTTTTCTGAAATTCCAACTTTTTAAAAATTCCTTAATTTTAAAAGTCTCAACTTTATCAAAATGCTGACTTTTTATAAAATCCTTACTTTTTAAATAAATTATAATTTCTTGAAAAATATAAATATTAAAAATCGGGACTTTTTGAATATCCCGACTTATTAAAAAATCTTGACTTTTTCAAAAATCTTAATGTTTTAAAAATCCCAACATTTTCCAAAATCTTGTCTTTTTGAAAATCCTGACTTTTTTGAAAATCTTCACTTTTTCAAAAATCACTTTTACAACATCACCACTTTTGGAAAATCTCAATTTTTTAAAATCTTGTCTTTTCAAAAATCCTAACATTTTTAAAAATGTCATGTTTTTAAAAAATCTTGACTTTTCAAAAATCTTGACTTTCAAAAAAAAGCCCAAATCTTTAAAAATCCCAACTTTTCAAAAATCTTGACTTTTTCAAAATATTCATTTTTGAAAATCTAACTTGTTTGAAAATCTGAAAATTTTCAAAGTCCCAACATTTTTTAAAATCTTGATGTTTTTAAAAATAACTACTTTGTTTAAAATTGCAACTTTCAAAAAAAGAGGTAACTTTTTGAAAATCTCAAGTTTTTGAAAATCCCTACTTTTTAAAAAATCTTGACTTTTTCAAAATCCCAATTTTTCCAAAATACCAAATTTACCCACTTTCTAAACTATTTTAAGGTTTCTAGTTGAGGGTTAAAAAGGATTTAGGATTTTAGGGATTTTAGGTTTTTTTGAGGGTTTATGTTTTTCAAAAATCAGACATTTTTTAAATTTAGGGTTTCAAAGGTATCATGGTTTTTATTGGAAATTTAGGGTTTAAAATCTCTTTTATTTAAAATATAGGGTTTAGGAAAATTAGAGATTTTTAAGGTTTTATTATATCTTCGGAGTTAGGATTTATGGAAGTTTTTCAATATTTAGGGTTTAGGTCTTAGTGTTCAATGGTTTGAAATCCATGGATTTTAAGGGTTTGAGGTTTGGGGTTTGGTTTAGTTTAGGTTTTGGCTTAGGGTTAAATTTTAAGGCTTATTTTTAAGGTTTAGGGTTTAGGGTTTAGGTTTATTGTTTAGGGTTTAGGCTTCATGGCTCGGGGATCAAGGTGTAGGGTTTATGTTTTAAGGTTGGGGTTTTTTAGAATTTAGGTTTTACGATTTAGGGATTTGGGTTTAGAAATCAATGTTAAGTTTGGTTTAAAAGGTTTTATGGTTTATGATTTAGGGTTTTGGGTTTAGTTTTTAGGTTTAGGGTTCATGTTAGGTTTATGGTTTAGTGTTTGGGGTTTAGGTTTTAGGTTTTAGGGTTTAGGGTTTTGTGTGATTTTTAAAATGTCACGATTTCAAAAATATCCCAATTTTGAAATATAGAGGATTTTTAAAAAGTCATGATTTTACAAAAAGTTTTTATTTTTAAAGATCTTTAGAGTGATAAAGTCATGAATTTTAAAAGTTCGCAATTTTAAAAAACTCGTGATTTTTTAAAAAAAGTTGCGATTTTTTAAAAAGTTGGAATTTTGAAAAAGTAAAGATTTTGAACATGTTTGGATTTTCAAAAAAATAGTTGGGATTTAAAAATCTCTTCAGTTTTGTAATTCCCTATTTATTTGAAAATTTTGTAATTCCCTATTTATTTGAAAATTGCACCTTTTTTAAAAATCTTGTCTTATTTGAAAACCCCAAATTTCTCAAAATTCTTTGATTTTTCGAAATCATAACTTTTTTGAAATCCCAACAATTTTCAACCATATTAGAATTATTAAATTCTATCTTTTTTAAAATTTCAAATTCTTTAAAATGCTAATTTTTTTAAATTCACAAACTTTTTTGGAAACTAGTGACCTTTTAACAAAATCATGACATATTGAAAAATCTATAAATTTTGCAAAATCTAAATTATTAAAACTCTCGACTTTTTTTTTTTAAAATTCTGATATTTTAAAAAAATTGAAATTTGTGAAACAAGTGGTTTAAAAAAAAAGACTCAAACTTTTTTGAACCTAAAGCACAAGTTATGACCTTTTCAAGTTCTTGCTAATTTTTTGATCACTAAATTTTTGAAATCTTGACTTTTTGAGATTATAACTTTTTGAAAATCCCAACTTTTCAAAAAATCTAAAATTTTTTAAAAATTCTTGAATTTTCTAAAATCTCAATTTTATTAAAAATGCTGACTTTTTGGAAAATCCTTACTTTTACAAAAAAATTTTTTTTTCAAAAATCACAAATATTAAAAAATTGGGACTTTTTAAAGATCTTGACTTATTAAAAATCCTTGCTTTTTCAAAAATATTGACATTTAAAAATCCCAACATTTTCAAAATAACTTTTTTAAATTTTTTTAAAATCTGACTTTTTCAAAAATCGACTTTCAAAAAAAATCTAACTTTTTCAAAATCACAACTTTTTTAAAATCTCAATTTTTTTAAAACCCGTCTTTTAAAAATGCTATTTTTTTTTTAAAATGTCAAGTTTTAAAAAAATATTGAGTTTTTCAAAAAACTAGATTTTCAAAAATCCCGACTCTTCAAAAATGTGAAAAGCCCAACTCTTTCGAAAATCCCAACTTTTCAAAAATCTAGACTTTTTGAAATATTCATTTTTGAAAACCCAACTTGTTTGAAAATTTGAATATTTTAAAAGTCCCAAAGCATTTTTTAATCTTGATGTTTTCAAAAACAACAACTTTGTTTAAAATTTCAACTTTTTGAAAAGTCGTGACTTTTTTAAAATCTCAAGTTTTTTAAAATCTTGTCTTTTTCGAAAATTTTGATTTTTGTGGTTTAGGGCCCAGGGGATTTAGTGTTTAGGGTTTATGATTTAGGGCTTTGGGACTCGGGTTTAGGGTTTAGGTTTATTTTTCAAGTTTATTTTTTGGGGTTTAGGGATTTTAGGTTTAGGTTCAAATTTAGGGATCAAGATTTAGAGTTTAAGAATAGGGTTTAGGGTTAGGATTTACGGCTTAGGTTGGTTTTGGGTTTCAAGGTTTATGGTTGAGGGTTTTACACTTAGGATTTAGGGCTCATGGTTTATAATTGAGGGTTTAGTATTTAGGATTTTATTTAGGGTTTAAGATTTATAATTAAGGGTTTAGGGTTTATAGGGTATAGGACTCAAAGTTTAGGGTTTAGGTCTCAGTGTTCATGGTTGAGGGTCCATGGCTCAAGGTTCTAGGTTTAGGGTTATGAGTTTAGGGTTTAGGGTTAAGGTCTCTAGTTAAATGTTTAGGGTTTAGGGTTTTTACTTAGGGCTCATGGTTCACTATTTAGGGTTTAGGGTTTAAGGTTCATGGTTAGGGGTTTTGAGTTTATTGTTTAGGGGATACAGCTCAGGGATCAGGGTTTATGGTTTATGGTTGTAGGTTTGGGATTTAGAGTTTAGGTGTTAGGGATTTAGGATTTGGGTTTATGGTTTTATGGCTAAGGTTTAGGGTTTAGGATTCAATGTTAAGGGTTTTATGGTTTATGGTTTAGGATTTATGGTTTTGGGCTTAATATTTAGGATGTTGGGGATTTTTTTAGGGTTCAAAGGATTTAATGTTTTATAGGGTTCAAGTTTTTTTTAGGGGGTCAAGATTTTAAAAGGTTTAGGGTTTTCGAGTTTAGGATTTAGGGTTAGGATTTAGTGTTGATTTTTAAAGGGGGTTGATGTTTATAGTTGAGGGTTTCACACTCGGGGTTTAGGGAATAAGGTTTAAGATTTTGAGGGTGGTATTTAAATCTCATTTAGGATTTTAGGTTTTAAGATTCAAAATTTAGGGTTTAAGAAAATTGGAGGTTTTTTAAACTTTAAGATTTATTAAAATATATGTAAATTTTAGTTTGAAAATATTAGGGATTTTTAAATCTTAGTGTTCATGGTTGGGAGGGTTATGGCTCGGGGTTCGAGGTTTATGGGTTTAGTTTAGTGTTTAGGGTTTTGGCTTGCACCTTTAGGGCTCACGGTTCAAGGGATAGGGTTTAGGGTTCACTATTTAGGGTTTAAAATTTAGGGTTTAGGGTTTAAAATTTAGGCTTTTTGAGGTATCATGGTTAGGTTTAGGGTTCAAGGTTTGGGGTTTAGAGTTTAGGTATTATGATTTAGGGATCTGAGTTTATGGTTTATGGCTGAGGGTTAAAGTTTGAAATTCTTTTGTTAAGGGTTTATGGATTTAGGGTATTTAGGGGCTTAGTGTTTAGGATGTTGGGGTTTAGGGTTTAGCGTTTACTAATCAAGTTTCAGGTTTTAGGGTTTAGGGGTCGTGTTCTTGAAAAAGTCATGATTTTAAAAATATCTCAATTTTTAAATAGTTACGATTTTGAAAATGTTTGGATTTTCAAAAAAATTAGGATACTCAAAACATTTGGGATTTAAAAATCTATTCAGTTTTTAAAAATTCCGACTTAATAGAAAATTTCACCTTTTCCAAAATCTTGTCTTTTTTGAAAATCCCAACTTTCTTAAAATTCTTGGATTTTTTTTGAAATCGTGACTTTTTAAAATCCCCAATTTTTGTTGAAATCCCAACATTTTCATAATTCTATCTTTTTTTTTTAAAAATTTCAAAATCTTTTTAATTTTTTTGAAATTCACACTTTTTGGAAAATACTGACGTTTTAAAAAATCATGACATATTCAAAAATGTAGAATTTTTTGAAAATATAAATTATTCAAACTCCTTTTTTTTTAAAATCCTAATATTTTAACAAAGTTAAAATTTTTGAAACATGCGGTTTAAAAAATAAACAGACTCAAACGGACACTTGAGCACAAGTTATGACCTTTTCAAGTTCCTGCTAATATTGGCACATCAGTACATTTTTGAAATCTTGACTTTTTGAGATTATAACTTTTTTGAAAATCAATTTTTTTCAGAAATCCCAACTTTTTAAAAAAATTCCTGAATTTTCTAAAATCTAAACTCTATCAAAAATGTCAACTTTTTAAAATCCTTAATTTTAAAAAATTATAGTTTTTTGAAAATTGTAAATATTAAAAATCAATACTTTTTCAAATATCTTGACATATTCAAAAATCCTCACTTTTTCAAAATCTTAACGTTTTAAAATCCCAAGATTTTCCAAAATCTTGACTTTTACAAAATCTTCATTGTAGGAGCAATTAGAGTTTAATGTTTAGGGTTTATAGATTTATAGGGATCAGGGAGTTTAGGTTTAGGGTGAAGGGGGTTTAGGGTTTAGGGTTTAGGTCTCAGTGTTCATGGTTAAGGGTCCATGGCTCAGGGTTAGAGGTAAGGGGTTATTAGTTAGGGGGTTTAGGTTTAGGTCTCTAGTTAAGGGTTTATGATTTAAAGTTTTGGCTTAGGGCTCAAGGTTCAAAGTATAGGTTTTAGGGTTAGGCTTAAGGCTTTAGGATTTCACTATTTAGGGTTTAGGGTTTAATAATTTAGGGTTTAGGGGGTTTAGGGTTTAGGCTTCATGGCTTAGGGATCAGGGTTTAGGGTTTAGAGTTTAGGTTTTACAATTTAGGGATTTGAGTTTATGGTTTATGGATAAGGATTTAGGGTTTAGGATTTAGTGTTAAGGGTTTTATTGTTTATGGTTTATGGATTAGGATTTAGTATTTTTGGCTAAGTTTTTAAGATGTTAGGGTTTAGGGTTTTGTATTTACAACTCAGGTTTCAGGTTTCATTTTTTAGGTTTTAGGGTTTAGGGGTTGCGATTTTAAAAAGTCACGATTTCAAAAATATCTTGATTTTGAAACAATTAGGATTTTGAAAAAGTCACGATTTTAAAAAGTTCACAATTTTAAAAAAATCGTGATTTTTAAAAATACTGAATTTTTGAAAAAATCACAATTTTTTTGAAATCCTAATTTTTGTTCGAATTTTTGAAAAAGTAAAATTTTGAAAATGTTAGGATTTTAAAAAAATTATATATATTCAAAAAGTTGGGATTTAAAAATCTCTTCAGTTTTGTAATTCTTGACTTATTTGAAAATTGCACCTTTTTTAAAATCTTGTGCTTTTTAAAATCCCAACTTTCTCAAAATTCTTTACATTTTCAAAATCAAGATTTTTTGAAATCCCAATTTTTGTTGAAATCTCAACCTTTTCATAATCTTGACTTTTTTGAAAATCTCAACTTTTTCAAAAACCTTAAAATTTTTGAAATTTGAACTTTTTAGAATTATGAAATTCTATCTTTTTCTAAAATTACAAATTCTTTAAAATCCTATATTTTTAAATTGGAACTTTTTGGAATATAATGACTTTTTCAAAAATCATGACATATTCAAAAATCTAGAATTTCTGGAAAATCTAAATTATTCAAACTCCCGACTTTTTTTTTAAAATCTTGATATTTTAAAAAAATTTAGAATTTTGAAACACGTGCTTTCAAAAAAAAAAGGGGACACCCAAATCAACACAAGTTTTGACCTTTTCAAGTTTATGATAATTTTAGTGTATCTCTACATTTTTTAAATCTTGACTTTATTGAGATTATAACTTTTTCAAAAATCACAACTTTTTTAAAATTGTGGCGTTTTTGAAAATCAAAACTTTTTCAGAAATCCCAACTTTTTAAAAATTCTTGAATTTTCTAAAATCTCAACTTTATCAAAAATGCCAATTTTTTTTTAAAATCCTTACTTTTAAAAAAAAATTATATGGTTTCAAAAAGTGCAATTTTAAAATCTGATTTTAGACTTAAATATCCTGACTTATTCAAAAATCTTAACATTTTAAAAATCCCAACATTTTCCAAAATCCTTACTTTTTTGAAAATCTTCTCTTTTACAAAATCAAGACTTTTTTTGTTTACGACTTTGGAAAATGTCAAATTTTTTTGGATCCCCTCTTTTTAAAAATCCTAACTTTTTTTAAAATGTCGAGTTTTTGAAAAATCTCTACTTTTTAAAAAATCTAGACTTTTCAACAATCTCGACTCTTCAAACTTTGAAAATCCCAAATTTTAAAAAAATCCACTTTTTTTTAAAATTCTGATTTTTTAAAATATTCATTTTTGAAAACACCAACTTTATTCAAAATCTTGAACATTTGAAAAAGTCCCAACATTTTTAAATTTGAAATTTTAAAAAAGTTGACTTATATTAAAATCTTGACTTTTTTTAAAATCTTGACTTTTTAAAAATCCTAAATTTTTCAAAATACTTTTTTCAAAAATTTCCAAATGTAACTATTTAAAAATCCCAACTTTTGAGGGTTTTCTAAGGGGGAATTTTTAGTTTTTATGGTTTAGGTTTTTGGGATGAGGATTCAAGGTTTAGGGTTTAGTGTTTAGGGTTTAGGGATTAGGGCTCAAGGATCAAGTTTAAGGGTTCAAAAAGGTTTTAGGTTCATGTTTCAAGGAAACTAGAATTTTTTTTTCGCTCAAGATTTTAGAGTCATAGTCGCCTCGAGGGGAAAAGAGAAGAGAGTCAAATTTATCGGGCGAGATTAAATAGGGATTTAGGAAAATCCTTACTTTTTAAGGATATTTTACGGGAATCGAACCCGTGTCTTCGACATGAAAAGACGATTTTTCAAAATACCAAAAGGTTTTAAAAAGTGAATTTTCAAAGGGAAGAGAGAAAATCAATTTTTAAAAGAGAGAGGAGAAAGAATCATGACTTTTTGAAATATCAGGGCCCCTATTCAAAATTTATGGGGTACTCAAATTAACTATTTAAAGGGTTTAGGTTGAGGGTTTAGAGGTTTAGGTTTTTGAGAGGGGGTTTTATGGTTTCGAACTATTTAGGTTTATCCCCCCTCTCTATAGGTTTAGGGTTTAGGGTTTAAGAATTAGGTTATTAGATAGGGTTTTGGGGTTTAGGTTTAAGGTTTAGGGTTTAGGTTTTAGGAGGTTTAGGGTTTTACATTTAGGGTTTAGGTTTATGGTTTATGGATTGAGGGTTTAATATTTAGGGTTTAACATTTAGAGGGATTTATGGTTTAAGAGGACTTTAGGGTTTAAGAGCAATTACAGCTTAAGGTTTAGGGTTTATAGGGTATAGGGCTTGGAGTTTAGGTGGGTCCATGGCTTAGGGTTTGAGGTTTAGGGTTATGAGTTGAGTTTATGGTTTTAGTTTAGGGCTCATGGGTTTATTGTTTAGAGGGTTAGGCATTTAGGCTTCATGGCTCAGGGATATGGGTTTAGGGTTTATGGTTTAAGGTTTGGGGTTTAGAGTTTAGGTTTTACAATTTAGGGATTTGGGTTTATGGTTTATGGCTGAGGGTTTAGGGATTTAGGATTTAGGATTGATTAAGGGTTTATGGTTTATGGTTTAGGATTTAGGGTTTTGGGCTTAGTATTTAGGATGTTGGAGTTTAGAGTTTAGTGTTTATGAATCAGGTTTCGGGTTTTAGGGTTTAGGGTCTAGGGTCACAATTCTGAAAAAGTCACAATTTAAAAAATATCCCTATTTTGAAACAATTAGGATTTCAAAAATTCATGATTTTCAAAAAGTTTGTATTTTCAAAGATTTTGAAAGTGATAAAGTCATGAATTTAAAAAGTTCACAATTTTAAAAAAACTCGTGATTTTTAAAAATCATAATTTTCAAAAAATATGTGATTTTATAAAAATTCATAATTTTTAATTCCTGACTTATTTAAAAATTCACAACTTTTAGGAATATAATGAATTTTTCAAAAATCATGACATATTTAAAAATCCAGAATTTCTAGAAAATCTAAATTATTCAAACTCTCAACTTTTTTTTTTGAAAATCTGATATTTTTAAAAAGTTGGGATTTTTGAAACATGTGGTTTAAAAAAAAAAGGGACACCTGGAGCACAATTTTTGACCTTTTCAAGTTCATGCTAATTTTGGTATCATCACTACATTTTTGAAATCTTGACTTTTTTGAGATTATAACTTTTTGAAAATGTGCAACTATTTCAAAAATTGACATGTTTTTGAAAATAAAAACTTTTTCAGAAATTCTAACATTTTAAAAATTCCTAAATTTTCTAAAATCTCAACTTTATCAAAAATGCCGATATTTTTGAAAATCCTTACTTTTTTAAAAAAATTATTATTTTTGAAAATCACATATATTAAAAATTGGGACTTTTTCGCATATCATGACTTATTCAAAAATCATGACTTTTCAAAAATCTTGAATTTTTAAAATCCCAAGTTTTTTAAAATACCAACTTTTTCCAAATCTCATTATTTTAAGGTTTCTAGAGTGAGGTTTAAGGCTCATGGGATTTAGTATTTAGGGTTCAGGTTTTGGGCTCGGGATTTGGGGTTTAGGTTTAGTGTTTAGGTTTTTAGGGATTAGGTCTAAGGGCTCGGTTCAATGTTTAGGGTTGAGGATTTAGGGTTTGGTTTTAGGGTTTTAAGGTTTAGGATCAAGGTTTTGGGGTTTTAAGTTTAGGTTTTATAGGGTTTTTAGGTTTAGAGGTTTAGGGATAGGATTTAGGGCTCAAGTTTTAGGGTTTGGGGTTCAAGGTTTACGGTTGATGGTTTTAGGATTTAAGACTCATAATTTAGGGTTTAGGAGTAATTAGATTAAGCTTAAGGTTTAGGGTTTTAGGTTTAGGTCTTAAGTTTAAGGTTTAGGGTTTAGGTCCGGGTTAGGTGGTCCATGGCTCAGGGTTTTAAGTTCGGGGTTATGAGTCTAGTTTAGGGTTTAGGTTTAAGGTTTAGGGTTTTGGTTTTTAAGGTTTAGGTTTAGGGTTAGGTTTAAGTTTAGGGTTTAGGCTAGGGTTTAGGTTTAGGGTTTTAGGGTTTAGGTTTTGGGTTTTCAAAATTTTTAGGATTTAGGGTTTAGGGTTTATGGTTTAAGGTTTGGGTTTTAAATTTTAGGTATTATGATTTAGGGATTTGGGTTTATGGGTTATAGAAGAGGGTTTAGGACTCAGGTTTCAGGTTTTAAGGTTTAGGGTTTAGGGGTCACAATTTTGAAAAAGTCACGATTTTAAAAATATCCTGATTTTGAAACAATTAGGATTTTGAAAAAGTCATGATTTTCAAAAAGTCTGTATTTTCAAAGATTTTAAAAGTGATAAAGTCATGAATTTAAAAGTTTATAAATTTTTAAAAAAATTGTGATTTTTTAAAAATCTTAATTTTGAAAAAGTCCTCATTTCTTTTGATTTATAAAAAGTTGGAATTTTAAAAAAGTAAAATTTTGAAAATGTTAGGATTTAAAAAAATTAGGATATTCAAAATAGTCGGGATTTAAAAATCTCTTCAATTTTTTAATTCCTGACTTATTTGAAAATTGCTCCTTTTTTCAAAATCTTGTCCTTTTGGAAAATCTCAACTTTCTCAAAATTTATGGCTTTTTCAAAATAACGACTTTTCTAAAATCCTAATTTTTTTTGAAATCCCAACCTTTTAATAATCCTGACTTAAACAGACACCCGGAGCACAAGTTTATGACCTTTTCAAGTTCTTGCCAATTTTGGCGCATCACAACATTTTTGAAATATTGACTCTTTTGAGATTATAACTTTTTGAAAACACCAAATTTTTCAAAAATTGCAACTATTTCAACATTCAAAATCCTGAATTTTTTAAAATCAAAACTTTTAAAGAAATCCCAACTTTTTAAAAATTCCTAATTTTCTAAAATCTCAACTTTATCAAAAATGTCAACTTTTTTAAAAAATCTTTACTTTTTAAAAAAATTATATTTTTCAAAAATCACAAATATTAAAAATCGAGACTTTTTTGAATATCCTGACTTCTTAAAAAATCCCAACTTTTTCAAAAATATTGACATTTTAAAAATCCACACATTTTCCAAAATCTTGACTTTTTAAAAAATGCTGAATTTTTGAAAATCTTAAAATCCCGTCTTTTCAAAATCCTAACTTTTTAAAAATCTAGAGTTTTTCAAAAATCTAGACTCTTAAAAAATCCCGACTTTCAAAAATGCCAACTTTTAAAAAATCAAAACTTTTTATAAATTTTAATTAAATTTTTCAAAATCTCAAATATTTTTCAAAAGTCCCAAATTTTAAAAATTTTTAAAAAATAATACCTTTTTTAAATTACAACTTTTTCAAAATTTGTGAATTTTTTGAAAATCTCAACTATTTGAAAATCCTGACTTTTCAAAAATCTTGATTTTTTTAAAATCCCAAGTTTTTCAAAATACCAACTTTTTCCAAATATAACTATTTTAAGGTTTCTATATTGAGGGCTTAAGGATCAAGCGATTTAGTTTTTAGGGTTAAGGTTTTTTTCTCAAGATTTAGGTTTAGGTTTAGTGTATTAGGTTTAGGGATTAAGGCTCGGGGTTCAGGGTTCAACATTCAAGGTTTAGGGTTTGGGGATCAAGATTTTTGGGTTTAAAAATTAGGTTTTAGGGTTTGGTTTGAGGGTTTTAAGGGTTTTGCACTTAGGTTTTAGGGAACGTGGTTTATGATTTAGGGTTTAGTATTTAGGATTTAGCATTTAAGACTCATAATTTAGGGTTTAAAAGGAATTAGAGCTAAAGGTTTAGGGTTTATTGGGTATAAGGCCAAGAGTTTAGGGTTTATGGCGTAGGGGTTAGGGTTTAGAGTTTAGGTCTCAATGTTCATGGTTTAGGGTTCTTGGCTTAGGGTTCAAGGTTCGGGGTTATGAGTTTAAGGTTTAGATTTAGGGATTTAGGGTTTTGGCTTAGGGCTCAAGGTTCATGGTAATAGACTTTAGAGTTAGGCTTACGGCTTTAGGGTTCACTATTTAGGGTTTTGGGTTTAAGGCTCGGGGTTAGGGCTTTAGGGCTTAGGGTTTAGGGTTTTTTCATGGTTTATGGTTTATGGTTTTTAGGGTTTAGAAGTTTAGGTTTAAGGATTTGGGATTTAAAGTTTTTATGGTTTATTTGAGGGTTTAGGGTTTATGGTTTTGGATTTAGTATTAAGGGTTTTGTGTTTATGGTTTAGGGTTTTTGGCTTAGTTTTTAGGATGTTGGGGTTTAGGGTTTAGCATTTATGACTCATTTTTCAGTGTTTTGGGGTCGCGATTTTGAAAAAGTCAAGATTTAAAAAATATCCTGATTTTGAAACAATTAGGTTTTGAAAAAGTCTGATTTTCAAAATGTCTCTATTTTTAAGATTTTGAAAGTGATAAAGTCATGAATTTAAAAAGTTCACAAGTTTTAAAAACCTTGTGATTTTTTTAAAAAAATTGATTTTTGAAAAGTTCACGATTTTATATAAAGTTGAAATTTTGAAAAAGTAAAGATTTTGAAAATGTTAAGATTTTCAAAACAATTAGAATATTCAAAACTTTTGGGATTTAAAAATCTCTATAGTTTTGTAATTCCTGACTGATTTGAAAATTGCACCTCTTTTCAAAATCTTGTCTTTTTTGAAAATCCCAACTTTATCAAAATTCCTGGCTTTTTAGAAATCACGAATTTTTTTAAATCCCAACCTTTTCATAATCCTGACTTTTTTGAAAATCTCAACTTTTTCAAAAACCCTAAAATATTTGAAATTTTTTTTAAAATTACCAAATTATAACTTTTTCTAAAATAAATTATTTAAATTAAAACTTTTTTAAAATTGTAAGTTTTTTTGGAAAAATTTAAAATTGACAATTTTCTAAAATTTTCAAAAATCCCAAGTTTTTTTGAAAATAATGATTTTAAAAAATCATGACATTTTAAAAAATCTAGAATTTTTGAAAATCTAAATTATTTCAAACTCGGAGCATAAGTTAACCTTTTTTTTTGAAAATTATGCATCATTAATGTTTTTTATTTTGAATTAAAAAAATCCCAACCTTTTTTAAAAAATTAAGATTTTTGAAAAGTTGTCAAAAAAGAACTTTTTAAAAATCCCAACTTTTTAAAAAAAATTTTCTAAAATATCAACTTTATCAGAAATTCCAACTTTTTTGAAAATCCTAACTTTTAAAAAATTATAGTTTTCAAAAGTTACAAATTTTAAAAAAGACTTTTTGAATATCAAACTTTTCAAAATCATTAACTTTTTGAAATCTTGACTATTTTGAGATTATAACTTTTTCAAAATTTGACTTTTTCAAAAATCAGTTTTAAAAATCCTTTTAAAAAAAATCCTAACTTTTTAAAAATCCTAATTTTTCAAAAAGAACTTTTTCAGAAATCCCAACTTTTTAAAAAATTTGAATTTAAAATATCAACTTTATCGAAATTCAACTTTTAGGGTTTCCCAACATTTTCAAAAAATTTAGTGTTTTTAAAAATTCAACTTTTTCAAAAATCACAACTTTTTCAAAAATCACAACTTTTAAAAAATCGAATTTTTCAAAAATTTCATTTTCAAAATTTTTACTTTTTTAAAAAATCCCAAAACTTTTTTTTAAAAATCTAATTTTCTAAAATCTCAACTTTTCAAAAATAAAATTTCAACTTTTTCAAAAATCCTAACTTTTTAAAAATTAAAGAAAATTTTTTCAAAATCATAAATATTAAAATTTTCAAAAAGACAACTTTTTTAAAATATTGATTTTTGAAAATCTTGACTTTTTTAAAATCCCAATTTTTGAAAATCATGACTTTTTGAAAATCTTGACTTTTTAAAATCCCAAGTTTTTCAAAATACCAAAACTTTTTCCAAATCTAACTATTTAAAGGTTTTTATATCAAGGGTTTAGGGCTAAGGGGATTTAGTGTTTGGTTTAGGGTTTAGGTTTTGAGGACTCGAGGTTTAGGTTTTAGATTAGGTCTCAAGGAAAGGTAAGTGTTCGGGGTTTAGGTTTGGGTTCAAATTTTTAGGGTTTTAGGGTTTAGAATTAGGTTAAATAGGGTTTTGGGGTTTAGAGTTAGGATTTAGGGCTCAGGTTTTATGGTTTGGGGTTTGAGGTTTATGGTTGAGGGTTTAGCATTTAGGGTTTTAGGGTTTAAGACTTAGGCTTTAGGTTTAGAAATTACAGCTTAAGGTTTAGAGTTTATAGAGTACAGGGCTCAATGTTTAGGGTTTAGGTTTAGGGGTCAAGGTTTGGAGTTTAGGTTTAGGTCTTAGTGTTCATGGTTGAGGGTCCATGGGTTAGGGTTTAGGTTTAGGGTTATGAGTTTAGGGTTTATGGTTTTGGCTTACGGTTCATGGATCAAGGTAAAATAGTTTAGGTTTAGGATTAGGGTTTTAAGGATTTAGGGTTTAGGTTCAGGGTTAAGGGTTTAGGGTTTATGGTTTAAGGTTTGGGGTTTAAAGTTTAGGTTTTACAATTTATGGATTTTGGATTTGAGGGTTTAGGGTTTGGTTTAAGATTCAGGGTTTAGGGTTTAGTATTTTTTAAGGATTTATGGTTTTTTAGGATTTAGTATTTTTGAATGTTTAGTATTTAGGATGTTTTGGTTTACAGTTTTTGAAAAAGTGTTTATGAAAGGTTTCAAGTTTTGGGGTTTAGGGTTTTGGGGTCACAATTTTGGAAAAGTCACGATTTTAAAAATATTAGGATTTTGAAACAATTAGGATTTGGAAAAAGTCATGAATTTCAAAAGTGTGTATTTTAAAAATTAAAACTTTTTAAAAAGTTCACTTTTTTTAAAAATTAAAAATTTTAAAAAATCAATTTTTTAAAAATTATCGATTTTTTAAAATTCATAATTTTTTAATTCATGACATATTTGAAAATTCACAACTTTTTGGAATATAAAGACTTTTTCAAAAATCATGACATATTCAAAAATCCAAAATTTCTTGGAAATCTAAATTATTCAAACTCTCGACTTTTTTTTTTTGAAAATCTGATATTTTAAAAAATTGAGATTTTGAAATATGTGTTTAAAAAAAAAAAAGGGGTCACCGGAGCACAAGTTTTGACTTTTTCGAGTTCCTGCTAATTTTGGTGCATCACTACATTTTTTAAATCTTGAATTTTCTTAGATTATAACATTTTCAAAAATCGTAATTATTTCAAAAATTTGAACGTTTTTAAAATAAAAGGTTTTTTTCAGAAATTCCAACTTTTTAAAAAAAATCCTGAATTTTCTAAAATCTCAACTTTATCAAAAATGTACTAAAAGTTTTTTGAAAATCCTTAATCTTTTAAAAAATTATTATTTTTAGAAAATTGTAAATATTTTAAATTAGGACTTTTTTAAATATCCTTAGTTATTCAAAAATCTTGACATTGTAAAAATCGCAACATTTTCAAAAAACTTGACTTTTTTTAAATCTTGACTTTTTAGAAAATCTCAAAAATTTTAAAATCCCATCTTTTCAAAAATCCAAACATTTTGAAAATGTCGAGTTTTTCAAAAATCTTGGCTTTTTCAAAAATCATGACTCTTCAAAAATGCAAAAAGCTCAACTCTTTTGAAAATCCCAACTTTTCAAAAATCTTGACTTTTAAAAATATTCATTTTTTTAGAAAACCCCAACTTGTTTGAAAATATAAACATTTTCAAAGTCCCATCATTTTTAAATCTTGATGTTTTCAAAAAATTAAAAATTTATTTAAAATTGTAACTTTTTCTAAAGTCGTGACTTTTTTTAATATCTCAAGTTTTTAAAAATCTTGACTTTTTAAAAATCTTGATTTTTTTCAAAATCCAAAATTTTCAAAATCAACTTTTTCCAAATTTTAACTATTTTGGTTTAGGTTTTCTAGGTTTAGGGTTTGGTTTAGGGTTTAGGTTTTTGGACTTAGGATTCGGGCTTTAGGGTTTAGTTAAGGTTTTAGGATTAGGGATTTGGGTTTTGTTTAGGGTTCTAGGTTTAGGATTTAGGTTTAGGTTTATTTTTTTGGGGTTTAGGGTTTAAGAATTAGCTTTTAGGGTTTATGGCTTTGGGGTTTAGGCTTTAGTGTTAAGTTTTAGGGATCAGGTTTTAGGGTTTGGGGTTCGAGGTTTACGGTTGAGGTTTTTGCATTTAGGGTTTAGGGCTCATGGTTTACGATTGAGGGATTAGTATTTAGGATTTAACATTTAGGGTTTTAAGGCTTAAGACTCAAATTTTAGGGGTTAGGAGAAAATAGAGATTAAGGTTTAGGATTTATAGAGTATAGGGCTTAGAGTTTAGGGTTTACGGCGTAGGGGTCAGGGTTTTGGGTTTAGGTCTCAATGTTCATGGTTGAGGGTCCACACCTCAGGGTTTGAGGTTCAGGGTTATGAGTTTAGAGTTTAGGGTTTATAGGGTTTTGTCTTAGCACTCACAGTTCAAGGTATTTAGGTTTAGGGTTTAGGGTTTTTTAGGTTTAAGGTTTATTTTAGGGTTTAGGGTTTAGGGTTTAGGGTTTAAGGTTTAAGGTTTAGGCTTAGGGTTTAAGGTTTGGGGTTTAGGGTTTAGGGTTATTGATTGGGGATCATGGTATAGGGTTATGGTTTAAGGTTTAGGGGTTTAGTGTTTAGGTGTTTAGGTTTAAGGTTTATTATTTATGGTTTAAGATTTAGGGTTTTGGACTTAGTGTTTAGGATGTTGGGGTTTAGGGTTTAACATTTACAACTTAGGTTTAGGTTTTAGGGTTTAGGTTTAGGGGTCGCGATTTTGAAAAAGTCACGATTTCAAAAATATCTCGATTTTGAAATAGTTAGGATTTCAAAAAAGTCATGATTTTTAAAAAGTCTATATTTTTAAAGATTTTGAAAGTGATAAAGTCATGAATTTAAAAAGTTCACAATTTTTAAAAAAACTCGTGATTTTTTAAAAATTCGTAATTTTTGAAAATTATCGATTTTATTAAAAGTTTGAATTTTGAAAAAGTAAAGATTTTTAAAATGTTAGGATTTTTTTCAAAAAAAAGGATATTCAAAACAGTTGTGATTTAAAAATCTCTTCAATTTTGTAATTCTGACTTATTTGAAAATTGCACCTTTTTTCAAAAAATCTTGTGTTTTTTTAAAATCCCAACAAATTCTTGGCTTTTTCAAAATAACAACTTTTTTGAAATCCCATTTTTTTCGAAATCCAAAATCCTGATTTTTGAAAATCTTAACTTTTTCAAAAACCGTAAAATTTTTGAAATTAGAACTTTTTTAGAATTATGAAATTCTATCTTTTTCTAAATCAAATTTTTTAAAATCCTATTTTTTTAAATTCACAACTTTTTTGGAAAATAATGACATTTTCAAAAATCATGACATATTCAAAAATCTAGAATTTTTTTGGAAAATATAAATTAGTCAAACTCCCATTTTTTTGAAAATTCTGATATTTTAAAAAAGTTGAGATTTTTGAAACATGTTGTTACAAAAAACAGACTCAAATGGACACCGGAGCACAAGTTATGACCTTTTCAAGTTCCTGATAATTTTGGCGCATCACTACATTTTTGAAATCTTAAACTTTTTGAGATTATAACTTTTTCAAAAATCCCAACATTTTTGAAAATTACAACTATTTCTAAAATCGACATTTTCGAAAATACAAACTTTTTACAAAATCCTTATTTTTCTAAAATCTCAACTTTATTAAAAATCTTAACTTCTTTGAAAATCCTGACTTATTCAAAAATCCTACCTTTTTCAAAAATGTTGACGTTTTAAAAATAATTTTTTTTTCCAAAATCCTCACTTTTTAAAAAAATACTGATTTTTTTGAAAATCTTCAGTTTTACAAAATCACAACTTTTTGGAAAATCTCAAATTTTAAAAATCACGTCTTTTCAAAAATCATAACCTTTTTAAAACTGTCAAGTTTTTCAAAAATCTTTAGTTTTTAAGAAATCTAGACTCTTAAAAAAACTCTTCAAAAATGTGAAAAGCCCAAATTTTTCAAAAATCTCAACTTTTCAAAAATATTCATTTTTGAAAACCCCAACTTGTTTCAAAATTTGAACATTTTCAAAGTCCCAACATTTTTAAATCTTGATGTTTTCAAAAATAACAAATTTGTTTAAAATTGCAACTTTTTTAAAAGAGGTAACTTTTTTAAAATCTCAAGTTTTTGAAAATCCTGACTTTTTTAAAATCTTAACTTTTTGTAAATCCCAATTTTTTCCAAATCTGACTATTTTAAGGTTTCTAGGTTGAGGTTTTAGGTTCAGGGGATTTAGTGTTTAGGGATTTAGTGCTTAGGGCTGGGTTCGAGGATCAATGTTTAGGGTTTAGGGAATTAGGTTTTATGGTTTAGGGTTTAGGGTTTCAGTTTTAAGGTTTTTAAGGTTTGAGGCTTAATGGTTAAGGGTTTTGCATTTATGGTTTAGGGCTCATGGTTTACGATTGAGGGTTTAATATTTAGTATTTAACATTTAGGGTTTTAGGATTTAAGACACAAAATTTAGGGTTTAGGAGCAATTAGAGATTAAGTTTTAAGGTTTATAGGATAGAAGGCTCAAAGTTTAGGGTTAGGTCATAGCGGTCAAGGATTAGGTGTTTAGGTCTTAGTGTTCATGGTTGAGGGTCCATGGCTCATGGATCAAGGTTCGGGGTTTGGTTATGAGTTTAATGGTTTAGAGTTTTGGCTTAGGGTTTTCAGTTAAAAGTAGGTTTAGGGTCAGGCCTAAGGCTTTAGGGTTTAGGGTTTAAGGGTTTAGGCTTTCATGGCTCGGGGATCGGGGTTTTCTATTTTAGGTTTTACGATTTAGGGATTTGGGTTTATTATGGTTTATGGCCGAGGGTTTCAGGTTTAGAAATCAGTGTTAAGAGATTATGGTTTATAGTTTATGATTTAGGGTTTTGGGCTTAGTTTTTAGGATATTGGGGTTTAGCTTTTAGTGTTTTCAACTTAGGTTTACAGTTTTAGGGTTTAGGGGTCACGATTTCAAAATATCCCAATTTTCAAAATAGTTAGGATTTTTAAAAAGTCATGATTTTCAAAAAGTTTGTAATTTTTAAGTCTTTTAGAGTGATAAAGTCATGAATTTAAAAAGTTTACAGTTTTTATAAACCTTGTGATTTTTATTTTTATTTTTAAAAAGTAAAGATTTTGAACATGTTAGGGTTTTTATAAAAATTAGGATATTCAAAACAGTTGAGATTTAAAAATCTCTTTAGTTTTATAATTCCTGATTTATTTGAAAATTACACCTTTTTTAAAATCTTGTCTTTTTTGAAAATCCCAACTTTCTCAAAATTCTTGGCTTTTTTGAAATCATTACTGTTTTAAAATCCCAATTTTTGAACCGTTTTAGAATTATTAAATCTTCTTTTTCTAAAATTTCAAAATCTTTAAAGTCCTAAATATTTTTAAATTCACAACTTTTTTAGAAACTAATGACTTTTTCAAAACTCATGACATATTAAAAGATCATAAAATTCTACAAAATCTAAATTATTCAAATTCTCGATTTTTTTTTTGAAAATTCTGATATTTTAAAGAAAATTAAAATTTGTGAAACGGTTTAAAAAAGGGACTCAAACGGACACTGGAGCATAAGTTATGACCTTTTTAAGTTCTTGCTAATTTTATAAAATCTCAACTTTAACAAAATGTCAACTTTTTTGAAAATGATTAATTTTTAAAATGTATATATATTTTTAAAAATTACAAGTATTAAAAATCGGGACTTTTTCAAATTTTCCCCAAAAATTTTTCCAAATTTTCCAAAATCTTGACTTTTGTAAAATCTTTTTCGACTTTTTAAAATCTTGACTTTTTTTGAAAAATCTTCACTTTTACAAAATCGCGACTTTTTGGAAAATCTAATTTTTTTAAAATCTCGTCTTTTCAAAAATCCTAACTTTTTTAAATTCTTGAGTTTTTTTAAATCTTGATTTTTTAAAATATCATGACTCTTCAAAAATGCGAAAAGCCTAACTCTTTCGAAAATCCCAACTTTTCTAAAATCCTGATTTTTTTGAAATATTCATTTTTTGAAAACCCCATCTTATTTGAAAATATGAACATTTTCAAAGTCCCAACAATTTTAAAATCTTGAACATCATCAAAGTCTCTTAATTTTTGCTCATGTATTTGGAGAGTTATGAATTTTAGAAGTTTTCCACCTATCTAAGCACACTGTACTTTTCTGGTAGCATTTTAATCTCTGTAAAATTTCAAAAACAGTTTCCTTATGTCTTTTATAATAATATTATGCTATTTTTAAATTTTCATGTAATTCGAGTGGATATTTTAGGAAATATTAAGTTTCTTTAGTTATTTACCCTAATTGTAAAAATCTTGTAAAATCAATATTTTATGTGGCTACAAAATTTTCTATAATTTGTGCATTTTTAAGTGGTATCAGAGGGTTGTCCCTCCCTCCGGATCTCAAAGGGGTTTTATGAAGGAAATGTTCACCAACATGGTGAAACAACAAGAAGCCACTAACCTTTATTTTTCACTCACTTTGAATTTGAATCAAAGTATATTATCGACAATAAGGACCATGGTGAGAACAGTGATAAAGGGCGGTAATAGAGGTGATTGATGAGAATTCTTGTTGGAGGAAGTACCAATATTTGAGCAAGGGTTTCAAAGATTATTAAATGATGAAGATTGAAAAGCCCAAACGAGGTTTGGGTATGTTGGTCATCCCATAATTAGAGATTACATATGTTGGTCATCATATGTTGGTCATCATATGTAATGATGATGAATCACAAAAAAACTCGTTTTGAAGATCTTCTTCTAAAAAAGGGTATGATTTCCATTGAGCAAAATAATTGCATTAGTGAAACTTTGCTTATTAGAGAAATTATTCCAGATCAGGAGAATAAACTTGTTTATACAAGCAAGGAGGATGTAATGGAAACTCTTAAAAAGTGTGAGGAAGAGAATAACAGAGCTGTTAGGTTGATAACGACTCAAGCAAGACAACTCATGAAAGAAGACTTTATGGAGTAATTGCCACATGAGAAGGAGCCTCACATAGACACTTATGTAAAATTACAGCCTGCTATAATTTCTAAACTAGCAATTGTTTATAAGCTTTCAGATACTTTCAATAGGCACTCAGGCAACAATGTTGGGGGTAGCTCAACATATGTCTATCTTGAACACATAGAGGACATTGATGGCCTTGAAAGGTATGAAGAGCACACTAATGTGTCTTATTTATTGTTGCCTATTCCAATTTACTTCCATCATGAGATGCATGGTATGGTAGATGACGAAGTCTTCATCATGGAGTTTGTTGGACCATTGCTCCAACTATTTGTATATGAGCATCTAGTGGATGATATATGGTGAAAAATTTTAGCTCACTTAACAGATACAAGGGCTTAAGGGCATTATAAGCTACGGGATCCTGGTAATATGTGGTAGTTATCCAAAACTATCAATTTTGATGTTGAAAACTTTGTGACTAATTTCATAAGCCAAAGAAGGAATTCAAATGTGTCTTTTGGGATTACCGGTGTTGACAAACATGATTTCTTCATTGGAGACTCTGGTGCAAGAAGGGAGAGTACCTTTCATGGTATTAACATTGGTTTTCTGATTGCAAAAAGAGGTAGGAGAATAGTTTTTAATCATCTTCACTGATTTATACTATACTGTGTATAACAGCAGTCATAATTAGAGGAGAAAATAGCAATATGGGACAACAAGGGCAAAGAGGTGAGAGTGGACATTCAGGGTAGCGGCCTCCCCATTCTTCTGTCAGGCCTTTGGGGCTTCACGAACCATTTTTCTTGAAGGATCCGGAAGTTAACCAGGCACAACAGCCCGTAGATATGTTGGATGAGGAGTCTTGTTGGGAGAGGTACCAGACCTCGAGTGAAGGCCTTCATAACAACATGCCATTCCAGGAATATTGCAAAATGAAGGTTGGCAGTAGACCCAAGAGAGATCAGTAAAAATAGGTACTAGAGTTACAGAGGAGATTGGGATAGATCTTCATTCCACACTTCACTGGTTCTAAGAAGTGTACTACACCGTCTTGGGTCCACAAGTCGAAGACATACTCCAACTCGAATCCTATGCATGAGGAAGATGTAATTAACTTTGCAATCTCACATCTTGAGGGAGACGCTCAGGATTGGTGGCATCATGGGCTAATTACATATTGACTCATGCAGAGTTCGCACAGAGGCTAGTGAGTGGATTTGATAGGAGGGACCCTTATAGGTATTTTAGGGAGTGGACTCATTTGAGACAAACCGGTCACCTAGATCAGTAACTCATAGATTTCCAGAGATTATCAGTCATGGTACCTGATGTCATGGAAACGAGGTTGATTTCGTTGTTCATAGTAGGTTTGACTAATGCTTTCGATTGGATTTGTGAAGGCATTTGAACCTTCTTCTTTGCATGGGGTTGTTAGGAAAGCTCGGGACTTAGAGTTATCCACTCCAAAGCCGAGGGCTCCACCTCGTGTTCAGCAAAGGGAACCTCCATTTGGATCAGATGAATGTCAACAGAGGGAGCCTCCACCGAGGTAGGAGGTGGTTAAAAATCCAATCATTTCCCGAGAACACATAGATGAGTTGAGGTGAAAGAAACTATGTTTTGATTGCCATACACCTTGGAGTTTAGAGTTTAGGTTTTACGATTTACGGATTTGGGTTTAAGGTTTATGGCTGAGGGTTTATGTTTTATAGTTTAGGATTTAGGGTTTTGGGCTTAGTGTTTAGGATGTTGGGGATTAGGGTTTAGCATTTACAACTCAGGTTTCATGTTTTAGGGTTTAGGGGTTACGATTTTGAAAAAGTCATGATTTAAAAAAATATCTTGATTTTTAAATAGTTGGATTTTGAAAAAGTCATGATTTTAAAAAGTTTGTATTTTCAAAGATTTTCAAAGTGATAAAGTTATGAATTTTAAAAGTTTACAATTTTTGAAAGACTCGTTATTTTTTGAAATTCAAAATTTTCAAAAAAGTCATGATTTTATAAAAAGTTGGAATTTTGAAAAAGTAAATTATTTTAAAATGTTAGGATTTTCAAAAAAATTAGGATATTCAAAACAGTTTGGATTTAAAATCTCTTCAATTTTGTAATTCCCGACTTATTTGAAAATTGCACATTTTTTCAAAATCTTTTAAGTTTTTGAAAATCCCACCTTTTCTAAAATTCTTGGCTTTTGAAATCACAACTTTTTGAAATCCCAATTTTTGTTCAAAATCCAAACCTTTTTATAATCCTTACTTTTTTTAAAATCCCAAAATTTTCAAAAACCCTAAAAAATTTGAAATCAGAAATTTTTTAGAATTATTTGAAATTCCCAATTTTTTGGAAAATAATAACTTTTTCAAAAATCATGACATATTAAAAAATCTAGAATTTATGGAAAATCTAATTTAGGAATTTTTTAAATCCTATATTTTTAAAATTCACAACTTTTTGGTAAATAATGACTTTTTCAAAAATCATTACATATTCAAAAATCTAGAATTTCTAGAAAATCTAAATTACTCAAACTCCCGACTTTTAGTGTTTAGGATGTTAGGGTTTAGCGTTTACGATTCAGGTTTCAGTTTTTAGGGTTTAGGGGTTACGATTTTGAAAAACTCATGATTTCAAAAATATCTTGGTTTTGAATTAGTTAGGATTTTTAAAAAGTCATGATTTAAAAAAAAAAAAAAATTCAAAGATTTTGAAAGTGATAAAGTCATGAATTTAAAAAGTTCACAATTTTTAAAAACTTGTGATTTTTTACAAATTTGTAATTTTGAAAAAGTTGTGATTTTATAAAAGTTGGAATTTTTAAAAATAAAGATTTTTAAAATGTTAGGATATTCAAAACAGTTGGAATTTAAAAATCTCTTCAGTTTTGTAATTCTGACTTTTTTGAAAGTTGCTCCTTTTTTTAAAATCTTTTTTAAATCCCAACTTTCTCATAATTATTGGCTTTTTGAAATCACGAACTTTTTGTAATCCCAATTTTTTTGAAATCCAACCAACCTTTTCATAATCCTGACTTTATTGAAAATCTCAACTTTTTCAAACACCCTAAAATTATTGAAATTTTAACTTTTTTATAATTATGAAATTCTATCTTTTTCTAAAATTGTAAAAATTTAAAATCCTAAATTTTTGAAATTCATAAGTTTTTGGAAAATAAGGACTTTTTCAAAAATCATGACATATTCAAAAATCTAGAATTTCTGGAAAATCTAAATTATTAAAACTCCGACTTTTTTAAAAATCATGATATTTTAAAAAGTTGAGATTTTTGAAACACGTGGTTAAAAAAAAAAAGACTCACACAGAAACCCAGAGCACAAGTTATGACATTTTCAAGTTCCTGCTAATTTTGACACATCACTACATTTTTGAAACCTTGACTCTTTTGAAATAATAACTTTTTCGAAAATCCCAACTTTCTGAAAATCGCAACTATTTCAAAAATCGCGACGTTTTAAAAAATTAGAACTTTTTTAAGAATCCCAACTTTTTAAAAACTCCCAAAATTTTTAAAATATCAACTTTATAAAAATGCCAACTTTTTGAAAATCCTTATTTTTTAAAAAGAAATATATTTTTCAAAAATGCAAATATTAAAAATCATGACTTTTTCAAATATCCTAACTTATTCAAAAATATTGACTTCTTCAAAAATCTTGACATTTGAAAAATTTCAACATTTTCCAAAATCTTGACTTTTTTAAAAATCCTGACTTTTCATAAATTTTGAATTTTTCAATAATCTCCACTTTTACAAACCCACGACTTTTTGGAAAAACTCAAATTCTTTTAAAATCTTGTCTTTTCAAAAATCCTAAGTTTTTGAAAATGTTGAGTTTTTTTTAAAAAAATTGAGTTTTTACAAAATTTCGACAACTTTTCAAAATCTGAAGTTTTCAAAAATTTAGACTTTTTCGAAAACTTCAACTTGTTTGAAAATCAAAATATTTTCAAAGTCCCAATATTTTATAAATCTTGATGTTTTCGAAAACAACAACTTTGTTTAAAATTAGAACTTTTTCAAAAGTTGTGACTTTTTTGAAAATCTCAAGTTTTTGAAAATCATGACTTTTTTAAATATAACTATTTTAAGGTTTATAGGTTGAGGGTTTAGTGCTCAGAGGATTTAGTGTTTAGGGTTTAGGTTTTTGAGCTCATGATTCAGGATTTAGGGTTTAGAGATTAGGTCTCATGGTTGAGGGTTAGGGGTTTAGGGTTTAGGGTTATGATTTAGGGTTTGGGGTTCGAGGTTTACGGTTGAGGGTTTTGCACTTAGGGTTTAGGGCTCATGGTTTACTATTGAGTGTTTAATATTTAGGTTTTACATTTAGGGTTTTACATTTAGGGTTTTAGGGTTTAAAACTTTGAATTTAGGGTTTAAGTGAAATTAGAGCCTAAGGTTTAGGGTTAATAGGGTATAGGGCTCGAGTTTAGGGTTTAGGGTGTGGGGGTTAAGGTCTCATTGTTCGTGGTTGAGTGTCCATGACTTAGGGTTCTTGGTTAGGGGTTATGAGTTTAGGGTTTAGGGTTTTGGTTAAGGATTCACGATTCAAGGTATAGGGTTTAGGGTTTAGGTTAGGCCTAAGGCTAAGGGTTTAGGCTTCATGGCTCATTGATCAGGGTTTAGGGTTTATGGTTTAAGGTTTTGGGTTTAGAGTTTAGGTATTACCATTTAAGGATTTGGGTTTATGATTTATGGTGAGGGTTTAAGGTTTAGGATTCAATGTTAAGGGTTTATGGTTTATAATTTAGTATTTAGTTTTTTGGGCTTAGTGTTTAGGATGTTGGGGTTTAGGGTTTAGAGTTTACGACTCAAGTTTCATGTTTTAGGGTTAGGTATCGTGATTTTGAAAAAGTCACAATTTCAAAAATATCTCTATTTTTAAACATTTACTCATTTTTACAAAACCCGTTGCTTGAAAATTTGGGGTTTAGTGTTGTTCATGGTTGATGGTCCATAGCTTAGGGTTTGAGGTTCGGGGTTATGGTTGATGGTCCATAGCTTATGGTTTAGGTATCTAGCTAAAGGTTTAGAGTTTAGGGTTTTGGCTTAGAGCTCACGGTGTAAGGTAGGGTTTAGGGTTTAGCATTAAGACTAAGGCTTTAAGGTTCAATGTTTAGGGTTTAGCGTTTAAGGCTCAAGGTTAGGGGTTTAGGGCTTTATGGTTTAGGTTTTAGGCTTCATGGCTCAAATATTAGGGTTTAGGGTTTATGGGTTAAGGTTTGGGGTTTAGAGTTTAGGTTTTACGATTTATAGATTTGGGTTTATGGTTTATGGTTTAGGATTTATGTTTTTGGGTTTAGTGTTTAGGATGTTGGGGTTTAGAGTTTAGCGTTAAAGATTTAGGTTTTAGATTTTAGGGTTTAGGTTTTATGGGTCACAATTTAAAAAAAAAATCGTGATTTTTTAAAAATTTGTAATTTTTGAAAAATTCAAATTTTATAAAAAGTTGGATATTTGTAAAAGTAAAGATTTTTAAAATGTTAGGATTTTCAAAAAAATTAGGATATTAAAAATAGTTAGGATTTAAAAATCTTTTCATTTTTGTAATTCCCCATGACTAATTTGAAAATTACACCTTTTTTCAAAATCTTATCTTTTTTCAAAATCCCAACCTTCTCAAACTACTTGGCTTTTTCGAAATCACGACTTTTTTTAAATCCCAATTTTTGTTTGAAAATCCAAAACCTTTTCATAATTATGACTTTATTGAAAATCTCAACATTTTCTAAAACCCTAAAATATTTGAAATTTGAACTTTTTCAGAATTATGAAATTCTATCTTTTTCTAAAATTACAAATTTTTAAAATCCTAAAGTTTTTTAAATTCATAACATTTTGAAAAATATTTTTTTTAAAAATAATGAGATTGTCAACCACATCAAACGCGTTGGTCTAATGCTGCAACAAGTCTATCACAGCTTCATTCTCATTCTCCGGGCATGGACACAATACATAAGACCTAAAATCCTCCATGAGATCCCATACCCTACTCTTGTAGTTTTTGAGCAGGTCATTTTTGATAGCATTAAGTCCTCTGACTTGATTGACAACCAGTTCACTGTCACCGAATACTTGCAAGTTCTTAATTCCTAGCTTCCTTACCTAATGAAGACCTTGGACTAAAGCCTCATATTCAGCAGTGTTATTTGAGCAAGCGAACTAGAATCTGAAGGCTGAATAATATCTCATTCCTCTGGGGGACACAATCATGACTCCACCTCCATCTCCTTGTCTACTCCTTGAACCATCAAAGAACAATTGCCATACCTCATTTACATCCTTGTATTCTAGTTTGATTAGGTCATGAAGAGGCTAGTTCTCTTCATGTAGGCAGTAGACACCTAGCTCAGATTCTTTCATTTCCCTATACTAGTCAAAAGAATGATTTTTTGTTGGCCCACTCATCTAGGGTCAAGTCTGGGATACATCCCACCTTGGTATCTATTTCATTAGTGTTTAGGAGGTCTTCTTGATCAAAAGCTGAGTAGTTGGCATTGATTGGGCTAGGTACATAGGATTCAATATGATAATCAACAATAGGTTCAGATATGATTATGGCCTTCGCCCCATACCTTGTCCTAAAGAGCATATGTGACCAATTAGCAGACATGTAGCCTCCAATTTTGGTTGTGAAGTCTCTGGATAGACATAAAGTAAAATGTGGTGGCAGGTCTATGATTGACACGTTTTGCAAAACAATCACATTAGGGAAAGCGTGTAGAGTGAGACTCAGATCCTTGATAATTCCCATAGTGGTTACTATTGTCCCATCTAATTGGACTACTCCTCTAGAGATGACCTCATATTAGAGACCCAACTGATTAGCTATTTGTTTGGGCATCACAAAACTACTGGCCCTAGAATCAATCATACAATTATGCACTAATTTATCTCCAATAATCAGTGAGACATACAAGGGAGGGGGTCTCAGGTTTTTACCTTGTTGTTCTCCATGGTTCCTCTCAGGCTGAATTGCGTTGGTAAGCACTTTTTCTTGCTAGTTAGTGGGTTGATTTGAACTTGACCAATCTTGCATGGTGGTCTGCAATAGATCCCTCTACCCTCGAATGGCCAGTGACTCCCATAGTGATTGTCTAAAATAGATAAGTCAATGGATCAAAGTGATTGTCTTAAAATAGATAAGTCGATGTGACAAATAAGACACAATCACGCAAAGTTGTTGGTAAACCAATTAGCAAAATGGAGTACTTCCTAAGTGATCGATCAATTAATAGTTTAACACGTAAGGTGATCAAAAAAATGTCACCACTTATGCTAAGTTAAAAAATGAACAAGACATAAGTAATAACAAAATGTTGATACGATTTCCAAGAAAGGTATACTGAAAGCAAGTTTAAGTCCAATCAAGACCTATATCTTAAAAAGTGGGAGTTAGAATATGATTCAACAATACCACTAAGATACATTAACCAAAATTTACAGAAAAGGAAGGTATTAGTATCGAAATAATATTGACGCGACGCGCACAAAGGTAATAACAACACCTTTCAAAATCAATGTAATTTTTAAAGAAAACCAAGGCTAGAGTATACCAAGGAATTATTATGATCGCATAACATAATTTATAATCTAGACACTTAGGTCAAGTTTGAAAGAAAAAGACGTATCAAAAAAGAAATAGATCAATTTGTGTTGAAGAGAGTTTGGCCTCACTTCGGCAGAGTTTCACCTCACCTTAGGGTGAGTAAATAATAAGAAAAAATAACACCTCACAACCTTCGTTATGAATGATGTCTCTCAAATCAAATTGGCTTTGATATGGTCAATGTTTTCTCTTGGACAAGATAGCTTCTTATGGTTCACTCAACTAGGTGTCAAAAGTTATCTAAGAGTGAGTTTGATTTACAAAGAAAGTCACACTAACTAGTGTTGGGTTATCTTGGCTTTACTTTACCCCCTTAAAACACATTGAGCAATAAATGTGTTCATCATGTGTTCTCACTGGGGTCGCGATACAAATAACTTTAACTCTAAATCTAACATGTATACTACTAGTCAAGTAGGTGTGCGGGGTACTTCCCATTTCCTCCACAATGTTTCCTCTTGGATGGACTACTTTGGGGTTCCTAGACCACCCACATTGTTGTAGCTTAAGGCTTATGCCAAAGGGGTTATGTTCTAGTTAAGCGGTTGGGGTGTACCCTTATCCAAATCTACAAATATATTATTTTAGATTGTGGTGTATTTTTTTATTTTTAGACTTAATTTGGTTTATTCATTTGCCCTTTGGAAACATGCAACACATGTCTAGTTAGAAAAGTTTGTTTCAAATCTCAAATATTTGGCAAGTGATTAGGTCATGCATTCAAACATTAGTAAAAGTGGGCGAAGAACGTCAATGTTTAGAATTGATGAGAGGAATGACGATGGGCTTTCCACAATTATTAATAGCATAGTGTGATAGACGAAAAGAATATGGTCCAAGAATTGAATAATATTAACTACCAAGAGTGAGCAACATACAGAAGATGAAAGAATACTTGGATGTGGCCCCAATATAGAGGAAGAAGGGCTACTAGGAGGTGGCCCAAGAATAGAATATTAGGGGTTACTTTGAGGTGTCACATATATAGAAGATAAGGAGCTAGTTAGAAGTGGCCCCATAATAGAATGTAATGGGCCATGGAGGAACCCACTAGAATGAATTTCTACCTAGAGGAGACCCATGAGTAGGTGATGAAGGTGATGGGCTACTTGGTGATGACCTAAAGTGCAATTACGATTGAGGAATCATGATATGTAAAGAACAAATTGCATTGATGAGAAGATGGGCCATGGCTCAATACTAGACCTAGGAATTTCATGTGTGAATGAAGAATGTGAGGATGGAAGAATAAAAAGAGGAGGACCAAGTGGCATGGTCTAAAGATAATATTTTTGATGATGATTGATAGAATAAGGATGTGAGGGAGAAAGTAGACATGGAGCTAGATGTCTCGGGAGGAGAATAAGGCAATATGGACCTACGTATATGATTTTGATGCATGAGTCATTTCGAGACGTTTGAATTAAAGGTATTTTGAGTCACATGAATCTTAAAAGAAGGAAGAATATGTAGAGGTGACTGAAGAAGAAGGTCCTGCGAAGAAGGGGAGGACCATGATTCAAGAATCGTATTGATGAATAGGTGAGCAGAGGGTCCCTATGAAGAAAGAGAGGACCACAATTCAAGAATTATATTAGATGTTTGATTGGAGGGATTTGGAGTGCACATATCTTCAAATGAAGAATAGGTCTTCGAGGTAACAAATAAAAGGGGTCTTGCGAAGAAAGGGAGGACCACAACGTAGGAGTCACATTAGATGAATGATGAAGAGGGTCCTGTGAAGATAGGGAGGACCGTGACGTAGGAGTCACATTATATGAATGATGAAGAGAATTTACAGTGAAACAAATGAATTTAGAGGAGGGAACATTGTTTACGTGATAATTTATAAATAATAAAGGTCCGTGAAGAATGGGAGGACGCGACTTAGGAGTCGAATTAGATGAATCTAAATAGTAGTTTGGATCTGAATCATCAGAGGAAATGTTTGGATTAGAATTAAAAGAAGAGTCACCACTTGTGTTGAGTTCAAATAAATGAACCATGCGTAATTAATAACAAGAAGTTGATGTGGTCCTCAAACAAAGTATACCAAAAGTGAGCTTGAATTCAATCAAGACCTATATCTTAAAAATGGTAGTTATGACCGTGAGCGACACAACAATACCACTAAGATATGTTAACCATTTTTTAAAAAGTAAGTATTAATATTAAAATGATATTGATATAACACGCACAAAGGTAACAATCAACACTTTTTAAAATCGAGGTAGTGATTAAGAGAAAACTAAGGCTAGAGTATACTAAAGAATTGTTAGAGTGTGTATAACATAATGTCACAATATAGATACTTAGGCCAAGTTTACAAAAAACAAGGTGAAAGTATCAAAATTGTAGTGACACGATATAAACAAGGTAACAATTCAAAATACGATCAAGGTGATGAATCACGCCTACCTATGATAACGCTTGATTTAGGTATCAAGATAAAAAAGGCTACCAATTATATGAAAATGTCTCCACACACTTTAGATGTTAAACAACTCAACTGTAAACATGGATGAGCGTAAATGAACATAAAAGTGGGGAATACTATAAATTAGAAACACAAGGGTAGTCACACTTCTTTTGATTAAAAAAGTGTCAAAATAAAGTGAAGGAAGTAGATCAATTGGTGCTAAAGAGAGTTTGGCGTTACTTTGACAAAGTTTTGCCACATCCTAGGGTGAGTAAAACTAAGCAAAAGTAATGCCTTACAATCCTCGTGATGAATGACACGTCGTTCAAACTTTGATGGACTCTCCCATCGTTCTCAACAAACAAATGTTATTACTCTAAAAATTTCTTTATCGATAACTCCTAACTCAAATTGGCTTTGATATGGTCAAAGTTGGTTCCTAGACAAGATAACTTCCTAGGTAGTTTGCTTAACTAGACCCATGCAGTTCATAACAGAATGAAGAATGTGAGGATGGAAGAATAAGAGGAGGATCAAATTACATGTTCTTAGGCTCTTCCTCTGTTTCTTGATAAAAGGTATTAATCTTTTCCCCACAATACGTGAATGCATCGAGGTCCAAAGAGAATCCTTGCTCGTAATTTCTTACAGAGATATCTTTGTGTGCCTTATAAATGCCATGATCACTCCTTCATTCTGAAAGAAATCAATTGATATGGGTTGTCGATCGGCCACGAGGGTTTGATTGGATGAAAAAGGGCCAAATGGTGTGAATTATTGAGAAGATGTTTGATGATGATTGATAAAATAAGGTGACGTGGGGGACGAAGTAGACGTGGAGCTAGATGTCTCGGGAGTAGAAGAAGGCGGTGTGGACCTACCTATATGATGGTATATCATCTGTAAACTAGTAGGATTAAGTCCAAAGTATACAGATTTTGACATAGGAGTCAATTCAGACATTTGACTAGAAGGAATTTGAGTCACATGAATCTTCAAAGAAGGAAGAATCTGTGGAGCTGACTAAAAAGAAGGTCTTGTGAAGAAAGGGAGGACCACGATTCAAGAATTATATTAGATTTTTGATTGGAGGGATTTGGAGTTACGTGTATCTTTAAAGGAATAATATTTCATTGAGGCGACTGATAAAAGGGGTCCTATGAAAAAAGGGAGGACGCGACGTACGAGTCGCATTAGATGGATGATGAAAAGGGTCCTACGAAGATAGGGAGGACTACTGACGTAGGAGACATATTAGATGAATGATGAAGAGAATTTGTTGCGACACAAATCTTTAGAGGAGAAGAACGTATTTTAGGTGACTGATAATAGAGGTCCTACAAAAAAGGGGAGGACGTGAATTAGGAGTCGAATTAGATGAATCTGAATAGTAGTTTGGTTCTGAATCATCCAAAGAATCAAAGGAAATATTTGGATTGGAATCCTCAGAAGAAGAGGAAATTTTTGAATTAGAATCAGAAGAAGAGTGGGGGGAACCCGAATAATAATTTGGATCATAAGTGTCCAAACCATACAACCAACTATGATATAAAGGTGGAGAACGGGTTACTTGAATGAGTTCTCTAGCGTGAAGAACCAAATGAGGTTTTGTCATGATGGGCATATTTTGATGTGAACATAAAAAAATTGATTCCTTATTATCATATGTATAAGGGACCTTGCAATAATCAGTCATTGTTGGCGTGTGTTGGGTTCAAAATCCTAGACCTAGATTGTATGATTAAACTTTTTCAAAGTGAAGAACGTTTCATGTCGATTTGGGCAGCATAATGAAAACCAACTAGACATTTCATAATGATGACTCAAGATTGATAATCCAACAAGGTTTGGACAACAAGTTTGGTTGCGTAAATGTCAATCAAAGGATTGATCAAAATTTTAGCAACATAAAGGATATAATAGAAAGATTTCCAATGTTCGATTGATGCAAATGTTGCTTGATAGGAAATGTTTGTGCCAAGGTTTGAAAGATATGTTCAAAAATGACCATTAACTTAAGAAAAAACAAGAAGATCAAAGACCTAAAGGATTGTCCTAGAAATGAGTTTATAAGATGGATAAACACAAGGAATAATCATGCAAGTTCAAAACAAAAAGATAAATTAATGACCAAATAATAATGAATGATAAAGAATCAATGGATCAAAGTGATTGTCTAAAATAGATAAGTCAATGTGACAAATGAGACACAATCACGCAAAGTTGTTGGTAAACCAATTAGCCAAATGGAGTACTTCCTAAGTGACCGATCAATTAATAGTTTGACACATAAGGTGATCAAAAACATGTCACCACTTATGCTAAGTTAAAAAATGAACAAGACATAAGTAATAACAAAATGTTGATACGATTTCTAAGAAAGGTACACTGAAAGCAAGTTTAAGTCCAATGAAGACCTATATCTTAAAAATTGGGAGTTACGAATATGATGCAACAATACCACTAAGATACATTAACCAAAATTTATAGAAAAGTAAGGTATAAGTATCGAAATAATATTGACGTGACGTGCACAAAGGTAACAACAACACCTTTCAAAATCGATGTAATTTTTTAAAGAAAACCAAGGCTAGAGTATACCAAGGAATTATTATGATGCGCGTAACGTAATGTTATAATCTATAAACTTAGGTCAAGTTTGCAAGAAAAAGACATATCAAAAAAGAAGTAGATCAATTGTGTTGAAGAGAGTTTTGAGTTTGGGAGAAAAAATTTTGGCCTTAAAAAGATGGGTTACACATATGCTCTTATGCTCACAAGTATGCACTTAACATGTACTCAAAAAATGTCCCTTAATCTGCAAAAAGGTTAACTTTTTCAACCAAGATTCAATTTTGACAACAACCCATCACATTAATATATGAATAAAAGACTCAACGTAATCAAACATTAACATTCATGATTAAAAAACTTATTATTTTAAAGAAATTGACAAAACTGATATGTAGAATGTTGAAAAAGTGCACTCTAAAAATAAAAACATGGAGAAATCTTTAAATTTTCTCATCAAGAATCAATTTTGACAAGCAACCCACCACATTAATATGTAAATAAAGACTCAACACTATCAAACACTATCAAAGACTTAAGGGTTTAGTTTTAGGATTTAGTGTTAAGGGTTTATGGTTTATAGTTTAGGATTTAGAGTTTTTGGTTTAGTGTTTAGGATGTTGGGGTTTAGTGCTTAGGATGTTGGGGTTTAGTGTTTAGCATTTACGACTCAGGTTTCACATTTTAGGGTTTTGGGTTTAGGGGTCGCGAATTTGAAAAAGTCACGATTTCAAAAATATTCTTATTTTGAATCAGTTAGGATTTTGAAAAAGTTATGATTTTCAAAAAGTCTGTATTTTCAAAGATTTTGAAATTGATAAAGTCATAAATTTAAAAGTTCACAATTTTAAAAACTCACAAAATTCTTAATTTTCAAAAAATCTGCAATTTTATAAAAAGGTGGAATTTTTAAAATGTAAGGATTTTTTTAAAAATAGGATATTCAAAAAATTTGGGATTTAAAAATCTCTTCAATTTTGTACTTCAGACTTATTTGAAAATTGCTCATTTTTTCAAAATCTTGTCTTTTTTGAAAATCCCAACTTTCTTAAAATTCTAACTTTTTTTAAGTCATGTATTTTTAAATCCCAATTTTTTTCAAAATCCAAACCTTTTCATAATCTTGACTTTTTTGAAAATCTGAAAATTTCAAAAACCATAAATTTTTTAAATTCGAACCTTTTAGAATTATGAAATTCTATCTTTTTCTAAAATTGTAAATTCTTTAAAATCCTAAATTTATTGAAATTCACAACTTTTTGGAAAATAATGACTTTTTCAAAAATCTTAACGTTTTTAAAATACCAACATTTTCCAAAATCTTGACCTTTTGAAAATACTTACTTTTTGAAAATCTTCACTTTTACAAAATCACGACATTTTAGAAAATCTGAAAATTTTAAAATCATGTCTTTTCAAAAATCCTAAGTTTTTGAAAATGTCAAGTTTTTCAAAAATCTAGACTCTTCAAAAATCTTGACTATCAAAAATGTGAAAAGCCCAACTCTTTCAAAAATCCCAACTTTTTAAATCTTGATGTTTTCAAAAATAAAAAGTTTGTTTACAATTGCTCAGGGTTTAGGGTTTAGGTCTTAGTGTTCATCATTGAGGGTCCATGGCTTAGGGTTCGAGGTTTAGGGTTATGAGTTTAGGGTTTTTCTTAGGGCTCACGATTCAAGGTATAGGGTATAGGCTTTAGGGTTAGGCCTAAGGCTTTAAGGTTCACTTTTTAGGGTTTAGGGTTTAAGGCTCACGGTTAGGGTTTAGGGTTTACTGTTTATGGTTTAGGGCTTTAGGGTTTAGGGTTTAAGGTTTTAAGTTTAGAATTTTGGGTTTATGATTTAGGGATTAGTGTTTATGGTTTATGGCCGAGGGGTTTAGGATTTCAGTGTTAAGGGTTTATAATTTATGGTTTAGGATTTAGGGTTTTGGCTTAGTGTTTAGGATGTTGGGGTTTAGTGTTTAGCATTTACGACTCAGGTTTCAAGTTTTTGGTTTAGGGTTTAGTGGTCGTGATTTTGAAAAGTCACAATTTCAAAAATATCCTGATTTTGAAATAGTTACGATTTCAAAAAGTCACGATTTTAAAAAAAATTGTGTTTTCAAAGATATTAAAAGTGATAAAGTCATGAATTTAAAAAGTTTACAATTTTAAAAAACTCGTGTTTTTTTTATTCTTAATTTTTGAAAAAGTCACAATTTTTTGAAAAAGTCACAATTTTATAAAAAGTTAAAATTTGTAAAAAGTAAAGATTTTGAAAATGTTAGGATTTGTAAAAACTAAAGATTTAGGATTCAAGGTTTAGGGTTTAGGGATTAGGGCTCAAGGCTCTCAGGGTTCAAGGTTCAGGGATCAAGGTTTGGGGTTTAAGAATTAGGTTTTAGGGTTTAGGGGTTTAGGGTTTAGGGTTAGGATTTAGGGCTCAAGTTTTAGGTTTTGTGGTTTGAGGTTTACAGATTAAGGGTTTTACATTTAGGGTTTAGGGCTCATGGTTTACGATTGAGGGTTTAGTATTTAGGATTTAGCATTTAGGGTTTAAGACTTGGAATTTAGGGTTTAGGAGTAATTAGAGCTTAAGGTTTAGGGTTTATAGGGTTTAGGGCTCAAAGTTTACGGTTTAGGGTATAGGGGTCATGGCTTAAAGTTTAGGTGTTAGTGTTCGTGGTTGAGGGTCCATGGCTCAGGGTTTGAGGTTCATGGTTTAGGTATGTAGCTAAAGGTTTAGGATTTAGGATTTTGGCTTATTGCTCATGGTTCAAGGTATAGGGTTTAGGGTTTAGGGTTAGGCCTAAGACTTTAGGGTTCACTGTTTAGGGTTTAGGGTTTAGGGCTTAGGGTTTAGGATTTAGGCTTCATGGCTATGGGATTAGGGTTTATGGTTTAAGATTTTGGGTTAAGAGTTTAGGTTTCTCGATTTAGGGATTTGGGTTTATGATTTATGGCCGAGGGTTTAGCGTTTAGGATTCAGTGTTAAGGGTTTATGGTTTATGGTTTAGGATTTAGGGTTTTGGGCTTAGTGTTTAGGATGTTGGGGCTTAGGGTTTAGTGTTTATGACTTAGGTTTCAGGTTTTAAAGGTCATGATTTATAAAAAGTCATGATTTAATAAATATCCCGATTTTGAAATAGTTATGATTTTGAAAAAGTCATGATTTATAAAATTGTAACTATTTCAAAAATCGTGGTGTTTTTGAAAATAAAAACTTTTTCAGAAATCCCAACTTTTAAAAAATTCTGAATTTTCTAAAATATCAACTTTATAAAAAATGCCAACTTTTTTAAAATCCTTACTTTTAAAAAAATTAGAGTTTTTGAAAATCACAAATATTTAAAATCGAAACTTTTTCTAATATCTTGACTTATTCAAAAATCTTGACTTATTAAAAAAATTACAATTTTTCGAAAATCACAAATTTGAACATTTTCAAAGTCCCACCATTTTTTATATCTTTATGTTTTCAACAATAACAACTTTGTTTAAAATTGCAATTTTTTCAAAAGTCGCGACTTTTTTAAAATCTCAAGTTTTTAAAAATCCTAACTCTTTCAAAAATCTTGACTTTTTGAAAATTCCAAATTTTTCAAAATAACAACTTTTTCCAAATCTAACTATTTAAAGGTTTCTAGGTTGAGCGTTTAGGGCTAAGGGGATTTAGTGTTTAGGGTTTAGGTTTTTGAGTTGAGGATTCGGGGTTTTTATGGTTTAGTGTTTAGGGTTTAGGGATTAGGCTCAAGGCTCAGGGTTAAGGGTTTGGGTTTTAGGTTTTACATTCATGGTTTGGGGATAAAGGTTTAGGGTTTAAGAATTAGGTTTTAGATAGGCTTTTGGGGCTTAGGGTTTAGGGTTAGGATTTAGGGCTCATGTTTTAGGGTTTGGGGTTCGAGGTTTACGGTTGAGGGTTTTGCTTTAGGTTTTAGGGCTTATGGTTTACAAATGAGGGTTTAATATTTAGGATTTAGCACTTAGAGTTTTATGGTTTAAGACTCAGACTTTAGGGTTTAGGGTTTAGGTTTAGGGTCAGGGTTTAGGGTCCATGGCTCAAGATTCGATGTTTGGGGTTATGAGTTTATGGTTTTGGGTTTAGGTCTCTAGCTAAAGATTTAGGGTTTAGGGTTATAAGGCTTTAGGGTTCATTGAGGTTTATGGTTAGGGGTTTAGGGTTTAGGCTTTAGGGTTTAGGCTTATGGTTTTGGGTTAGGGGTTTAGGGTTTAGGTTTAGGGCTTTAGGGTTAAGGGTTTAGGCCTAAGGCTTTAGGGTTTATTGTTTAGGTTTAAGGTTTGGGTTTAAAGTTTAGGTTTTAAAGTTTAGGGATTTGGGTTTATGGTTTATGGTTTGAGGTTTAGGGTTTATTCAATTTAGGGATTTGGGTTTATGGTTTATGATTTAGGGCTTTGGGCTTGGTATTTAAGACGTTGGGGTTTAGGTTGATTGAAAAAATATCCCGATTTTGAAACAGTTAGGATTTCAAAAAAGTCATGAATTTAAAAAGTTCACAATTTTTAAAAAAACTCATGATTTATTTAAAATTCATAATTTTGAAAAAGTCACGATTTCATAAAAATTCATTATTTTTAATTCCTGACTTATTTTAAAATTCACAAATTTTTGGAATATAATGACTTTTTCAAAAATCCAGAATTTCTAGAATATCTATGTTATTCAAACTCTCGACTACTATTTTGAAAATCCTGATATTTTAAAAAAGTTGAGATTTTTGAAACACGTGGTTTAAAAAAAAAGGGACACCTGGAGCACAAGTTTGACCTTTTCAAGTTCCTACTAATTTTGGTGCATCACTACATTTTGTAAATCTTGACTTTTTGAGATTATAAATTTTTCGAAAATCCCAATTTTTCGAAAATCGCAACTATTTCGAAAATCGAGACGTTTTTGAAATTAAAATTTTTTTCAAAAATTCCAACTTTTTAAAAATACTTGAATTTTCTAACATCTCAACTTTATAAAAATGCCTGACTTTTTTGAAAATCCTTGCTTTAAAAAATATATTTTTTCAAAAATCACAAATATTAAAAATTAGGACTTTTTCGAATATCTTGACTTATTCAAAAATTCTGAGTTTTTCCAAAATTTTGACTTTTTAAAAATCTCAAATATTTTTAAAAATCCTGACTTTTTCAAAAATATTCAGTGTTAACAAATAATGACTTTTTGGAAAATCTCAATTTTTTAAAATTTTGTCTTTTCAAAAATCCTAACTTTTTTAAAATATTGAGTTTTAAAAATCTTGACTTTTTAAAAAATCTAGGATCTCCAAAAATCTAGACTCTTCAAAAATGCGAAAAGCTCAACTCTTTCGAAAATCCCAACTTTTAAAAATCCTACCTTTTTCGAAATATTCATTTTTCAAAACCCTAACTTGGTTGAAAATCTGAACATTTTCAAAGTCCCAACATTTTTAAATCTTGATGTTTTCAAAATTAAAAACTTTGTTTACAATTGCAACTTTTTCAAAAGTCTTTGCCTTTTTTGAAAATCTCAAGTTTTTAAAAATCTCGACTTTTTGAAAATCCAAAGTTTTTCAAAATACCAACTTTTTCCAAATCTAACTATTTTAAGGTTTCTAGGTTTAGGGATTAGGGCTCAGGGGATTTAGTGTTTAGGGTTTATGTTTTTGGGCTCAAGATTTGGATTTTAGGGGTATTTAAGGCTTAGGGATTGGGGCTGGGGCTTAGGGAGTTTAGGGTTTAGTGTTCGAGGTTCAAGGTTTTGGGGTTTATGGTTTTGGGGTATAGGGTTTAAAAATTAGGTTTTAGGGTTTAGGGTTCGAGGATCAAGGTTTTGGGGTTTATGGTTTTGGGGTATAGGGTTTAAAAACCAGGTTTAGGGTTTAGGGTTCTAAAATTAAAATTCTTTAAAATGCTAATTTTTTTAGAAATTCACAACTTTTTTGAAAATCATGACATATTAAAAAATCTTGAATTTCTAGAAAATCTAAATTTTCAAACTCTCGATTTTTTTTGAAAATCCTAATATTTTAAAAAAGTCAAGATTTTTTAAACATGTGGTTTCAAAAAAAAAAGGACTCAAATGGACACCTGGAGCGCAAGTTATGACATTTCAAGTTCCTGTTAATTTTGGCACATCACTACATTTTTAAAATCTTGACTCTTTTGAGATTATAACTTTTCGAAAATCCCAACTTTTTTGAAAATCAAAACTATTTTAAAAAACGCGCCATTTTCGAAAATGAAAACTTTTTAAAAATTGCTCAATTTTATTATTCATACTCCCGACTTGTTTTTAAAAATCCTGATATTTTAAAAATGTGAGATTTTTGAAACATATGGTTTAAGAAAATAGACTCAAACATACACCGAAACACATGTTTGTGACCTTTTCAAGGTCCTGCTAATTTTGGCACATCACACTACATTTCAAAAATAGTGACATTTTCAAAAAAAATAATTTTTTCAGAAATCCTAACTTTTTAAAAATTCTTGAAATTTCTAAAATCTCAACTTTATCAAAAATGCCGATTTTTTTAAAAAATCCTTACTTTTTAAAAAACAAATATTTTCCTTAAAATCGCAAAGATTAAAAATTGGCACTTTTTGAATATCTTGACTTATTCAAAAATCTTGACTTTTTCAAAATCTTGACGTGTTAAAAATCATAACATTTTCCAAAATATTAACTTTTAGAAAAATTGACTTTTCAAAAATCCATACTTTTTTGAAAATTTAACTTTTACAAAATCATGACTTTTTGTAAAATCTCAAATTTTTTAAAATCTTATCTTTTCAAAAATCCCAACTTTTTTGAAAATGTCGAGTTTTTCAAATATATTGACTTTTTAAAAAATCCAAACTGTTCAAAAATGTGAAAAGCCCATCTCTTTCGAAAATCCCAACTTTTCAAAACTCCTAACTTTTTTTTATCAAAAATAACAACTTTGTTTAAAATTGTAGATTTTTCAAATGTCGTGACTTTTTGAAAATATCAAGTTTTTAAAAATTTGACTTTTTAAAAAATCTTGACTTTTTGAAATTTTTCAAAATACCAACTTTTTCCAAATCTAACTATTTTAAGGTTTCTAGATTGAGGGTTTAGGGTTCAGGGATTGAGTGTTTAGGGTTTAGGTTTTTAGGCTCAGGATTGAGGTTTAGGGTTTAGTGTTTAGGGTTTAGGGATTAAGGCTCACGGCATATAGGTTTAGGATTCGGGGATCAAGGTTTAGGGTTTAAGAATTAGGTTTTAGGGTTTTGGGTTTTGGGGTTTAGGGTTAGGATTTAGGGATCAGGTTTTAGGGTTTGGGGTTTGAGGTTTACGGTTGAGGTTTTGCATTTAGGGTTTAGGGCTCATGGTTTACGATTGACGGTTTAGTATTTAGGATTTAGCATTTAGAGTTTAGGAGCAATTAGAGCTTAAGGTTTAGGGCTTATAATTTATGGTTTAGGGCGTAGGTGTTAGGGTTTTCATGGTTGAGGGTCCATGGCTCATGGTTTGAGGTTCAGGGTTATGAGTTTAGAGTTTAGGGTTTAGGTCTATAGCTAAAGATTTAGGGATAAGGATTTTGGCTTAGGTTCATGGGTTCAAGTTATACGGTTTAGGGTTTAGGGTTACGCATAAGGCTTTAGGGTTCACTATGGGTTCACTATTTAGGTTTAGGGTTTAGGCTTCATGGCTTAGGGATCATGGTTTAGGGTTTATGGTTTAAGGATTGGGGTTTAGAGTTTAGGTTTTATGATTTAGGGATTTGGGTTTATGGTTTATGGTTGAGGGTTTAGGGTTTAGGATTCAGTGTGTGTTTATGGTTTAGGGTTTTGGGCTTAGTGTTTAGGATGTTGGGGTTTAGGGTTTAGTGTTTAGCATTTATGACTCAAGTTTTAGGTTTTAGGGTTTAGGGGTCACGATTTTGAAAAACTCAGGATTTCAAAATATTACGATTTTGAAATGGATAGGATTTCGAAAAAGATAAGATATTTTAAAAAGTCTGTATTTTCACTTATTTTGAAAGTGATAAAGTCATGAATTTAAAAAGCTCACAATTTTAAAAAAACTTGTGATTTTTTAAAAAATTCGTAATTTTTGAAAAGGTCACAATTTTATAAAAAGTTAGAAGTTTGAAAAAGTAAAGATTTTTAAAATGTTAGGATTTTTAAAAAATTAGGATATTCAAAACATTTGGGATTTAAAAATCAATTTAGTTTTTAATTCCCTACTCATATGTAAATCACAACCTTTTCATTATCCTAACTATTTTATAAATCTCAACTTTTTCAAAAACCCTAAAATTTTTAAATTCAAACTTTTTTAGAATTATGAAATTCTATCTTTTTCTAAAATTGCAAATTCTTTAAAATCTTGAATTTTTTTAAATTCACAACTTTTGGAAAATAATGACTTTTTCAAAAAAGCATGACATTCAAAAATCTAGAATTTTTGGAAATCTAAATTATTCAAACTCCTGATTTTTTTTTTAAAAATCTGATATTTTAAAAAAGTTGAGATTTTTGAAACAAGTTGTTAAAAAAAAAGACTCAAACGGACACATGAGCTCAAAATTTAAATCACAACTATTTCAAAAATCGTGACATTTTCAAAAATCAAAACTTTTTCAGAAATCCAAACTTTCTAAAACTCTTGAATTTTTATAATCTGAACTTTATCATAAAAAATGCCAAGTTTTTTGAAAATCCTTACTTTTTTTAAAAGTTATTTTTCTCAAAAATTGTAAATATTAAAAATCGGGACTTTTTCAAATATCTTGAATTATTAAAAAATCCTGACTTTCTCAAAAATCTTGACGTTTTAAAAATCACAACATTTTCTAAAATATTGACTTTTTGAAAATCATGACTTTTCAAAAATCATAACTTTTTTGCAAATGTCGAGTTTTTAAAAATCTTGACTCTTCAAAAATGCAAAAATAATAACTTTGTTTAAAATTGTAACTTTTTCAAAAGTCGTGACTTTTTTGAAAATCTCAAGTTTTTGAAAATCCTAACTTTCTCAAAAATCTTGACTTTTGAAAATCTCAAGTTTTTAAAAATACAACTTTTCAAAATCTAACTATTTTAAGGTTTCTAGGTTGAGGGTTTAGGGCTCAGGGAATATTGTGTTTAGGGTTTAGGTTTTGGGTTCATGATTCTAGGTTTAAGGTTTAGTGTTTAGAGTTTAGGGATTAAGACTCGGGGTTCGGGGTTCGGGGTTGAGGGGGGTTCGGGGATCAAGATTTAGGGTTTAGGTTTTAGGGTTTAGAGTTTAAGGTTAGGATTTAGGGCTCAGTTTTACGGTTTAGGGTTCGAGGTTTATGGTTGAGGGTTTTGCATTTATGGTTTAGGGCTCATGGTTTACGATTGAGGGTTTAGTATTTAGGATTTAACATTTAGTGTTTTTGGGTTTAAGACTCAGAATTTAGGGTTTAGGAGAAATTAGAGCATAAGGTTTATAGGGTACAGGTCTAAGAGTTTAGGGTTTAGGGCGTAGGGGTCAGGGTTTTGGGTCTTAGTGTTCATGGTTGATGGTCCATAGCTTAGGGTTTGAGGTTCGGGGTTATGAGTTTAGGGTTTATGGTTTAGGGTTCTAGCTAAAGGTTTAGGGTTTATGGTTTAGGTCTCTAGCTAAAGGTTTAGGGTTTAGGGTTTTGGCTTAGTGCTCACGGTGCAAGGTAGGGTTTAGGGTTTAGGATTAGGACTAAGGCTTTAGGGTTCAATGTTTAGGGTTTAGCGTTTAAGGCTCAAGGTTAGGGGTTTAGGGATTTATGGTTTAGGTTTTAGGCTTCATGGCTCAGAGATTAGGGTTTAGGGTTTATGGGTTAAGGTTTGGGGTTTAGAGTTTAGGTTTTATGATTTATGGATTTGGGTTTATTGTTTATGGCTGAGGGTTTAGGTTTTAGGATTTAGTGTTAAGGGTTTATGGTATATGGTTTAGGATTTAGGGTTTTGGGTTTAGTTTTTAGGATGTTGGGGTTTAGGGTTTAGAGTTTATGAATCAGGTTTCAGGTTTTAGGGTTTAGGGTTAAGGGGTCACGATTTTGAAAAAGTCACGATTTCAAAAATATACCAATTTTGAAACATTTAGGATCACGACTTTTTTGAAATCCCAACCATTTCATAATCTTGACTTTTTAAAAATCTTAACTTTTTCAAAAACCCTAAATTTTTGAAATTCAAACTTTTTAAGAATTATGAAATTCTATGTTTTTCTAAAATTGCAAATTCTATAAATTCCTTAATTTTTTGAAATTCACAACTTTTTGGAAAATCCTATAAAATTTAAACCCTAATTTTTAAAAATTCTATAAATCCAGAATTTCTAGAAAATTTAATTTTCTCAAACTACCTTTTTTTTTAAAATCCTGATATTTTAAAAAGTTGAGATTTTTGAAACATGTGGTTTAAAAAAAAAAAAAGGACTCAAACGGACACCGGAGCACAAGTTATGACCTTTTCAAGTTCTTGCTAATTTTGGCACATCACTAAATTTTTGAAATCTTGACTCTTTTGAGATTATAACTTTTTCAAAAATCCTAACTTTTTTGAAAATCACAACTATTTAAAAATCGTGACGGTTTCAAAAATCAAAACTTTTTAGAAATCTTAACTTTTTAAAAATTCATGAATTTTCTAAAATCTCAACTTAATCAAATATGCCGACTTTTTTAAAAACCTTACTTTTAAAAAATTATAATTTTTCAAAAATCGCAAATATTAAAAATCAGATTTTTTTTTAAAAAAAAATATCCCGATTTAATAAAAAAATTCTAACTTTTTCAAAAATATTGACGTTTTAAAAATCTTAATATTTTCTAAAATATTGACTTTTAGAAAACCCCCACTTTTCAAAAATCTCGTCTTTTTAAAAATCCTAACTCTTCAAAAATACAAAAAGTCCAACTCTTTCAAAAATCCCAAATTTTCAAAAATCTTGACTTTTTGAAATACTCATTTTTTCAAAACCCGTTGTTGTTTGAAAATCTGAACATTTTCAAAGTCCCAACATTTTTTAAATCTTGAGGTTTTCAAAAATAACTTAAAATTGCAACTTTTTCAAAAGTTGTGACTTTTTTGAAATCTCAAGTTTTTGAAAATCTTTACTTTTTTCAAAATCCCAAGTTTTTCAAAATACCAACTTTTTCAAAATCTAACTATGTTAAGGTTTCTAGGTTGAGGTTTAGGGCTTGGGGATTTAGTGTATTTAGGGTTTAGATTTTTGGCTCAAAATTATGGGTTTAGGGTTAGGGAGGTTCAAGTTTAAGGATCAAGGTTTAGGTTTTTTTTTGGCTCGGGTTATAGGATTTGGGGTTCGAGGTTTAGGATTGAGGGTTTTTAATTTAGGGTTTAGGGCTCTTGGTTTTTGATTGAGGGTTTAGTATTTAAGATTTAGGGTTTAGGGTTTTAGACTCAAAATTTAGTGTTCAAGGTATGGTTTAGGGTTTAGGGTTAGGCCTAAGGCTTTTAGGGTTCATTGTTTATGGTTTAGGTTTTAAGGCTCAGGGTTAAGAGTTTAGGGTTTAGGGCTTAGGTTTAGGGCTTAGGATTTAGGCTTTAGGCTTCATGGCTCAGGGATAAGGGTTTAGGGTTTATGTTTTAAGGTTTGGGGTTTAGAGTTTAGGTTTTAGGATTTAGGGATTTTGGTTTATGGCTGAGGGTTTAGGGTTAAGGATTTAGTGTTAAGGGTTTATGGTTTATGATTTAGGGTTCGGGGTTAGGCCTAAAGCTTTAGGGTTCACTGTTTATGGTTTGGGGGGGTTTAGGTTTTAGGCTTTAGGCTACATGGCTAGGATACAAGTTTAGGGCTTATGGTTTAAGGTTTGTGGATTAGAGTTTAGGTTTTATGATTTAGGGATTTGGGTTTATGGTTTAGGATTTATGTTTTTGGGTTTAGGTTTAGGGTTTAGCGTTAAAGACTTAGGTTTCAGATTGTAGGATTTAGGGTTTACAAGTCACAATTTAAAAAGTTCAAAAAAAAACTCGTGATTTTTTAAAAATTCGTAATTTTTGAAAAAGTCACAATTTTATAAATTTTTTGGATATTTGTAAGTGTAAAGATTTTGAAAATGTTAGGATTTTCAAAAAAGATAGGATATTAAAAATAGTTGGGATTTAAAAATCTTTTCATTTTTGTAATTCCCTAACTATTTGAAAATTGCACCTTTTTCAAAATCTTATCTTTTTCAAAATCCCAACCTTTCAAACTACTTGGCTTTTTGAAATCATGACTTTTTAAATCCTAATTTTTGTTCGAAAATCAAAACCTTTTCATAATTATCACTTTATTGAAAATCTCAACATTTTCTAAAACCCTAAAATATTTGAAATTCGATCTTTTTCATAATTATGAAATTCTATCTTTTCTAAAATTGCAAATTTTTAAAATCCTAAAGTTTTTAATTTTATAACGTTTTGAAAATAAAACTTTTTAAAAAAAAAAATGAGATGTTGTCAACCACATCAAACGTTGCTCCAACTGCAACAAGTCTATCAGCAACTTCATTCTCTTTCCTGGGCATGGACACAATACTGAAGACCTAAAAATCATCCATGAGATCCCATACCCTACTCTTGTAGTTTTTTAGCAGGTCATTTTTGATAGCATTAAGTCCTCTAACTTGATTGACAACCAGTTTCACTGTCACCGAATACTTGCAAGTTCTTAAGTCCCAGCTTCCTTGCCAAATGAAGATCTTGGACTAAAGCCTCATATTCAACAGTAGTGTTATTTGAGCAAGCAAACTAGAATGAAGGCTGAATAATATCTCATTCTCTCGGGGACACAATCATGACTCCTCCTCCAACTCCTTGTCTACTCCTTGAACCATCAAAGAACAATTGCCATACCTCATTGTCATCCTTGTATTCTAGTTTGATTAGGTCAGGAAGAGGCTAGTTCTCTTCATGTAGGTAGTAGACACCTAGCTCAGATTCTTTCATTTCCCTATACTAGTCAAAAGAATGAATTTATTTGGCCCACTCATCTAGGGTCAAGTCCGGGATACATCCACCTTGGTATCTGTTTCATTAGTGTTTAAGAGGTTTTCTTGATCAAAAATTGAGTAGTTGGCATTGATTGGGCTAGGTACACAGGATTCAATATGATAATCAACAATAGGTTCAGATCTGATTGTGGCCTTTACATGTGACCAATTGACCAATTAGCAAACATGTAGCCTCCAATTTTGGTTGTGAAGTCTTGGACATACATAAAGTAAAATGTGGTGGTAGGTCTATGATTGACATGTTTTACAAAACAATCACATTAAGGCAAGCGTGTAGAGTGAGACTCGAGATCCTTGATAATTCCCACGGGGTTCTGACCCATCTAATTGGACTACTCCTCTAGAGATGACCTCATATTGGAGACCCAACTGATCAGCTAATTTTTTGGCCATCACAGAACTACGGCCCTAGAATCAATCATACAATTATGCACTAATTTGTCTCAATGAGTATTTATTTACCTTGTTGTTCTCCATGGTTCCTCCCAAGATGAACTACGTTGGTAAGCTCTCTTTCTTTCTTATTAGTGGGTTGATTTGAACTTGACCAATCTTGCATGGTGGTCTGCAATAAGGGTTTTTATTAGATGCCAAAGGGCCAACTAGTGTGAAATATTGATAATATGTTTGATGATGATTGATAGAATAAGGTGATATGAGGGAGAAAGTAAACGTGGAGCTAGATGTCTCGGGAGGAGAATAAGGCAATGTGGACCCATATGATTTTGATGCAGGAGTCATTTCAGATGTTTGAATTGAAGAACCTACCTATATAACCCTTTAGATTGAAGGAGATTTACATACTAGGATTTTAAAATTTATAGATCCATTTAGACATCCATGTCGAGGTGGCAAAATTTTTGAAAAAAACCTGTTATCTAATTTTGCCCTTCAGGAAAAATTTGACAAACGTGACTCAAAACAAAAAAATGAGGGATCAATTCAGCCATGGGAGCTCACACTTCGGGATTGGCCGAACAAGTTAAAGAGGGTCGAGCACATTGCAGAGAAGTTCGAGAAATGAAGAAGCTCTAAAGTTTAAAATTCAGACTTTGGAGGTAGGGTCATTGGAGTTAGGCCGAAGAGAAATTTGGGGACTCGGTAGAAAGAAGCGCAAAAAAATGAGCAGAAAAAGTTTGAAACCTGAAGTCTGAATTTTTGAAGTTTGGAGTTAGCAAAAGGGAAGTCGAAGTCTTAAACCCAAAGTCCAAAATTTAGACCTCAGAGCGATGAACAGTGACAAAGATCTCCGAAGCACATCTCGAAGTCCTAAATCTTGAAAGTCTAAAATTTCAAATTTCAGAGGTTACGATGCATTTCAGAGTCCAAAGAAATAGAGCCAACCACTCACATTTATTGCAGAATGACACCCCATCTTTAGATGGCCATAAATTTTGACTGGGAGCTTGAATTTGTCAAAAAAATTAAACTTTTGAAAATCTCTCAGTGTTCTCTATGATGATGACTAAGTACTTAAAAATGAAGAAATACAATCTTCCATTTTACAGGGTATTTCCAGATTTCTCACCTACCAATCATGATAAGAAAGGTATGGGCTTGGTAGATGGATTTTACAGGTGATTGGAGTGCATTTTAGTATTTTCTTCTATCTCTCTCCTAATTTCTTTCTCTATAAATTGTAAGGGGTTTGCATGTTCAAAGGTCGTTGATTAATTTTTCTCTCCCATACACCCCATTCTTCTTGGGGTTTCAAGCCTTCTTCTCAAGATCTATAATGTCTTTCTCCAACATACAATGTATTGTACATACTTCATGAGCAATAAAAATTATGTTTTGTGCTAGTTATTTTAACCTTTGCATGATTTTTGTGTCTCCCTTTCCTCTCATTGCAGCAAGGTGTTATGTGCATATTTCCTTGGTTATTACCTAATTTTGGTGTGTTGTGCTCATTTAAGAATGATGTATTGGATGTAATTTAGTTTGTGGTGTAGGTCCACCCTTTCTAGGTTCACCTATTCCATTGTTTTGTAGGTTGGGGAAGTGATCAGAACTCCTTTCTTGGTGTATCACTTCTCTTAGTGTATGTTTTCATTCCATGTATCCTTCTTTCCTTGTCTCCTTAGAAGACTTAGAATAGGATTAGTTAGCGATTTCCTTGCATTAGGAGTAGTTAGTGCAAGGTATGTTAGGAGCAGGAACCAGCCTTTTCTAGAGAGCTATCCCATGTTGCATGTCCCACACTCAGGATAGCTCCATGTTATGCAATCACAAGGAATGCCTTAGTCCATGAACTATCTCATTTGGGGCTGTTGTGATTAAACATCAACAAAAACAATTATGAGTTTTTTACGTTTAGTAATGAGTTTTTTTCTTCGGCTTTCCAGAGTTTTATGTATTGAGAATTTGAAGATTTATATATTCATTAAGACATCCATGTCGGGTTGAGAAAATCTGAAAAAAATTTATTTACATGTTTTTGCATTCGGTAATGGGTTTTTTTCTTTGGATTTGCAAAGGTCTTGTGTATTGAGGATTTCAAAATTAAATATCCATTTAGACATAAGTGTCGAGTTGGAAAAAATAAATATGAAAAAACCATTTCTAGGTTTTATGCATTCGGTAATAGTTTTTTTTTTCGGCTTTGAGAGTTCCTATGTGTCAAGGATTTGAAAATTTATAGATCCATTTATACATTCATGTCGGGGTGGTAGTAAATCTGAAAAAAAAAAAAACCATTTCTAAGTTTTTTATATTTTTTGTATTTGGTATTGGGTTTTTTCTTCAGTTTTACAAAGTTCATGTGTGTTAAGGATTTCAAATTTTTTAGATACATTTAGACATTTGTGGTGGGGTGGCATAAAATCTTTAAAACAAAACCATTTCTAGGATTTTGCATTATTAATGGGTTTTTTTCTTTAGCTTTGCAGAGTTCCTATGTTGAAGATTTGAAAATTTATAGATCCATTCAGAAATCCATGTCGGTGTGGTAGAAAATTAGAAAAAAAAAATATTTCTAGGTTTTCTCTTTTTAATGGGTTTTTTTCTTCGACTTTGCAGAGTTCATGTGTGTCAAAGATTTGAAGATTTATATATCCATTTAGACATATATGTCGAGGTATCATAAAATTTATGAAAAAAACCATTTTTAGGTTTTTTGTTCGATAATGAGTTTTTTTCTTCAGTTTTGTAGTGTTCCGTGTCAGGTGGTCGAAAATATGAAAAAAAAACTATTTCTAGATTTTTCCTTTTGTGTTTGTAATGGGTTTTTCTTCGGCTTTGAAGAGTTCCTATGTGTAGTGGATTTAAAAATTTATAGATTCATTTAGACATCAGTGTCGAGGTGGTAAAAATCTGAAAAAACTATTTCAAGGTTTTCTAGGTTTTTCCGTTAGGTAATGGGATTTTTGTTCGTCTTTGCAGAGTTCCCTGTGTCTCAAGGATATGAAGATTTATAGATCCATGTAGACATCTGTGTCGAACTGGAAAAAAATCTTAAAATAAAAAAACCATTTTGGGTTTTTTTAGGATTTTCTTTTACTTTTGCAGAGTTCCTGTGTGTCGAATATTTGAATATTTATAGATCCATTTAGAGATATGTGCCAAGGCAGTTGTAAATTAGATTTTTTGGGGGGTTTTTTGCATTCGGTAATGTGTTTTTTTCTTTGGCTTTGCAAGAGTTCCTTTGTGTCGAGAATTTAAATAGGTTATAGATCTATTTAGACATATGTGCGGTGTGGCAGAAAATATGAAAAAGAAAACCATTTCTGGTTTGTTTACGTTTGATAATGGGTTTTTTTTCTTTGGCTTTATAGATTTCCTTTGTGTCGAAGATTTATATGTCCATTTAGACATACATGTTGGGGTGGTAAAAATATGAAAAAACCATTTTTAGGTTTTTCTGGGTTTTACGTTCCGTAATGGTTTTTTCCTTCAGTTTTGCAAAGTTCTTGTGTGTCAAGAATTTAAAGATTTATAGATCCATAAGACATTCGTATCAAGGTGGCAAAAAGTATGTAAAAAACCATTTTTGGGTTTTTCTTTGTTGTTTGTGTTTAGTAATGGGTTTTTTCTTTCAACTTTTTAGGGTTCCTTGTGTCGAAGATTTGAGGATTTATAGTTCCATTTAGACATTTGTGCCTATGTGGTAAAAAAATAAAAAAAAAAAAATTTCGGGTTTTTCCATTCGATAATGTGTTTTTTCTTTGACTTTGAAGATTTCTTCTGTATCAAGGATTTCAAAAAAATTTAAATGCATTTACACATCCGTGCTAGGGTAGCAGAAAATTTGAAAAAAAAAAACTTCTTAATTTTTTTGGGTTTGTTATGTTTGGTAATGGATTTTTTTCTTCAACTTTACAAAGTTCTTGTGTGTTAAAGATTTGAAGATTTAAATATTCACTTAGACACCCATGCTGGGGTGGCGAAAAATCTAAAAAATCATTTATTGGTTTTTTTTTCAGATTTGCAGAGTTTCTGTGTTGAGGATTTGAATATTTATAGATCCATTTAGACATTTGTGTTGGAGTGACAACAAATCTGAAAAAAACCAATTCTTGGTGGCCTTGTAGAGTTTGTTATGTGTCAAGGATTTGATGATTTATAGATCTATTTAGACATCCATGACACGGTAGCAGAAAATCTGAAAAAAAAATCATTTCTCGGTTTTTCTAGGTTTTTTTACGTTTGGTAATGGATTTTTTTCTTCGGCTTTGTAGAATTCTTGTGTCGAAGATTTTTAGATTTATAGATCCGTTTTATACATCTATGTTGTTGTGGTAGAGAATCTGAAAAAAAAACCTATTAACGTGAAATCACAGCACCCCCAAATGAGATATGGATATACTTTTCTAAGGTAGAGTCATTTGGTGTGATTTGCATAACATTGGATCATTCCCCAAGTTGTGGGACTTGCAAATGGGAATGATCCTCCAGAGAAGGTTGGTTCCTCTTCCTAATCCTAGCACTAAACTACTTCTAAGGAAGGAAATGTGACTATCTACTCCTAATCTAACAATTCCAAGGGACCAAGGAGAGAGAGAGAGAGCATGAAAATAAAGAAATCCTACACTACAAAGGTGATAGCACCGAGAAAAGGGAACTGCTGATCAAAAACTCAACTACCTGAAATGGAGAGAGGTGAGCAATGGAGAGGATGGACAGATGCATCACAGACCAAGGATAAAGTTCACACAGAACACCATTTCAAACCCCTTAAACACAGCTCCAAAAACCTGTAATGGACATTAGAGATATGCACAGTATACCCTGCAATGGTGAGAGGTGAGAAGAGACAACAAAATGAGCAAAGGATGGATAAAATGCATCACAAAACAAATTTTATTGCTCCAAGAGTTCACACAATACACCATTAATGGGAAAGAGGCAAGAAAATACCATTACAAAGCCAAGGGAAGGCTTAAACTCCTTATTCAACCTTGGAGAAGAAAGAAAGAGGGGGTAGGGAAGAAGAATGAACAACAACATTACAATGAATCTTACCCCTATATTTATAGATTTGATCGAGAGAAGAAAGAGAGAGAGAAGCGCAAAAAGAAGGATGAAGTTCAAGTACTTTTGTTAATGTTTCAGATAAAATATGCCCCAAATCCATCTTTATCGTATGATCTCTTGATTTGGTGCCTTGAAAGAAGAGGAAACAGTGGAAACATATCAAATCTGATATGGTTGTTGAGATAGATGGATCCTTCATTGAAGACCTGAAGACGTTTCCTCTATCTTCTTTTACCTAACCTCCTCAAAATTAAAGCTTCAGACCTCCATGGTGTAGGTGAGGCTAAGAACTTTCCAATGGTGTTAGATTTACAATATTTCGAGCCCTAAATTGAAAAATATGTCCCTTCAAAGTTTGTATCGGATCCGTATGAATGGACAGGGAAAACAATTTGAAAATGGGTCCCTCTTTTGAGATGGGACACATGGCAGCCAGATTAGAGCAAAAATCAAGTTTGTGGGTCCACAATTTATCTTTTGCCCTTTTCGCGAAAGACAAAACTCAAAAAACCCTCGCAGCCCCAAGTTCTACCTTTTTACTCTGCTTGTCCATTTGCCACTACCTCTGTTTCATCTTGAGACACGTGGAGATGTGGCATTTGTTTGAGCTTCTCTTTTTGGATTCACCTTTGGAGGAGCGCCATTAGGACACGTGGTTCCTTTCATGCTTAGCTCTTCCATATTTTCGATTCTGGATTCTTTCCTAAACAGTTTTGAACCCGAAGACCTTTGAATCTTTGTCGTTTCTTTTTCTTCTTGCTCCTGGCTCCTCTGCATCAATGCCACTTCTTTTTTCGAGACCACCTGTAACTTGTTTTTCATCCTAGAATGTGAGCTCATAGGTTTGAGTCGTTTCCCTTCATGTTTTCTTTATGTGTAAGGCTTGTTTTGACCAAACTTTATGGGGGAAATTTGTGGATAACAATTTAAAACTATTAGCATGAAATCACAACACCATTTATGAAATCACAACACCCCTAAATGAGTTCTACATTTCTATTTTTCTAAGGCAGAGTCATTTGGTGTGATTGTGTAACATTGAATTTTCCCCAAGGTGTGGGACCTTGCAAAATGGGAAAGCTCTTCATATTGAAGGTTGGTTCCTTATTCCTTTGTTTATATGCATGCGTATAAACTTGCAGAGGATCTGTTCTTAATCCTAATCTAAACTTTACCATGGAGACAGGGATAGAAGGAATACAAAAATTAAAAAAAAGCTAAACTATGAGGTGATGCACCAAAGGAATAATGAACACTTATTTTGCTAATAGACACAAACCAACAAAATGCATACAATAAACAAGCACAAATAGCGAGATATGTAATAGGAGACTAGATGAAAGCAAAAGTGACATGAGAGGATCTAAAATCGATCATAGACGTGTTTTATTGCCTTGTAGATTGATACAGTCCATTACAAAGTAGCCAAGAGGCAGAAACATATTGCAATTATTTGATGGAAGGCCTGAACCCCACAAATCCTTTTGCTAAGAGGAGAAGGGAGCCTGCAAAATAAAGATTCAATCCTATGAAAGAAGAAAAAGAGAGAGAAGCGGGAAAAGTAGGTTACAACTCAACCACTGCTGTTAGTGCCTCTGATAAAATCTTTCCCCAAACCATCTTTTTGCATCAATCCTTGGTTTGGTGCCTTGAAGGAAGAGGAAATAGTGAAACAGATCAAATTTTGATCTGGTTGTTGAGGCAAGAAGATCTCGCATTAAAAGCCTGAAGATGTTTCCTCCTTTTTCTTCACCTAACCTCCTCAAAATTAAAGTTTAGACCCCATGGCATGGGGAGGCCGAGATCCTTCCAATGACATCAGATTTGCAATATTTCGAGCCCTGAGTCGAAAGATATGCCCCTTGAAGTTTGTATCAGTCTGTACACAGAGGCGAGAAAACAACTTGAAAATGGGCCTCTTTTGATATGGGACATGTGGCAGCTAGATTGGAACAAAAATCAGGCCTATGGGTCCCAATTTATTTTGCCCCTTTCTTCCAACTCCCGCTTGGCTTTTTGACGTGGGCCCTAATGTTGACTTTTTCCTTGGGTGGAGTTGTGGGCCATTTTGCAACTTTTACCCCTTGAATCAATGTCATATTGACACTGGGCATTCTCCGCTTACACCTTTATACTTAGCCAATTTTGAGGCCCTTTTATGTCCACCTTTTGACTCTGTTTTCTGTTATGCGGGGTCGTGGTCGATCCAATATTTGGCATGGGGGCGAAATATGGATAATAAAACCATTTCTCGCTTTTTTGAGATTTTACGTTTAGTAATAGATTTTTTTCTTCAGATTTGTAGAATTCATGTTTCGAGGATTTGAAGATTTATAAATCCGTTTAGACATCTATGTTGTTGTGGAAGAGAGAATCTGAAAAAAACCATTTATGGGTTATTCTAGGTTTTTCATGTTCGGCACTAATTTTTTTCCAGCTTTACAAAGTTCCTGTGTGTCAAGGATTTGAAGATTAATAGAAGATCCATTTAGACATCCATTTTTTGGGTTTTCTAGGTTTATTGCATTCGGTAATGAGTTTTTTCTTCGACTTTTAAGAGTTCGTTTGTATCGATGATTTGAAGATTTTATAAATCCATTTAGACATCCGTGCGAGGTGTTAGAAATTTTGAAAAATACATTTAAGTTTTGTATTGGTTTTTGGCATTCGGTAATGGGTTTTTCCGGTGTCGAGGATTTGTAGAATTATAAATCCATTTAGACATCCATGTCAAGTGGGCATAAAATCTAAAAAAACTATTTCTAGGTTTTTGAGTTTAGTAATGGGTTTTTTTCTTTGGCTTTTGTAGAGTTCCTATGTGTTGAGGATTTGAACATTTATAGATCAATTTAGACATGCGTCTTGAGGTGGCATAACATCTAAAAAAATCCACTTCTAGGTTTTTTGCATTCGGTAATGGGTTATTTCCTTTGGCTTTGTAGATTTCTGTGTGTCAAGGATTTGAAGATTTATAGATCCATTTAGACATTTGTGTCGTGGTGACAGATAATCTAAAAAAAAATTTATCGATTTTTATGGGTTTTTTGCGTTCAATAATAGGTTTTTTTCTTTGGCTTTGCAGAGTTCTTCTATGTCAAAGATTTGACAATTTATAGATCCATATAGACATCCATGTTGACGTGGTAGAAAATCTTAAAAAAAAATTTCTATGGGTTCTTTCAGTTTGGTAATGGTTTTTTTCTTCAACTTTGTGGAGTTCCTGTATGTCGAGGATTTGAAGATTTATAGATCCATTTGGACATCTATGCCGGGTAATGAGTTTTTTTCTTTGACTTTCCAAAGTTCTTGTGTGTCAAGGATTTGAAGATTTATAGATCCAATTAGACATCTATGTCGTGGTTGTAGAAAATCTGAAAAAAACCATTTTAAAGTTTTTATGTGTTATTTACGTTTGGTAACTGGTTTTTTTCTTCTTACAGATTTCTTGTGTCAAGGATTTAAAATTTTTATATTCATGCAGACATCTATGCCGGGGTGGTAGAAACTCTAAAAAAATATTTTTGGGTTTTTCAGGTTTTTTTCTTCGGCTTTGGAGAGTACCTATGTGTCAAGGATTAGAAGATTTATAGATCCATTTAAACATCCATGTCGAGGTTGTAGAAAATTTGAAAAAAAAACAATTTCTTGGTTTTTTACGTTTGGTAATGGGTTTATTGATTCGGCTTAGCAGAGTTCCTGTGTGTCGAGAATTTGAATATTTATAGGTCCATTTAGATATGTGTCGGGGTGCCATAAAATCGTTAAAAAACTATTTTAGTATTTTTTGCATTCAGTGATGGGTTTTATTTCTTCAGCTTTGCAGAGTTTCTATGTGTTGAGGATTTGAAGATTTATATATCCATTTAGACATTGTGTTGGGGTGGAAGAAAATTTGAAAAAAAAAAAAACTATTTCTATTTTTTTAAGTTCGATAATAGGTTTTTTTCTTTGCGGGGTGGAGAAAATCTGAAAAAAAAAATCTTTTTTGGGGTTTTTCTCTATTTTTTACATTCAGTAATAGTTTTTTTTCTTTTGTTCTTAAGACATCCTGTGTGTCTAGGATTTAAAGATTTATAGATGCATTTAGACATCGTGCTGACGTGGCAGAAAATCTGAAAAAAATCATTTTTGAATTTTTTGTTGTTTTTTTGTTCTGTAATGATTTTTTTCTTCGGCTATGCAAAGTTCCTGAGTGTCAAAGATTTGAATATTTATAAATCCAAATAGACATCCTCGATAGAGTGGCAATAAATTTGAAAAAAAACCATTTCTGATTTTTTTTTTGTTCGCGTTCGGTAATGGGTTTTTATCTCCATCTTTGAAGAGCTCCCATGTGTCAAGGATTTGATGGTTTATAGATCCATTTAGACATCAGTGTCGGGGTGGTAGAAAATATGAAAAATACCATTTCTAAGTTTTTCTAGGTTTTTTTGTGTTCGGTAATAGGTTTTTCTCTTTGGCTTTGTAGAGTTCCTGTGTCTCGAGGATATGAACATTTATAGATCCATTTATACATTCGTGTCGAAGTGGCGAGAAAATCTGAAAAAAAAAACTATTTTGGGTTTTTCATTTTCAGTACTGGGTTTTTCTTTGACCTTGCATAGTTCCTGCGTGTCGAGGATTTGAATATTTATAGATCCATTTATACATCTGTGTTAGAAAATCTGAAGAAAAAATGGGTTATTTGGTTTGGTAATGTGTTTTTCCTTCGGCTTTGCATAGTTCCTATGTGTCAAGGATTTGAAGATTTATAGATCTATTTACACATTTCGCATCGGGATGGTAGAAAATCTGAAAAAAAAAAAAAAAAATTGGGTATTTTGTGTTCGGTAATGGATATTTTTATTCGACTTTGCAGAGTTCCTGTGTGTTGAGGATTTAAAGATTTATAGCTCCATTTAGACATACATTTTGGGGGTGGATAGAAAATCTAAAAAAACCATTTCTTGGTCTTTTGTGTTCGGTAATGGGTTTTTTTCTTCAGCTTTAAATATTTCTTGTGTGTTGAGGAATTAAAGATTTATGGATCCATTTACATATCTATGTTAGGATGGTAAAAATTTAAAAAAATCATTTTTAGGTTTTTTCATTCGGTAATGGGTTTTTTCTTTCGGCTTTGCAGAGTTCATGTGTATCGAGGATTTCAAGATTTGTAGATTCATTTAGACATTCGTGTCAGGGGTACAGAAAAATCTAAAAAACTTGTTCTAGGTTTTTTGTGTTCGGTAATAGTTTTTTTTTTCGGCTTTGCAGAGTTCATGTGTGTCGAGGATTTGAAGAATTACAGATCCATTTTGACATCGATGTCAGGGTGGTAGAAAATCTAAGAAACCCATTTTCTATTTTTTTTTTAGGTTTTTACATTTGGTAATGAGTTTGTTTCTTTAACTTTGTGGAGTTCCTGAGTGTCATGGATTTGAATATTTATAGATCCATTTTAGACATCCGTGTAGGGGTGAAAAAAATTTGAAAAAAAAATTTTCTTTTAATTTTTTTGCTCGGTAATGGGTTTTTCTTCACCTTTGAGGAGTTTTGTTGGTCAAGGATTTCAAAATTTATAGATCTATTTAGACATTTGTGTCGAGTAGCAAAATCTGAAAAAAACAATTTTTGTGTATTTCTTTGTTTTTTACCTTTAGTAATGAGTTTTTCTTGGCTTTGAAGAACTCCTACGTGTTGAGGATTTAAAGATTTATAGATCAATTTAGACATCCATGTCGGGGTGGAAGAAAAATTTAAAAAAAAATTTCTAGGTATTTGTAGGTTTTTTATTTCGGTATTTCTAAGTATTTTTTGTCGAGGTGAATTTTTTTGAAATAAACCATTTTCTTTTTTTTTGGGTTTTGTGCATTTGGTAATGAGTTTGTTTCTTTAGCTTTGTGGAGTTCTTGTGTGTCATGGATTTGAATATTTATAGATCCATTAAGACATCCGTGAAAGGGTGGCAAAAAATTTGAAATAAGCCATTTCTGAGTTTTTGTTAATTTTTTTACATTGGTAATGGGTATTTTTCTTAACCTTTACAGATTTCTTATCGGTCAAGATTTCAAAATTTATAGATCCATTTAGACATTCATGTTAGGGTAGTTAGAAAATCTGAAAAAAAAACAATTTATGTGTTTTTCTTGGTTTTTGCATTCGGTAATGAGTTTTTTCTTTGGCTTTGAAGAGTTCGTATGTGTTGAGGATTTAAAATTTTTAGATCAATTTAGACATCCGGGTAGGGGTGGAAGAAAATATTAAAAAACTATTTCTAGGTATTTCTAGATTTTTTACGTTCGGTAATGGTTTTTTTCTTCACATCAAGGATTTAAGATTTATAGATCTATTTAGACATCCGTGCCGAGGTGGCAGAAAATTTGAAATAAACCATTTTTTAGTTTTATTTGTTCGTTAATGATTTTTTTTTCAGCTTTGAGAATTTTTTGTGTAAAGAATTTGAAGATTTAGACATCTACACCGCGGTGGTAGAAAATATGAAAAAAAATCATTTCTGCATTTTTCTTAGTTTTTTGTGTTTGCTAAAGGTTTTTCTTTGACTTTGAAGAGTTCGTTTGTGTAGGGGATTTGAAAATTTATAGATCCATTTAGACATTAGCATTGCGGTGGCAGAAAAATTGTAAAAACCATTTCTGGGTTTTCTAGGTTTTTTTGTTCGATAATGAGTTTTTTTCTTCGACTTTGCAGAGTTCCTATATTTGAAGATTTATAAATCCATTTAGACATCCGTATTAGGGTGGCAGAAAATTTGAAAAGAAATAATTTTGGGTAGCTTTGCAAAGTTTCTATGTGTCAAGGATTTGATGATTTATAGATCCATTTAGACATCCATGCTGCAGTGGAAAAAAATTTCAAAAAAATCATTTTGGGTTTTTACACTCGGTAATGGGATTTTTTTTCTTCGGCTTTACAAAATTCTTGTGTCAAAGATTTTAAGATGTTAAGATTTATAGATTCATGTAGACATCTGTTCCGTTGTGGCAGAAAATCTGAAAAAAAAACCTATTTATGGGTTATTTTAGGTTTTTTATGTTTGGTAATGGTTTTTTTTCAGCTTTGCAGAGTTCCTATATGTCGAGGATTTGAAGATTCATAGAAGATCCATTTAGACATTTGTGTCGTGGTTGCAAAAAAATTGAAAAATAAATAATTTCTAGATTTTTTGGGTTTTTGTGTTAGGTAATGAGTTTTTTCTTCAGCTTTGTAGATTTCCTATGTGTCGATGATTTGAAGATTTATAGATCCATTTAGACATTCATGTCAAGGTGTTAAATTCTGAAAAAATAACCATTTCTAGGATTTTCTTGATTTTTTACATTTGGTAATGGATTTTTTCCTTTAGCTTTGTAGAGTTCTTGTATGTCGAAGATTTGAAGAATTATAAATCCATTTAGACATCCATGTCAGGGTGTCAGAAAATCTAGGAAAAAAACTTTTTCTAGTTTTTTTTGTGTTCGAAGAAATGGTTTTTTTCTTCAGCTTTCTAGAGTTCATTTGTGTCGAGGATTTGAAGATTTATAGATCTATTTAGACATTCGTGACAGAGTGACATAAAATCTGAAAAAACCGATTCTAAGTTTTTAGCATTTGATAGTGGGTTTTTGCATTCGGTAATGGATTTTTTCCTTCGACTTTCCAAAGTTCTTGTGTGTCGAGAATTTGAAGATTTTTCTTTGACTTTGCAGAGTTCTTGTGTCGAGGATTTTTCAAGATTTTCTAGATTTTTTACATTCACTAATGGTTTTTTTCTTCGGCTTTGCAAAGTTCTTATATGTCAAGGATTCGTAGATTTATACACTCATTTAGACATCTATGTCAGGATGTCAAAAACTTAGAAAAAACCATTTCTCGATTTTTTTGGTTTTTTGCATTTATTATGGGTGTTTTTTCCTTGGTTTTGTAGAGTTCCTTTGTGTTGAGGATTTGAAGATTGATAGATTCATTTTGACATATGTGCCGGTGTGGTAGAAAATCTGGAAAAAAAAATTATTTCTGGGTTTTTTGCATTCGATAATGGGTTTTTTTTTTTTCGGATTTGTAGAGTTCTGTGTGTCAAAAATTTGAAGATTTATAGATGCATTTAGACATTCATGTCAGGTTTGTAAGAAAATCTGATAAAAAACCATTTATAGGTTTTTATTGTTTATTTCATTTGGTTATGGGTCTTTTCCTTCGGTTTTACAAAGTTCCTGTGTCGAGGATTTGCTGATTTTCTTTGGTTTTGTAGAGTTCCTATGTGTCGAGGATTTGAAGATTTTTTCTTTGGATTTACAAATTTCCTATGTGTTGAGGATTCAAAGATTTAAAGATTCACCTAGACATCCTTGTTGGGTAACAAAAATATGAAAAAAACTATTTATGGGTTTTTTGTTTTATAATAGGTTTTTTCAGCTTTGTAAAGTTCCTATGTCTAGAAGATTTGAATATTTATAGATCCATTTAGACATTTGTGTCCGGGTGGTAGAAAATATGAAAAAACCAATTCTTGGTGGCTTTGAAGACTTATAGATCTATTAGACATCTGTGCCATTGTGGTAGAAAATTTGTAAAAAAACCATTTATTGGTTATTCTGATTTTTTGCGTTATGTAATAATTTTTTTCTTCGGATTTGTGGAGGTGTCTCAGAAGATTGATAAAAGATCTATTTAGAAATTTATGTTAGGGTGGCAGAAAATCTGAAAAAAGAAAATCATTTATGGGTTTTGCTTAGATTTTTGCGTTGGTAATGAGTTTTTTCTTTAAATTTGCAGAGTTCCTATGTGTCGATGATTTGAAGATTTATAGCTCCATTTAAAAATTTGTACCGATGTGTTAGAAATTCTAAAAAAACATCATTTCTAGGTTTTTCTTGGTCTTTTTCTTACACTTTGTAGAGTTCCTGTGTGTCGAGGATTTGAAGAATTATAAATCCATTTAGACATCCATGTCAGCGTGGTAGAAAATCTGAAAAAAAAACTCATTTCTAGGTTTCTTTTGTTCGATAATGGTTTTTTACTTTGTCTTTACAAAGTTCCTCTATGTCGAGGATTTGAAGATTTATAAATATATTTAGACATCCGTCTCGGTGTGACAAAAAATATGAAATAAACCATTTATAGATTTTTTGAGTTTGGTAATGGGTTTTTCTTCCGCTTTGCATATTTCCTATGTGTCGAGGATTTGAAGATTTATAAATCAGGGTGGCATAAAATCTAGAAAAAAAGTCATTTCTAGATTTTCTAGGGTTTTTACGTTTGATAATGGGTTTTTTATTCAACTTTACGAAGTTCTTGTGTGTTGAGGATTTGAAGATTTATAGATCCATTTAGATATCCATGGGTGGGCAAAAATCCTTAAAAAATCATTTTTGGGTATTTCTACATTTTTTGTGTTCGCTAATGGGTTTTATTTCTTTGGATTTGTAGAGTTTATGTGCGTCAAGGACTTGAAGATTTATAGATCCATTTAGACATCCAAGTCGGGATAGAAAGTCTGAAAAAACTATTTCTGGGTTTTTTGTGTTCGGTAATAGTTTTTTTCATCGGCTTTGTAGAGTTTGTGTATCGAGGATTTGAAGATTTATAGATCAATTTAGACATTTGTTCCATGGTGGCAGAAAATATGAAAAAAACTATTTTTAGGTTTTTCTAAGTTTTTTGCGTTTAGTAATGGTTTTTTATTCGATTTTGCAGAGTTTTTGTGTGTCGAGGATTTGAAGATTTATAGATCTATTTAGACATTCGGGCCGGGGTGATAGAAAATCTGAAAAATAAACCATTTTTGGGTTTTTTAATGTTTTGTTCTGTAATGAATTTTTTTCTCGGCTTTTCAAAGTTCTTGTGTGTCAAGGATTTGAAGATTTATAGATCTATTTAGACATTCTTGATGGGGTGGTATTAAATCTGAAAAAAAAAAAAAAATTATTTCTGATTTTTTTGGGTTTTTTACGTTCGGTAATAAACCATTTAGACATTTGTGTCGGTGTGGCAGAAAATTTGAAATAAATCATTTTTAGGTTTTTGCATTCTGTAATGGGTTTTTTTTTTGGCTGTGTAGATTTCTTATGTGTCGAGGATTTGAAGATTTATAGATCCATTTAGACATACATGTCGGGGTGGTAGAAAATCTGAAAAAAAAAAAAAAACTATTTATGGGTTTTTTGCATTTGATAATAGGTTTTTTCTTCATCTTTGTAGAGTTCCTATGTGTAGAGGATTTGAAGGTTTATAGATCGATTTAAATATCCCTGTCAAGGTGGCAAATAATTTGAAGAAAAAAATCATTTCACTTTGTGTCAAGGATTTGAGGATTTATAGATCCATTTAGACATTCGTGCCTGTGTGGCAGAAAATCTAAATTACTTTTTTCTAGGTTTTCATTTTCGGTAATGTGTTTTGTAACTTCTCCACACAAATTTTACAAATTAAAATTAAATTAGTAAAGTGTTTTTTAAAAATATCACAGACACAAATTTCAAACTTCATAGGCACGACATCAGACTCCTCCACTCAATAAATGAGAAAGCCTCTCGGTATAATAAAAACATTTGATTTAATGATCCACCCAAATGAGATTTGCTTGATCTTTGACTAGATAAGATAAGATAAGATAAATATATTAATTTCCAATGAATGACCACAAAAGTATGTCAATGGGACTACAACCCAAACAATATACAAAGTGCGAGCAGGGACAACTCAAAAGGAGTTCCCAAAAAATAGAAAAAATGAGAAAAGACAAAGTAGAAAGGAAAACCTGAAGCCAAAAATACCCCACAAGTGGGGGCAATGGAGCAAGAAGGGAAGAAAGATGAGAGAAGGAAATAAGGGAATGAAGGGGGCCAAACGAGGACCATTGGTCTAATCATGAATGGTAGCCACGCCCCTCCGAACTTTAGAGGCTGACGAGAAGAAGCTCCTGATGGACTGACAACCCAAACAGGGGGGCGAAAACCTCCTCCCCTGCTGAGATTTAAGATTGACGCGATGACGAGGGGGCCGAATGGAGCTAGGTTGCCCTATGATACGTGTGTGCATCAGATTTTGCTGACGGCGATCGTGGGAAGTGTGAAGTTCCAACCAGGGATGAACTTATCTATACATTGTATCTGAGTAAGAAAGGATTTGTCATTTAGTTCCTCCACCTGTGGGTAGAACCTGAAAGAAGGTTGTAATTCCTCTCGTGGGGATGACTCTCGAAGGGGGATGAAGAATCTGATCATGGAATAGCAAATACTCGCGGATGTAGAGGGCAAGACACCGCTAGTCAATATATTTGAAGAAGACCGGGAGCATCTGAATCCCTCTAAAAGACAGTGAAAATCATCTTCTAATCTCATAATATATGGAGTAGTGGAAGATGAAATGAGTCTCAGTCTCCACCTCTTGAAGGCTACAGAGCTTGTAAAGTCTATCCTCTCGATCAATGTGGTGATCAGTCTCACATTGAAGTCTGTGGGAGTCGACTCGAAACTGGCCTAGAGGTATACGGAGGGCATGCACCCAGTGACGAGAGGTGTACTGAGGGTGGATGATGAGTCCATCTCTGATCTCAAGAAATTGCTTTGCATAAAGGGATATCTTAGAGCACAAACCCACAGGAGGGTTCACCCAAGTAGTCTAAATGAAGCACCTGTAGATATCCTCCCGGATGGACATGTTCAACACTTGCTTGGTGGGCAAGAGATGACTTGGGAGCATTCAGGGAATACTGGAAAGGGGGAGATGATCGATCTGGATACCAACAGAATCCAACAAGGCTGAAGTCTCAGCAAACCAACAACAACCCCCAGTAGAGTGTATAGTACAATTATAGGGTTATACCTATCTAAGTTGGAAGATTTTAAATGCAATGTAGAGTTACACTATGATCTCTTGTGGCTTAACACTCCAAGATCCTTATACACCTAAGACATACCCAAGGCCCCCTCCTTTATTGAAATATGGAAGAAAACTTAATCACATATATTAGTAGGGGGTCAAGTACCCATACATGGATATCGACCCCAATTGACCTTACCTAAAGTTGGTCCCGTAGGATATATTATTATATTCACAGTAATAAATTATATTTCATTATTCATGTAATATTAGAGTCTGAATAATAATTCCCAACATTCTTTAGCTCAGAATTTATTTAACTTAAAGTTTTTAGTGCCAAAAAAACTTCTCATTATACGTGCACCTTTTAGGGTTTTTTTGGTTGTGGCTTCACATATTGAAAAAAACCTCTTAAAGCAATTTAGATGAGAAAAATGTGTTTCATGTTGCAACCCAGAATGAGATGTCAAGGTTTACTCGAGAACATGATGTACATTTATAAGAAGAGGCACCGGCAAATTACTAGGAAATAACACCACATAAACTGCTTCCCATGCCTCAGTTTGCATCATAGAATTATGTAGTTGTTATACACCCTTTTCTTGTTTTTCATTGATCATTATTTTGCCTATGTAGAATGCCTCTGTGTGTCGATTGTTGGAGATTATGGTTTGGAGGTATTTTTGGTGTTTAATTTTTCCTAGAGATATGTAGAATTTAATTTCGTCAAGGTCCAGTTTTAGATTTGGTCACTTTAAAAATACGTGAACCATTTGTATGTACTTAAAATGAGATGGTGATTAAATATTTTAAATAAATAATTGATCCCATGAAAAATTCAAGATTTAGATAAAGTGCTCATTTTGGAAAAGTGGACATTTTGAAAAATTTGGCATTTTTAAAAAGTCAAGATTTTCAAATAGTCAAGATTTTTAATAAGTTAGATTTTGAAAATGTAAGTCGACATTTTGAAAAGTCTGCATTTTAAATAGTCTCGATTTTGAATAAATTTGTGATTTTGAAAAGGCCCAAATAGTGAAAAAGTAGACATTATGAAAAATTTAATATTTTGAAAAAGTCAGGATTTTAAAAAAGTTGAGATTTTGAAAAAGTTGGGATTTTGAATAACTCGTCATTTCTCAAAAGTTCACCAAGATTGATCACCATGATTTTGATCATCCACATGTCTTGGGAGTTTTGGCTGCAAGTTATTAGGGAGCCATGATTAGTGGAGTTTCGTGTTTTTGCTCAGAAAATCTCGTTGTACCATATTAATTGTAACTATAATAGTCAAAACAATTATGATTATGATAATATTATTTATTACTATAATCATAACAATAATGATTATAATTTTATAATTATAATAATAATAATATTATTAATTTAATTCTTATAATAATTAAATAATTACATTTATAACTATTTTAATTAAAATATTTATTTTTACAATTATAATGAAGGATATTGAAGGAGCGAAAATCACTAATGTAACGCTTGGTTCTTGTGTAAAGGGTTTGTGGAAATATGAGAAACGACTGAAGTGTACGGTTGAGACATCACGTGTCCTCGAGGTTCATGGTAAACCTACAATTAGAAAACCATATGGTTTCGTGGTAATATAAGGAAACCGGAAACCACCATGGTGTTCTAAGGGATGGATGTACTCAGGTCACTTCCAAGATCGTGGTAGTCCTGTGGGGAAAACCCAACGTGTCACCAAGACCAAGAAGCCATAAATTTGGCATGCCACCTCAAAGGTGAGTAGGTTACATGGAGAGTGTATTAAAAAAATTATTGTGTTTTGAATAAAGGGTTTCCACAATCTGGAAATATTATTTTTATAGAAACAATGTATTAAGGGGGGAATGTTAGTAAATCTAAGACATTGTATATGTGGCCTTTCTCATTCCTGTCAATCCTCCTTCCTGCCATACGGTTCACTTTCCTGATATACCACAGTCAACTTCATCTATATATTCATTGTTTTTGTATTATTAATACAAGGAAATAATTCATTTTCCATTTGTCTATGCATTTATTATAGACCATTATTTTGTTAATTGTATTAAAGTAACTTGGAAAGTTTCATTAAATTTTCTTTAATTTCTAGGAGAATTTAATAAGCTCTGGGATTTCATATCTTAATGGAAAAAATCAATTCATAAAATGAAAAGAAAAACAACTATTGGGGATTTTGGTTTTTAGGACTTCCATGTGTATATTTTGATTGAAATTGTAACACTAATTGTGAGCTATAGAGAAATTTACGTTAGTCACAAATTCTCTAATGAAATGATATATTGAGGCAATATAATTTTTTCTGCCCTGAACAAAATTGTGTAATTTCTAAATTCTTATAAAAAAATATTGGTGTTTCATTAATGTATTCTAATAGAACTCTACTTCCTCTAAACTCTTCTTCCTCTCCTTTCTCTGCCTAGGGATAGACGCAAGTATTCAAATATACCTTCTTTCCTTGCTCTAGACCAGGTTTTTCTCATGAATCTCCCAAGCTTGGGCTACTAAAACCAATAGATTTTTTTCTTTTGGAGTCGCCAGATGTACAATTTTAAGGCTTCTTAAAAGCCATAATCACAACAAGTGTACATCAATTCCTACTATAATAAGATGGAGACTTCTTAGTCCCACCGAGCGTGCCAAAACTGTTAGTGCGAAATCACAGCACCCCCAAATGAGTTCTATAGGTCTACTTTTCTAAGGCAGAGTCATTTGGTGTGATTATGTAACATTGAACTTTTCCCAAGGTGTGGGACCTTACAAAATGGGAAAGCTCTCCATATTGAAGGTTGCTTCCTTATTCCTCTGTTTAGGTGCATGCGTAGAAACTTGCAGAGGATCTGTTCTTAATCCTAATATAAACTTTACCAAGGAGACAAGGATAGAAGGAATACAAAAATAAAAACAAAACTAAACTATGAGGTGATGCACTAAAGGAATGATGAACACTTATTTTGCTAATAGACACAAACCAACAAAATGCATACAATAAACAAGCACAAATAGCCAAATGAAAGCAACAGCAACAGGAGAGGATCTAAAATCGATCACAAATGTGTTTTATTGCTCTTTGTAGATTGATACAGTCCATTACAAACTAGCCAAGAGCCAGAAATGTATTACAATTTTTTGATGGAAGGCCCGAACCACACAAATCCTTTTACTAAGAGGAGAAGGGAGCCAAAATAAAGAATGTCTAACCCTTTACAATGAATCCCACCCCGCATTTATAGATTCAATCCTGAAAGAAGAAAAAGAGAGAAGCGGGAAAAGCAGGTTGAAACTCAACCACTGCTGTTAATGTGTCTGATGAAATCTCTCCCCAAATCCATCTTTTTACATCAATCCTTGGTTTGGTGCCTTGAAGGAAGAGGAAATGGTGAAACAGATCAAATTTCATCTGGTTGTTAAGCCAAGAAGATCCTACATTAAAAGCCCGAAAATGTTTCCTCCATTTTATTCACCTAACCTCCTCAAAATTAAAGTTTCAGACCCCATGGCATGGGGGATGGGTGAGGCCGAGATATTTCCAACAGCATTAGATTTGTAGTATTTCAAGTTTTTAGTCGAAAGATATGTCCCTTCAAAGTTTGTATCGGGTCTGTATAGGAGGGCGGGAAAACAACTTGAAAATGGGTCCCTTTTGATATGGGACACGTGGCAACCAGATTGGAACAAAAATCAAGTTTACGGGTCTGTAATTTATCTTTTGCCACTTTCTTCTGACTCCCGCTTAGCTTTGACTCGGGCCCTGATGCTGAATTTTTTCTTTGGGTGGAGTTTGGGCCATTTTGTAACTTTTACCCCTTGAATCTGCGTCATATTGACATTGGGCATTCTCTGCTTACACCTTTATACTTAGCCAATTTTGAGGCCCTTTTCTGTCCACCTTTTGACTCTATTTTTTGTTATGTGGGGTCGTGGTCGATCCAATATTTGGCATAGGGGTGAAATATGGATAACAAAACCATTTCTCAAATTTTCTTGGATTTTTGCGCTCGGTAATGGATTTTTTTCTTCAGATTTATAGAATTCCTATGTCGAGGATATGAAGATTTATAGATACGTTTAGACATTTGTGTGTTGTTTGCAGAGAATATAAAAAAACCATTTATGGGTTATTATGGCATTTTTACGTTCGGTAATAATTTTTTTCCATCTTTATAGACTTCCTGTGTGTCGAGAATTTGAAGATTGATAGAAGATCCATTTAGACATCCATGCCGAGGTGGTAGAAAATTTGAAAAAAACCATTTATAGGGTTTTCTAGGTTTATTGCATTCAGTAATGAGTTTTTTCTTTGGCTTTTAAGAGTTCATTTGTATCAATGATTTGAAGATTTATAAATCCATTTAGACATTCATGCCGAGGTGTTAGAAATTTTGAAAAAACCATTTTTATGTTTGTATTGGTTTTGGCGTTGGGTAATGGGTTTTTCCGGTGTGTTGAGGATTTGTAGAATTATAGATCCATTTAGACATCCATGTCGGGGAGCAGAAAATCTGAAAAAAAAAAACCATTTTTGAGTTTTTTGTGTTCGGTAATGGGTTTTTTTCTTCGGCTTTTTCAGAGTTCCTATGTGTCAAGGATTTGAATATTTATAGATCGATTTAGACATGCATCTCGAGATGACATAACATCTGAAAAAAATCCACTTTTAGGTTTTTTGGGTTCGGTAATGGGTTTTTTCCTTCAGCTTTTTAGATTTCCTGTGTCAAGGATTTGAAAATTTATAGATCCATTTAGACATTCGTGCCATGGTGGCAGATAATCCTAAAACACCATTTATCGATTTTTATGGGTTTTTTACGTTCAATAATGGGTATTTTTCTTTGGCTTTATAGAGTTCTTCTATGTCAAGGATTTGATGATTTATAGATCCATATAGACATCCATGCTGAGGTGGCAGAAAATCTAGAAAAAAACCATTTCTGGGTTCTTTGAGTTTGGTAATCGTTTTGTTTCTTTAACTTTGTGGAGTTCTTGTGTGTCGAGGATTTGAAGATTTATAGATCCATTTAGACATCTATGCCGAGTAATGAGTTTTTTGTTTGACTTTCCAGAGTTCCTGTGTGTCAAGGATTTGAAGATTTATAGATCTAATTAGACATCCATGTCGTGGTTGTAGAAAATCTAAAAAAACTATTTTAAAGTTTTTATGTGTTATTTACGTTTGGTAAATGATTTTTTTCTTCAACTTTGCAGATTTCTTGTGTGTCGAGGATTCAAAATTTTTAGATCCATTTAGACATCTGTGTTGGGGTGGTAGAAATACTAAAAAAAACATTTTTAGGTTTTTTGGGGCTTTTTTGTTTGACTTTAAAGAGTACCTATGTGTTAAGGATTAAAATATTTATAGATCCATTTAAACATCCCTGTCGAGGTTGTAGAAATTTTGAAAAAATACATTTTTGGGTTTTTGTGTTTGGTAATGGGTTTATTGATTTGGCTTAGCAAAGTTCCTGTGTGTCGAGATTTTGAATATTTATAGGTCCATTTAGACATATGTGTCGAGGTGCCATAAAATCCTTAAAAACTATTTAAGTGTTTTTTATTTAGTGATGGGTTTTATTTCATTAGCTTTACAAAGAGTTTCGGGGTGGTAGAAAATTTATATATCCATTGGAACATCCGAGTCGAGGTGGTAGAAAATTTGAAAAAAAAACTATTTCTATTTTTTAAAGTTCGATAATGGGTTTTTTCTTTGACTTTGTAAAGTTCCTATGTATCGAGGATTTGAAGATTTAAAGATCCATTTAGACATTTGTGTCGTTGTGGCAGAAAATCTTTTATAAAAAATCTATTTTTGGGTTTTTCTAGGTTTTTTGCATTTAGTAATAGTTTTTTTCTTTAGTTTTTAAGACATCATGTGTGTCTAGTATTTAAAGATTTATAGATGCATTTAGACATCCATGCCGGCGTGACAGAAAATATGAAAAAATTCATATTTGAAATTTTTCTGTTTTTTTTTTGTAATGTTTTTTTCTTCGGCTTTGCAAATTTCCTGAGTGTCGAAGATTTGAAGATTTATAAATCCATATAGACATCCTCGACAGGGTGGCAATAAAACTGAAAAAAAACCATTTCTGATTTTTTTTTTTTTGCGTTGGGTAATGGGTTTTTTGCTTCAACTTTGAAGTGTTCGCATGTTTCGAGGATTTGATGGTTAATAGATCCATTTATACATCAGTTTCGGGGTGGTAGAAAATATGAAAAATACCATTTTTCAGTTTTACTAGTTTTTTTGTGTTCGGTAATGGTTTTTTTGTGTTCGGTAGAAAATATGAAAAATATCATTTCTTGGTGTCGAGAATTTGAATATTTTTAGATCCATTTATACATCCGTGCCAGGGTAGCAGAAAATCTAGAAAAAAATGAGTTATTTGGTTCGGTAATGTATTTTTTCCTTTGGCTTTGCATAGTTCTTGTGTGTCGAGAATTTGAAGATTTATAGATCTATTTACACATTCGCATTGGGGTGGCAGAAAATTTGAAAAAAACCATTTTTGAGTTTTTTACCTTCGATAATGGATATTTTTATTCGACTTTGCAGAGTTCCTATGTGTCAAGGATTTGAAGATTTATAGCTCCAATTAGACATATGTTTCGGGAGTGGCAGAAAATCTTTAAAAAAATCATTTCTTGATTTTTTGCATTCGGTAATCCATAAATCTTAGATAATGGGTTTTTTCATTCGATAATGGGTTTTTTCTTTCAACTTTTAGAGTTCATGTGTATTGAGTATTTCAAGATTTATAGATCCATTTAGACATTCATGTCGAGTTGCAGAAAAATCTAAAAAAACTATTTCTGGGTTTATTGTGTTTTGGTAATGAGTTTTTTTATTTGGATTTGAAGAGTTATAGATCCATTTTGACATCGATGTCAGGGTGGCAGAAAATCTAAGAAACCCATTTTCTATTTTTTTAGTTTTTTTGTGTTTGGTAATGAGTTTGTTTCTTTAACTTTTTGGAGTTCTTGTGTGTCATGGATTTGAATATTTATTGATCCATTCAAACATCCGTGCAAAGGTGGCAAAAAAATTGAAAAAAATATTTCTGGGTTTTTGTTAATTTTTTACGTTCGGTAATGGGTTTTTTTCTTAACCTTTGCAAAATTCCTATTGGTCGAGGATTTCAAAATTTATAGATCCATTTAGACATTCGTGTCAGGGTAGTACAAAATCTGAAAAAAAAAAAAAAAATTCTATGTTTTTCTTGGTTTTTTACGTTCGGTAATGAGTTTTCTCTTCAGCTTTAAAGAGTTCCTATGTATCTAAGATTTAAAGATTTATAAATCAATTTAGACATCGTGTCGGGGTGGAAGAAAATATAAAAAAACTATTTCTAGGTATTACTAGGTTTTTTACGTTTGGTAATGGGTTTTTTTCTTCTTATCAAGGATTTGAAGATATATAGATCCATTTAAACATCATGCCGAGGTGGCAGAAAATTTGAAATAAACAATTTTTAGTTTTTTTGTTTGTTAATGAATTTTTTTCTTCGGCTTTGTAGATTTCTTTGTGTCGAGGATTTGAAGATTTATTCATCCATTTAGACATTTGCACCATGGTAGCAGAAAATATGAAAAAAAAAACCATTTCTAAAATTTTCTTAGTTTTTTGTGTTTGGTAAAGGTTTTTCTTCGACTTTGAAGAGTTCGTTTGTGGAGGGGATTTGAAAATTTATAGATCTATTTAGACATCAGTATTAGGGTGGCAGAAAAATTGAAAAAATCATATCTAGACTTTCTAGGTTTTTTCGTTCAGTAATGAGTTTTTTTCTTCAACTTTGTAGAGTTCCTGTGTCTCGAGGATATGAAGATTTATAGATCCATTTAGACATATGTGTCAAAGTGGCAAAACATTCAATAAAAAATACCTTTTCAGGGTTTTTTAGGGATTTTTGCGTTGGGTAATGGGTTTTTTTCTTCAGCTTTGTAGAGTTCCTATGTGTCGAGGATTTGAACATTTATAGATCCATTTAAAAATTATTTCTAGGTTTTTTCATTCTGTAATGAGTTTTTTTCTTTGACTTTGCAAAGTTCTGTGTTTCGAGGATATGAAAATTTATAGATCCATTTAGACATATATGTCAAAGTGGCAGAAAATTTGATAAAAATACCATTTCAGGGTTTTTCGGGATTTTTACGTTGGGTAATGGTATTTTTCTTTAGCTTTGCAGAGTTCCTATGTGTCGAGGATTTGAACATTTATAGATTTATTTAAATATACATGTCAGGGTGGCAAAAAATCTAAAAAAACTATTTCTGAGTTATTTGTTTTCGGTCATTGGTTTTTTCCTTTGGCTTTGCAGAGTTCCTTTGTGTCGACGATTTGAAGATTTATAGATCCATTTATACATGCATTTCGGGGTGGCAGAAAATCTAGAAAGAAATATTTCTGGGTTTTGCGTTCGATAATGGTTTTTTTTCTTCAGCTTTGTAGAGTTTTGTGTGTCAAAGATTTGAAGATTTATAGATCCATTTAGACATTTGTGTCGAGGTGCTAGAAAATTTGAAAAAAACTATTTTTTGGGTTTTTTGCATTCGATAATGAGTTTTTTCCTTCAGCTTTTCAAAGTTCTTGTGTCGAGGATTTAAAATTTTTCTTCGACCTTGCAAAGTACATGTGTGTCGAGGATTTTAGGGTTTTTAGAGTTTTTTCATTCGGTAACGAGTTTTTTTCTTCAGTTTTGCAGAGTTCCTGTATGTCGAGGATTTGAAGATTTATAGATTTATTTAGACATCCGTGTCGGGTAACAAAAAATCATGAAAAAACCATTTATGGGTTTTTCTTGGGTTTTAGCATTTAGTAATGGTTTTTTCTTCCTCTTTGTAGAGTTCCTTTGTGTCGAGGATTTGATGATTTATAGATCCATTTAGACATTTGTGTCGGGGTGGTAGAAAATTGAAAAAAATAACTATTTCTATGGTTTTTGCATTTGGTAATGTGTTTTTTCTTCAACTTTGAAGAGTTATTGTGTGTTGAGGATTTGATGATTTATAAATCTATTTAGACATCTATGCTGGGATGGCAGAAAACTGAAAAAAAAAAGTCATTTATAGATTTTTATGGGTATTTTGTGTTCAGTAATTGATTTTTTCCTTCAGCGTTACAGAGTTCCTGTGTGTTGAGGATTTGAAGATTTAATGATTCATTTAGACATTCATGCCGGTGTGGCAAAATATCTGAAAAAAACTATTTGTGTTTTTAGGTTTTTTTTCATTTAGTAATGGTTTTTTTCAGCTTTATAGAGTTCCTGTGTGTCGAGGATTTGAAGATTTATAGATCCATATAGACATCCGTATCGGGGTGGCAGAAAATCTGAAAAAACTAATTCTGGATGGCTTTGCAGAGTTCGTATGTGTCAGAATTTGATGATTTATAGATCCATTTAGACATCCGTGCCACGGTGGTAGAAATTCTAAAAAAAATCATTTCTCAGTTTTTCTTGGTTTTTTGCGTTCGGTAATGGAATTTATCTTCGGCTTTGAAGAATTCTTATGTGTCAAGGATTTGAAGATTTATGGGTTATTTTAGTTTTTTACGTTTAGTAATGATTTTTCATCAGCTTTTTAGAGTTCCTGTGTTTCGAGTATTTGAATATTGATAGAAGATCCATTTAGACATCTATGCAGGGGTGGCAGAAAATCTGAAACAAAATCATTTCTAGGTCTTTCTAGGTTTTTTGCATTCGGTAATGAGTTTTTTATTCAACTTTGTAGAGTTCTGTATGTGGATGATTTGAAAATTTATAGATCCATTTAGACATCCATGCCAATGTGTTAGAAATTCTAAAAAAACCATTTCTAAGTTTTATTTGGTTTTTTGCCTTCGGTAATGAGTTTTTTTTTTTCGGCTTTATAGAATTCTTGTGTGTTGAGGATTTGAAGATTTATAGATCCATTTAGACATCCATGTCAGGTTGAAGAAAATCTAAAAAAAAAAACCATTTCTAGGTTTTTCTAATGGGTTTTTTATTTTGATTTGCAGATTTCATGTGTGTCGAGGATTTGAAACTTATAGATCGATTTAGACATTCGTGTCAGGGTGGCATAAAATCTGAAAGAATCAATTTCTAGGTTTTTAGTGTTTGTTAATGAGTTTTTCCTATGTCTTTGAAGATTTCCTATGTGTCGAAGATTTTAATATTTATAGATCCATTTAGACATTCATGTCGGACGGGCGAAAAATCAACAAAAAATTGGGTTGTTATGGGTTTTTTGTTTTCAGTAATGGGTTTTTTTTTTCTTCGACTATGCAGAGTTCATGTATGTCAAGGATTTGAAGATTTATGATCCATTTAGACATCCCTATCATAGTGGTAGATAATCTAGAAAAAAACTATTACAAGGTTTTTCAGTGTTGTTTGCCTTCAGTTATGGGTTTTTTTTGGATTTGCATATCTCCTGTGTGTTGATGATTTGAAGATTTATAGATCCATTTAGACATCTGTGCCGCGGTGGCAAAAAATCTGAAAAAAAAACCATTTCTACGTATTTTGGGGTTTTTTGCATTTGTAATCTTTTTTCTTCGGCTTTGCAGAGTACCTGTGTGTCGAGGATTTGAAGATTTTTAGATCCATTTAAACATCCCTCTCGGGGTGGCATAAAATCTGAAAAAAAAAAAAGTATTTCTTGGATTTTTTGCATTTAGTAATGGGATTTTTATTCGGCTTTGCAAAGTTCCTCTGTGTCAAGGATTTGAAGATTTATAGGTCTATTCAGATATCTTTACAGGGTGGTAGAAAATCCTGAAAAAAGACCATTTCTCGTATTTTCTTGGTTTTTTGCATTCGGTAATGAGTTTTGTGTGTCAAGGATTTGAAGATTTATAGATCCATTTAGACATCTGTGTTGGGATTGGTAGAAAATTTGAAAAAAAACTATTTCTAGGTTTTTTACGTTCAATAATACATTTTTTTCTTCAGCTTTTTAGATTTTTTGTGTATTGATGATTTGAAGATTTATAGATGCATTTAGACATCTGTGTCAGGTTGGTAGAAAAATATGAAAAAAAAAAACTATTTTTGGGTTTTTATAGTTTTTTGCTCTAGTAATGGTTTTTTTCTTTGGTTTTGCAGAGTTCTTGTGTGTCAAGGATTTGAATATTTATAGATCAATTTAGACATCCTCAATGGAAAAAAATTAATGGGTTATTTGGTTCGGTAATGTATTTTTTTCTTCGGCTTTGCCCTGAATTGAAAGATATGCCCCTTCAAAGTTTGTATCGGATCCATACAAATGGACAGAAAAACAATTTGAAAATGGGTTGCCCTTTTGAGATGGGACACATGGCAGCTAGATTAGAGCAAAAATCAGGTTCGCGGGTTCACAAATTTATCTTTTGCCCTTTTCGTGAAATGTAAAACTCATAAAACCCCCGTGGCCCCAAAGCTCCACCTTTTGACTCTACTTGACCATTTTCCCTTGCCTCTGTTTCGTCCTGAGACACGTGGAGATGCGACACTTGTTTGAGCTTCTCTTTTTGGATTCACCTTTGGAGGAGCGTCATTAGGACACGTGGTTCCTTCCCTCTGTTGGCTCTTCCATACTTAGTCGATTCTGGATTCTTTCCTAAATGGTTTTGAGCCCGAAGACCTTCGAATCTTCACCGTTTCTTTTCCTTCTTGCTCCAAGCTCCTCTGCAGCACTGCCCCTTCTTTTCTAAGACCACCTGTAACTTGTTTTTCATCCTGGAATGTGAGCTTGCGTGGTCTGAGTCATTTCCCTTCATGTTTTCTTTATGTGTAAGGCTTGTTTTGACCAAATTTTATGGGGGAAATTTGGGATAACAATTTAAAACTGATAGCGCAAAATCACACCACCCCGAAATGAGTTCTACAGGTCTACTTTTCTAAGCAGAGAGTCATTTGGTGTGATTGCGTAACATTGAACTTTCCCCAAGGTGTGAGACCTTGCAAAATGGGAAAGCTCTCTAGATTGAAGGTTGGTTCCTTATTCCTTTGTTTATGTGCATGCGTAGAAACTTACAGAGGATCTATTCTTAATCCTAATCTAAAATTTACCAAGGAGATGGGGATAAAAGGAATACAAAAATTAAAACAAAGCTAAACTATGAGGTGATGCACCAAAGGAATGATGAACACTTATTTTGCTAATAGACACAAGTTAACAAAATGCATACAATAAACAAGCACAGATAGCCAGATATGTAATGGGAGACCAGATGAAAGCAAAAGTGACAAGAGAGGATCTAAAATCGATCACAGATGTGTTTTATTGCTTTGTAGATTGATACAGTCCATTACAAAGTAGCCAAGAGGTAGAAACATATTGAATTTTTTTGATGGAAAGCCTTAACTGCACAAATCCTTTTGCTAAGAGGAGAAGGGAGCTTGCAAAACAAAGAATGTACAACCCTTTAAAATGAATCTCACCCCCACATTTATAGATTCAATCCTGAAAGAAGAAAAAGAAAGAGAAGCGAAAAGAAGGTTGAAACTCAACCACCGTTGTTAATGCCTCTGATGAAATCTCTCCCCAAATCTATCTTTTGCATCAATCCTTGGTTTGGCACCTTGAAGGAAGAGGAAACGATGAAACAAATCAAATCTGATCTGGTTATTGAGGCAAGAAGATCCTACATTAAAAGCCCGAAGATGTTTCCTTCATTTTCTTTACCTAACCTCCTCAAAATTAAAGTTTTAGACCCCATGGCATGGGTGAGGCCGAGATCTTTCTAACGGTATCAAATTTGTAATATTTTAAGCCTTGAGTCGAAAGATATGCCCCTTCGAAGTTTGTATCGGGTCTATACAGGAGGGTGGGAAAACAACTTGAAAATGGGTCCCTTTTGATATGGGACACGTGACAGCCAAATTGGAACAAAAATCGGGCCTATGGGTCAACAATTTATCTTTTTCCCCTTTCTTCCGACTCCCGCTTGGCTTTGACTCATGCCGAGATGCTGAATTTTTCCTTGGGCGGAGTTGCGGGCCATTTTACAACTTTTACCCCTTAAATCAACATCATATTGACACTGGGCATTCTCTACTTACACCTTTATACTTAGCCAATTTTGAGGCCCTTTTTGTCTGCCTTTTGACTTTGTTTTTTTTTATGCAGGGTCGTGGTTGATCCAATATTTGGCAAGGGGGAAAAATATGGATAACAATTTGGTGACTCATAGGGGTATTTGCCTGCTAGATGAAAACTTGGGATTTTCTAAAGAGTTGGGCTTTTCACATTTTTAAGAATCTAGATTTTGGAAAAAGTCAAGAGTTTTGAAAAACAATACATTTTCAAAAGACAACATTTTAAAAATTGAGATATTTGAAAAGACAACATTTTTAAAAATTGGGATTTTTGAAAAGTCAAGATTTTAAAAAAGTAAAGTTTTTTGAAAATGGTGGGATTTTTAAAATATCTAGATTTTTGAAAAAGTTAGGATATTTGAAAAACTCCTGATTTTTAATATTTGTGATTTTTGAAAAAATATGATTTTTTAAAAAGTAAGGATTTTAAAAAAATTTAGTATTTTTGATAAATTTGAGATTTTAGAAAATTCAAGAATTTTTAAAAGATGGGATTTTTGAAAAGTTTTGATTTTTGAAAATGACACGATTTTTGAAATAGTTGCGATTTTCAAAAAAGTTTTAATCTCAAAATTAGACTTTCGAAAAAAAAATTGGATATTCAAAATAGTTGAGATTTAAAAATCTCTTCAGTTTTGTAATTCCTGACTTATTTGAAAATTGCTCCTTTCTACAAAATCTTGTATTTTTAAAATCTGAACTTTCTAAAAATTCTTGGACTTTTTGGAATCCCAGTTTTTGTTCGAAATCCCAACATTTTCATAATCCCGAATTTTTTAAAATCTCAACTTCTTCAAAAACCCTAAAACTTTTTCAACTTTGTAGGGGTTAGGTTTAGGGTTTAGGTCTCAGTGTTCGTGGTTAGGATTTTAGAAAGTTCAGGAATTTTTAAAAATTTGGATTTCTGAAAAAGTTTTGATTTTCGAAAACATCGCAATTTTTTAAATAGTTGGTATTTTGAAAGAAAGTTATAATCTCAAACGAGTCAAGATTTCAAAAATGTAGTGATGCGCTAAAATTAGCAGGAATTTGAAAAGGTCATAACTTGTTCTATGGGTGTCCGTTTTTCAAATAAGTCGGGAATGACAAAACTGAAGTGATTTTGAAATCTAACATTTTTTAATATCCTTTTTTGCAAAATCCTAACATTTTCAAAATCTTTACTTTTTCAAAATTCAATTTTTTATAAAATCGTGACTTTTTGAAAATTACATTTTTTTGTAAAATCACAAGTTTTTTAAAAATTGTGAACTTTTTAAATTCATAACTTATCCACTTTCAAAATCCTAACCATTTAAAAATTGGGATATTTTTGAAATCGCGACTTTTAACTATCGCAACCCCTAAACCCTAATACATGAAAACTGAGTCGTAAATGCTAAACCTTAAACTCCAACATCCTAACCACTAAGTCAAAAACCCTAAATCCTAAACCCTCAGCCATAAACCATAAACCCAAATCCAAAAATCATAAAACCTAAACTATAAACCTGATCCGTAAACCATGAATCCTGAACCCTAAACCCTAAACCCCTAACCTTGAGCCTGAAACCCTAAAGCCTAAACAATGAACCTTAAAACCTTAGGCCTTACCATAAACCCCAAGTACCTTGAACCATGATCCCTAAGCCAAAACCCTAAACCCTAAACTCGTAACCCCAAACCTCAAACCTTGAGCCATGGACCCTCAACCATGAACACTTACACCTAAACCCTAAACCGTAAACTTTGACTAAACCTTAAGCTTTTGATTCCTCCTAAACCCTAAATTTTGAGTCTTAAACCCTAAAACCCTACATGCAGCCTAAATGTGAAACCCTCAACCATAAACCTTGAACGACAAACTCTAAAACTTGAGCCCTTAATCCTAACCCTAAACCCTAAAACCTAATTCTTAAACCCTAAACCTTGATCCTTGAAGCTTGAACCTCAACCCTAATGCCTAATCCCTAAACCTAAACCTCGAATCATGAGCCCAAAAACCTAAACCCTAAATACTAAATCCCATGAGCCCTAAACCCTCAACCTAGAAACCTTAAAATAGTTAGATTTGGAAAAAGTTGGTATTTTGAAAAACTTGGGATTTTTAGAAAGTCAAGATTTTGAAGAACTTGAGATTTTCAAAATTGCAATTTTAAACAAAGTTGTTATTTTTGAAAACATCAAGATTTTAAAAATTTTGGGACTTTGAAATTGTTCAAATTTTCAAATAATTTGGGGTTTTTGAAAAGTGAATATTTCGAAAAAGTAAGGATTTTTAAAAATTTGGGATTTTTCTAAAGAGTTGTGCTTTTCGCATTTTAAAGAGTCGGGATTTTTGAAGAGTCTGGATGTTTGAAAAAGTTAAGATTTTTAAAAACTCGACATTTTCAAAACAGTTAGGATTTTTGAAAAGAAAGGATTTTAATTTTTTTGAGATTTACCAAAAAGTCGTGATTTTGTAAAAGTGAAGATTTTGAAAAATATTTGGGATTTTTAAAACGTCAAGATATTTGAATAAGTCAGGATATTCGAAAAAGTCCCAATTTTTAATATTTGTGATTTTTGAAAAAATATAATTTTTTACAAAGTAAGGATTTTTATAAAAATCATCATTTTTGATAAAGTTGATATTTTAGAAAAAATTAAGGAATTTTTAAAAAGTTAGGATTTCTTATAAAAAATGATTTTCGAAAATATCGCGATTTTCAAACATCTTGGGATTTTCAAAAATTTATAATCTCAAAACAGTCAAGATTTCAAAAATGTAGTGATGCTCCAAAATTACAAGGAACTTGAAAAGGTCATAATTTGTGCTCCGGGTGTCTGTTTGAGTGTATTTTTAAAAAAAAACATGATTAAAAAAACTCAACCTTTTTTAAAATATCAAGATTTTTAAAAAAAAGTCAGGAGTTCGAATAATTTAGATTTTCCAATAGTTCTGGATTTTTGAATATGTCATGATTTTTGAAAAACTTACTATTTTCCAAAAAGTTGTGAAATTAGAAAAATTTAGGATTTTAAAGAATTTGCAATTTTAGAAAAAGATAAAATTTAATAATTCTAAAAATGTTTGAATTTCAAAAAAATTAGGGTTTTTGAAAACTTAAGATTTTCAAAAGAGATGTGATTATGAAAAGGTTGAGATTTCGAACAAAGTTTGGAATTTGAAAAAGTCGTGATTTCGAAAAAGGCAAAATTTTTGAGAAAGTTGGGGTGATTTTCAAAAAAGACTAGATTTTGAAAATAGGTGCAATTTTCAAATAATTTGAGAATTACAAAACTGAAGAGATTTTTAAATTTCAATTATGTTAATTATCCTTTTTTTTGAAATACTAACATTTTCAACATCTATACTTTTCAAAATTCTAACTTTTAATAAAATCGTCACTTTTTCGAAAATTATGAATTTTTAAAAAATCATGAGTTTTTTAAAAATTGGGAAAATTTTAAATTCATGACTTAATCAGTTTAAAAATCTTTTAAAATATACACATTTTTAAAATCACGACTTTTTTGAAATCCTCACTGTTTGAAAATTACAACCCATAAACCCTAAAACCTAAAACTTGAGTCGTAAACGCTAAACCCTAAACTCTAACATGCCAAAGATTAAGCCCAAAACCCTAAATCCTAAACCATAAACCTTAAACTCTTAACATAGAATCCTAAACCCTATACCCTTAACCATAAACCATAAACCAAAATCCCTACATCGTAAAACCTAAACTCTAAACGTGATACCTTAAACCATAAACCTAAAACCCTGATCCTAAAACCCTAGGCCTAACCCTAAAACCTATAACCTATACCTTGAAGCCCTATGAGCCCTAACCTAAACCCTAAACCCTAAACCCTAAATTCATAAACCCGAACCTCAAACCCTGAGTCATGGACCCTCAACCATGATTATTGAGACCTAAATACTAAACCCTGACCCCTACGCCCTAAAACCTAAACTCTGAGCCCTATACCCTATAAACCATAAACCTTAAGCTCTAATTACTCCTAAACCCTAAATTTTGAGTCTCAAACCCTAAATGTTAAATCCTAAATACTAACCCTCAATCGTAAAGCATGAGCACTAAACCCTAAAAGCAAAACCAACAATCGTAAATCTTGAACCCTAAAACCAAAACCCTAAAACCTAATTCTTAAACCCTAAACCTTGATCCCCGAGCTATGAGCCCTAACCCCCTAATCCCTAAATGAGCCCTAAACCCTAAACCCTAAACCTCGAATCCTAAGCGTAAAAAACCTAAACACTAAACACTCAAATCCCCTGAGCCCTAGACCCTAAACCTAGAAACCTTTAAATAGTTAGATTTGGAAAAAGTTGGTATTTTGAAAAAATTGGGATTTTCAAAAAGTCACAAATATTGAAAAGGTTTAAATTTAAAACAAAGTTGTTATTTTTGAAAACATCAAAATTTAAAAAATGTTGGGATGTTGAAAATGTTCAAATTCTCAAACAAGTTGGGGTTTTTAAAAAATGAATATTTAAAAAAAGTCAGGATTTTTGAAAATTTGGGATTTTTTAAAGAGTTTGGGCTTTTCACATTTTTGAAGAGTCGGATTTTTGAAAAGGTCAAGATTTTTGATAAATTGACATTTTAAAAAAATTTAGGATTTTTGAAAAGATGGGATTCTAAAAAAATTGAGATTTTCCAAAAGTCGTGATTTTGTAAAAGTAAAATATTTTGGCAAATGTTGCGATTTTAAAAAGTCGAGATTTTTAAAAAAGGTCAGGATGTTTGAATAAGTTAGGATATTTGAAAAAGTTCCGATTTTTAATATTTGTGATTTTCAAAAAAATATATATTTTTATAAAAGTATGGATTTTCATAAAAGTTGGCATTTTTGATAAATTTGAAATTTTAGAAATTTTAGGAATTTTTATAAAGTTGGGATTTCTGAAAAAAAGTTTTGATTTTGGAAAACGTTTCAATTTTTGAAATATTTACGATTTTCAAAAAAATTATAATCTAAAAAGAGTTGAGATTTCAACAATGTAGTGATGAACCAAAATTAGCAGGAACTTGTAAAAGTCATAACTTGTGATTTGGGTGTCCGTTTAAGTGCGTTTTATTTTTAAACCTCATGATTCAAAAATCTAAAATTTTTAAAAATATCATGATATTAAAAAAAAGTAGGGAGTTTGAATAATTTATATTTTAAAGAAATTTTAGATTTTTCAATTTTAGAAAAAGATAGAATTTCATAATTCTAAAAAAATTGAATTTAAATTTTTTTAGGGTTTTTCAAAAAGTTGAGATTTTCAAAAAAGTCACAATTTTTTAAAAAATTGTAAACTTTTCAAATTTATCACTTTCAAAATCTTTAAAAATACAAACTTTTTGAAAATAATAAAACCCTAAACCCTAAATCGTAAAACCTAAACTCTAAACCCCAAACCTTAAACCATAAACTGTAAACCCTGATCCCTAAGCCATGAATCCTATACCCTAAGCCCTAAACCCTAAACCCCTAACCCTAAGCCATAAATCATAAACCCTAAACATAAACCCTAAAACCTATACCTTTAACCGTGAGCCCTAAGCAAAAATCCTAAACCCTAGACCTTTAGCTAGAGACTTCAACCCTAAACCCTAAACTCATAACCCCGAACCTTTTACCCTGAGCTAAGGACCCCTGCCATGAACACTGAGACCTAAACCCTAAACCCTAACCCCTAAAATTTAAACCCTAAACTGTGAGCACTATACCACCGTAAACCCTAAACTTTAAGCTCATTTTGCTCATAATCCCTAAATTCTAAGTCTTAAACCCTTAAACCCCGAATGTTAATTACTCATAATACTAAACCTCAACCATAAACCATGATCCCTATACCTAAATGCAAAAACCCTTAACCGTAAACCACGAACCCCAAACCCTAAAACTTGAGCCCTAAATCCTAACCCTAAACCCTAAATCCTAATTCTTAAACCCTAAACCTTAATCCTTGAACCCTGAACCTCAACCCTAAACCTTGAACTATGAGCCCAGAGCCCTAATCGATAAACCCTAAACACTAAACCATATACCCTTAATCTTGAATCCTCAACCCTTAACACTGAATCCTAAACCCTAAACCCTAAACCCTCACCCATAAACTATAAACCCAAATCCCTAAATCTTAAAACCTAAAATCTAAACCACAAACCTTAAACCATAAACCCTAAAGCCTAAACCCCTAACCCTGAGCCTTAAACCCTAAACCCTAAACAGTGAACCCTAAAGCCTTTGGCCTAACCCTAAACCTTGAACTGTGAGCTCTAAGCCAAAAGCCAAAACCCTAAATCTTTAGCTAGAAACCTAAACCATAAACCCTAAACTCATAACCCTGAAGCTCGAACCCTGAGCCATGGACCCTCCACCATGATTACTAAGATCTAAACCCTAAACTATGAGCCCTATACCCTATAAACCCTAAACCTTAAGCTCTAATTGCTCATAATCCGTAAATTCTAAGTCTTAAATCCTAAAAACCTAAATGTTAAATCCTTAATACTAAACCCTTAATCGTAAACCATGATCCCTAAAACCTAAATGCAAAAACCCTCAACCATAAACCACAAACCCCAAACCGTAAAACTTGAGCCCTAAATCAGAAACCTAAACCTTGATCCTCGAACCCTGAACCTCAACCCTAAACCTTGAACCTTGAATGATCCCTGAGCCCTAAGCCCTAAACCCCGAATTCTGAGCCCAAAAACCTAAACACTACCCTCAACCTAGAAACTTTAAAAACTTAGATTTGGATAAAGTTGGTATTTTGAAAAACTAGGGACTTTGAAAATGTTGGTATTTTGAAATTCCTGGGATTTTCAAAAAGTCAAGATTTTTTTGAAAACATCAAGATTTTCAAAAACTTGAGATTTAAAAAAAAATTCGAGTTTTCAAAAAAGTCAAGATTTTTGAAAACTTGGGATTTTCTAAAGAGTTGGGCTTTTAGCATTTTTGAAGAGTCTAGGTTTTTGAAAAAGTCAATATTTTTGAAAAACTTGACATTTTCAAAAAAGTTGGGATGTTTGAAAAGACAGGATTTTAAAAATATTGAGATTTTCCAAAAAGTCATGATTTTGTAAAAGTGAAGATTTTGAAAATGTCAAATTTTTGGAAGATGTTGGGATTTTGAAAAAATTGTTATTTTTTATAAGTTTTGATTTTGAAAAACGATTTTGAAGAGTTTGATTTTGTTATAATCAAAAGAGTTAAGATTTTAAAATGTAGTGATGCGCCAAAACTAGAAGGGACTTGAAAAGGTCATAACTTGTGCTTCGAGTGTCTGTTTGAATCCATTTGTTTTAAACCACATGTTTCAAAATCCTCAACTTTTTTCAAATATTAGGATTTTAACAAAAAATCAGGAGTTTGATTAATTTAAATTTTCCAAAAATTCTGGATTTTTGAATATGTTATGATTTTTGTAAAAGTCATTATTTTCCAAAAGTTGTGAATTTAAAATATTTTGATTTTAAAGAATTTGCAGTTTTAGAAAAAGATAGAATTTCATAATTCTAAAAAAGTTTAAATTTCAAAAAAATTTAGTGTTTTTGAAAAAGTTGAGATTTTAAAAAAGTCAAGATTATAAAAAGGTTTGGATTTGAACAAAAATTGGGATTTCAAATATGTCGTGATTTTGAAAAAGCCAAGAATTTTGAGAAGGTTGGGACTTTCAAAAAAGATAAGATTTTGAGAAAAGGTGCAATTTTCAAGTAAGTCAAGAATTACAAAACTCAAAAGATTTTTAAATCCTAACTGTTTTGAATATCCTATTTTTTTTAAAATCCTAACATTTTAAAAATATTTACTTTTTCAAAATTCCAAATATTTATAAAATCGTGATTTTTTCAAAAATTAAAATTTTTTTTAAAAAAATTATGAAAATTTTAAATTCATCACTTTCAAAATCTTTGAAAATGCAGACTTTTTGAAAATCATGACTTCTATGAAATCCTAACTGTTTCAAAATCATGATATTTTTTAAATCACGACTTTTTAAAAATTGTGACCCCTAAACTTTAAAACCTTAAACTTGAGTCATAAACAGTAAACCCTAAACCCCAACATCCTAAACACTATGCCCAAAACCCAAAATCCTAAACCTAAACCCTAAACTCCAAAACTATAAACCCTATTGTTAAACCCTAAACATGAGCCCTAAATCCTAACCCTAAAACCTAATTCTTAAACCCTAAACCTGTATCCCAGAATACTAAACCTCAAACCTAAACCCTGAAGCTTGAGCCCTGATCCTAAGCCCTAATCCCTAAACCCTAAACACTAAACCCTAAACTTGAATCGTGAGCCCATAAAACTAAACCGTAAACACTAAATCCCATGAGCACGAAACTCTCAACCTAGAAACCTTAAAATAATTAGATTTGGAAAAAAATTGTATTTTAAAACACTTGGGATTTTCAAAAATTCAAGATTTTGGAAAAAGTCAGGATTTTCAAAAACTTGTTATTTTAGAAAAAGTCACGACTTTTTAAAAAGTTGCAATTTTACACAAAGTTGTTATTTTTCAAAACATCAAAATTTTAAAAATGTTCAGATTTTTAAAAAGTTGGGGTTATCAAAAAATCAATATTTCGAAAAACTCCATATTTTTGAAAAGTTGGAATTTTTGAAGAGTTGGGATTTTGAAAAACTCAAGATTTTGAAAAAAGTGATTTGAGATTTTGAAATAGTCGTGATTTTGTAAAAGTGAAGATTTTCGCAATAGTCGGGATTTTCAAAAAATCAAGATTTTGGAAAATGTTGGGATTTTTAAAACATTAAGATTTTCGAAAAAGTCCGGATTTTTGAATAATTCGGAATATTGAAAAAATCCTAATTTTTAATATTTTTAATTTTTGAAAATATATAATTTTTTTAAAAGTAAGGATTTTCAAAAAAGTCAACATTTTTTATAAAGTTGACATTTTACAAAACATAGAATTTTTAAAAAGTTGGGATTTCTAAAAAAAATTATTTTCGAAAACGTCACGATTTTTGAAATAGTTGGGATTTTCAAAAAATTTATAATCTCAAAAGAGTCAAGATTTCAAAAATGTAGTGATGCGCCAAAATTAGCAAGAACTTGAAAAGGTCATAACTTGTGCTCGGGTGTCCGTTTGAGTTTGTTTTTTTAAACCACATGTTTCAAAAATCTCAACTTTTTTAAAAATATTAGAAATTTTAAAAAAAAATAGATGGGATTTTCAATAAATTAGATTATAAAGAAATTCTGGATTTTGAATATGTCATAATTTTTGAAAACGTCATTATTTTCCAAAAAGTTGTGAATTTCAAAAATTTTAGGATTTTAAAGAGTTTGAAATTTTAGAAAAAGATAGAATTTCATAATTCTAAAAGAGTTTGAATTTCAAATATTTTAGGATTTTTGAAAAAGTTGATATTTTAAAAAAAAGTCAGGATTATGAAAAGGTTGGGATTTCAAACAAAAATTTTTCAAAAAGTCGTGATTTCAAAAAATCCAATAATTTTGAGAAAGTTGGGATTTTCAAAAAAGACAAGATTTTGGAAAAAGTTGGGATTTTTGAAAAAGTCAAGATTTTCAAAAACTAGAGATTTTCAAAAAGTCACGATCTTTCAAAAAGTTGTAATTTTAAAAAATTTATTACTTTTAGAAACATCAAGATTAAAAATATGTTATGACTTTGAAAATATGTCGGGGTTTAGAGGCTTAGAGTTTATGTCTCAGTGTTTAGGGTTTAGGTCTCAGTATTCGTGGTTGAGGGTCCATGGCTCTGGGTTCGAGGTTCGGGATTTTGAGTTTAGGTTTTAGGGTTTAGGTCTCTAGCTAAAGATTTAGGGATTAGGGTTTTTACTTAGGACTCACGGTTCTTAGGGTTCATTATTTACGGTTTAGGGTTTAAGGCTCAAGGTTAGGGGTTTAGAGTTTATTGTTTAGGATTTAAGGGTTTAGGGTTTAGGCTTCATGGCTTAAGGATCAGGGTTTAGGGTTTATGGTTTAAGGTTTGGGGTTTAGAGTTTAGGTTTTACGATTTAGGGATTTGGGTTTATGGTTTATGGCTGAGGATTTAGGGTTTAGGATTCAATGTTAAGGGTTTATGGTTTATGGTTTAGGATTTAGGGTTTTGGGCTTAGTGTTTAAGATGTTGGATTAGGGTTTAGGATTTACAACTCAGGTTTTAAGTTTTATGGTTTAGGATTTAGCGATCGCGATTTTGAAAATGTCATGATTGCAAAAATATCTGATTTTGAAATAGTTGGATTTTTAAAAAGTCATGATTTTAAAAAATTATGTATTTTCAAAGATTTTGAAAGTGATAAAGTCACGAATTTAAAAGTACATAATTTTTTAAAAAACTCATGATTTTTTAAAAATTCATAATTTTGAAAAAAATTGTAATTTTATAAAAAAAAGTTGGAATTTTGAAAAAATTAGGATATTCAAAATAGTTGGATTTAAAAATCTCTTTACTTTTGAAATTCCCGACTTATTTGAAAATTGCACCTTTTTACAAAATCTTTCTTTTTTTAAAATCCCAACTTTCTCAAAATTCTTGGGCTTTTCTAAAGGAATGGGGTAAGCTGGATGTGATGGGATTGCTTTAGGCTGATAGAAAGGATTATATGACCAAGATGGGGAACTAACTAACAACGGTCCCGAGGAAGACTGGGTGCCGAAACATCCACATTAGTGGTAATCTAAGAGAAAGAAGGGGCCATTTGAGTCATTTTTCTAGATTGTAACCGAGTGACGAAATCGTCATAAACAAATTAGAAATATAGAAGAAAAAGATTGACCTAACTAATGCACAAGAACAATTCAAGTAGCGTAGGTGATTATCTATTTTAAGTTTTCTGCTTTTAAGAAAGAAAATATTAGGGAAAAGATTTTTTAGAACAAGAACTATTCGAGATAGCCAAACTAAGGATGGTTTGGGAATGTTTTGGTGAGAAGTCCCGAAGGCACTTTTTAAAAAATCTTGACTTTTTTAGAAAACTTAAATCGTTACGTGGCTTTTGATATAGGGGCCTAGCCCCGCACTTCACACACACCACTATACGATAAGGGAGTCGGGTGCTTTGCCAATATATACTAGAACTTCCGTGAATTTTATAGCGCAGCCTTAAAAGTACCGCGTAGGCTCTTCCTCTTGGATGTCACTTCCAAGTAGGTGAGGCGGGGAGGAATTTTTGTTTAAATGCTTAATACCTAGTGATTTTTGCTTTGTGTGCAAGGGTGGAAAATAAAAATCAAATAGTGTCACTATCGATTTTGATCAATTTTTCCAACCTAATTAGAAAACTAGATGAAGAATATACAACAGAAATGATAAAGAAAAAGTTCTTTTTAAGCACTAAAAATGAAGTGTTTGATTTTGATGAAGACAGTCAAACAAATTCTTTCCCAAATACGATTAAATTCTTTTTAAGCACCAAAATCGAAGTGTTCGAATGTGATATAAAACAAACAAACAAGTTTTTTTTAGTTCCTAAAAAGGAGAAAACACCGTAAAAGAGAAATACCTGTAAATTTAGCTCTCCAAGGTGTGTGGACTTCAAAAAGCGCGTTGTTGAGCTCTTCTCCTCAAACAATCCCACAAACAAGCAAAGTGCTCCGCAACAAAAGGTTAAGCAAAACACACAAACCAATCCGAAAGATATATCTGACAATAGTAGAATGAAAATTTCTATTTCAAGGAACTAAATTTTTTTCAAGAAAATAACAATTTTTGCATAAAGAGATGGATCAAAAATGTAATCTTGAAATCAAATGAAAGATTTATTAATCTTTGAAATAGGAATTAAAATTCAGATTTGCAAGAAAGAAGAAACTTTTACTTTGCAAATTATAAATGAAAGAAGCAAGACCAAAATATAATTGCAATTTTGAAAAAATCACGATTCCAAAAATATCTCGATTTTGAAATATTTAGGATTTCGAAAAAGTTTTGATTTTCAAAAGTTTGTATTTTAAAAGATTTTGAAAGTGAAAAAGTCATTAATTGAAAAACTCACAATTTTATATAACACGTGACTTTTTAAAAATTCGTAATTTTTGAAAAAGTCAAAATTTTATAAAAAGTTGGAATTTTAAAAAGTAAATATTTTTAAAATGTTGGGATTTAAAAAAATAGGAACCCTCAACCTAAAAACCTTAAAATAGTTAGATTTGGAAAAGGTTGGTATTTTGAAAAACTTGGGATTTTAAAAAATTCAAGATTTAAAAAAGTTTGAATTTCAAAAATTTGAGGGTTTTTGAAAAAATTGAGATTTTACAAAAAGTTAGGACGATGAAAAGGATGGGATTTCAAAAAAGTCAAGATTTCAAAAGAGCCAAGAATTTGGTAGAAAGTTGGGATTTTCAAAAAAGACAAGTTTTTGAAAAAAGGTGCAATTTTCAAATAAGTCAGGAATTACAAACCTATTAAATCCCATCTATTTTGAATATCTATTTTTTAAAAAAATCCTAAAATTTTAAAAATCTTTACTTTTCAAAAATTCCAACTTTTTACAAAATTACAAATTTTTAAAAAATCACAATTTTTTAAAAATTGTGAACTTTTTAAATTCATGACTTTATCACTTTCAAAATCTTTGAAAATCATGACGTTTTTGAAATCTTAACTTTTTCAAAACTGGGATTTTTGAAATCATGACTTTTTCAAAATCGTGACACCTAAACCCTAAACCCTAAAACATGAAACTTAAGTCGTAAACGCTAAACCCTCAACCCCAACATTCTAAACACTAAGCCCAAAACCTTAAATTCTGAATCATTAACACTGAATCCTAAACCTAAACCCTCAGCCATAAACCATAAACCCAAATCCCTAAATTGTAATACCTAAACTCTAAATCCCAAACCTTAAACCATAATCCCTGATCGCTGAGTAATGAATCCTAAACCGTAAACTCGAGCCTTAAACCCTAAACCTAAAAAGCAGTGAACAATAAAAACCTTAGGGCTAGCCCTAAACCCTAAACCCTATATACCTTGAACCGTGAGCCCTAAGCCAAAACCTAAACCCTAAACCCTAAACTTATAACCCGAACCTCAAACCCTAAGCCATGGACCCTCAACCATGAACACTGGACCTTAACCCTAAACTTTGACCCCTATGCCTAAACCCTAAACTCTGAGCCCTATACCCTATAAACCCTAAACCTTAAGCTCTGATTCTTTCTCAACCATAAATTCTTAGTCTTAAACCCTAAAACCCTAAATGTTAAAACCTAAATACTAACCCCTCAATTGTAAACCTTGAGCCCTAAACCCCAAGTGCAATTCCCTCAACCGTAAACCTCAAACCCAAAACCTTAAAACCTGATCCCTGAATCCTAACCCTAAACCCTAAAACCTAATTCTTAAACAATAAACCGTGATCCCCAAACCCTGGGCCATGAAGCGTAATCCCTAAACACTAAACACTAAACCTAACACTGAATCTTGAGCCCAAAAACCTAAACCCTAAACACTAAATCCCCTGAGTCCTAAATCCTCAACCTAGAAACCTTAAAATAGTTAGATTTGGAAAAGGTTGGTATTTTGAAAAACTTGGGATTTTAAAAAATTCAAGATTTCTGAAAAATCGAATTTTCAAAAAAGTCGTGACTTTTGAAAAAGATGTAATTTTACACAAAGTGGTTATTTACCAAAACATAAAGATTTAAAAATGTTCAGATTTTCAAAGAAGTTGAGGTTTTCAAAAAATGAATATTTAAAAAAGTTCAAATTTTTGAAAGAGTTGGGATTTTCGCAGTTTTGAAGAGTTGGGATTTTTTAAGAGTCTGGATTTTTTAAAATCCCATATTTTTAACAATCCTAACTTTTTTTAAAATGTCAAGTTTTTCAAAAATCTTGACTCTTCAAAAATGCGAGAAAGCCCAACTGTTTCGAAAATCCCAATTTTTAAAAAATGCTAACTTTTTCGAAATATTCATTTTTTTAAAACCCCAACTTGTTTTAAAACCTGATCATTTTCAAAGTCCCAACATTTTTTAAATGTTGATGTTTTTAGTAAAAATAACTTGTTTAAAACTAAACTTTTTCAAAAATCTTGACTTTTCAAAAATCTTGACTTTTAAAAAATCCCAAGTTTTTCAAAATACCAAACTTTTCCAAATCTAACTATTTTAAGGTTTCTAGGTTGAGGGTTTAGGGCTCAGGGATTTACTATTAGGTTTTAGTGATTAGGGCTCATGGTTGGAGGTTTAGGGTTTAGGGTTTAGGGTTGAGGTTAAGGTTTAGGGTTTAAGAATTAGGTTTTAGTGTTTAGGGTTAGGATTTAGGGCTCAAATTTTAGGGTTTGGGGTTCAAGGTTTTTGGTTGAATGTTTTGCTTTTAAGGTTTAGGGCTCATGGTTTATGATTGAGGGATTAATATTTAGGATTTAGCATTTAGGGTTTTAGGGTTTAAGACTCATAATTAAGGGCTTAAGAGCAATTAGAGCTTAAGGTTTAGGGTTTATAGGGTATAGGGTTTAGGGCACAGGAGTCATGGTTTAATGTTTAGGTATCAGCGTTCATGGTTGAGGGTCCATGGCTTAGGTAGGGTTCAAGGTTTGGGGTTTTGGTTTAGGTCTCTAGCTAAAGGTTTAGGGTTTGGGATTTTGGATAACGATTCACGATTCAAGGTATAGGGTTTAGGGTTAGGCCTAAGGTTTTACGATTCATTGTTTAGAGTTTAGGGTTTAAGGCTCATGGTTAGGGATTTAAGATTTTATTAGGGTTTAGGGCTTACATTTGAGGGTTTAGGCTTCTTTGCTCATTTAAAAATCCTAACTTTTTCAAAATATTCATTTTTTCAAAACTCCAACTTGTTTAAAAATCTGATCATTTTCAAAGTCCCAACATTTTTAAATGTTGTGTTTTCAAAAATAAGAACTTTGTTTAAAATATAAAACTTTTTCAAAAATCTTGAATTTTTGAAAATCCCATGTTTTTCAAAATAACAATTTTTTTCCAAATCTAACTATTTTAATGTTTTAGGTTGAGGGAATCTCGATTTTTGTTAAAAGTTGCAAATTCTTTAAAATCCTTTTTTTTTTAAATTCACAACTTTTTGGAAAATAATTACTTTTTCAAAAATAATGAATTATTAAAAAATCTAGAATTTTTGGAAAATCTATATTATTGAAACTCGTAACTTTGTTTTGAAAATCCTGATATTTTAAAAAAGTTGAAAGTTCTAAAACATGTGTTTTCAAATAAAAACTGGACTCAAAAGGACACCCGGAGCACAAGTTCTAACATTTTCAAGTTCGTGCTAATTATGGCGCATCACTACATTTTTTAAATCTTGGGATTATACTTTTTTCAAAAATTGTGACGTTTTCGAAAATCAAATTTTTTACAAAAATTTGAATTTTTTCAAAATTCCTGAATTTTCTTAAATCTCAATTTTTGAGAATGTTAGGATTTTAAAAAAAATTAGGATATTCAAAACAGTTGAGATTTAAAAATCTCTTCAATTTAGTAATTCCCGACTTATTTGAAAATTGCACCTTTTTTCATAATCTTGTCTATTTTGAAAATCCCAACTTTCCCAAAATTCTTGGCTTTTTCCAAAATCCCAACGTTTTAAAATTTCATGAATTTTTTAAAATCTCAACTTTATCAAAAATGCTGACTTTTTTGAAATACTTTTTAAAATAATTACATTTTTTAGAAAATCATAAATATTAAAAATTGAGACTTTTTGCAATAGCCTGACTTATTTAACAATCCAGACTTTTCAAAAATCTTGACATTTCAAAAATCCCAACATTTTCCAAAATCTTGAATTTTTAATTTTTTAAAGGACTTTTCTAAAAATCGACTTTTTTCGAAAATCTTCACTTTTTTTTAAGGTGAAGTATTTGGGGTTTAGGGTTTATGGATTTGGGCACGGGGCTCGGGTTAAAGGGTTTAGGGATCAAAGTTTGGGGTTTAAGAATTAGATGTTAGGATTTGGTGATTGAGGTTTACAATTGAGGGTTTAAGACTCAAAATTTAGGGTTTAGTATTTAGGGTTTTAGGGTTTAGGAGTGATTAGAGCTTAAGGTTTAGGTTTAGGGTATAGGGCTAAGAGTTTAGGGTTTAGGTCTTGTTTAAGGGTGTTCATAGTTGAGGTCCATAGCTCGAGTTCAAGGTTCGAGGGTTTAAGGTTTACGCTTCATGGCTTATGGATAATGGTTTAGGGTTTATTGTTTAAGGTTTGGGGTTTAAAGTTTAGGTTTTACGATTTAGGGATTTAGGTTTATGGTTTATTTTAGAGGGTTTCGGGTTTAGGATTCAAAGTGTTAATGGTATATGATTTATGGTTTAGGATTTGGGGTTTTGGGCTTAGTGTTTAGGATGTTTGGGTTTACGGTTTCTTGTTTACGACAAAAGTTTCAAGTTTTAGGGTTTAGGGTTTAGGGTTAGAATTAAAGGCTTAGGGCTCATGGCTCAAGGCTCGGGCTCATTTTTAAGGTTAAGGGATGAGGTTAAGGGTTCGGGATTAGGTTTTAGGGTTTAGAATTAGGGTTTTAGGGTTTAAGTTTTAGGGTTAGGATTTAGGGCTCGGGTTATAGGGTTTGGGGTTCGAGGTTACGGTTGAGGGTTTTGCATTTATGGTTTAAGGATGATGGATTACGATTGAGGGCTTAATATTTAGGATTTAGCATTTAGGGTTTTAGGTTTTAAGACTTAGAATTAATTGTTTAAGAGGAACTAGAGCTTAAGGTTTAGGGTTTATATGGTATTGGGCTCGAGTTTAGGTTTCACCTTTTTTTAGGGTTTAGGGTATAGGGCTAAGGGTTAGGGTTTAGGGTTTATTGTTTAAATTTTAGGGCTTAGGGTTTAGGTTTAGGCTTCATGGCTCAGGGATATGGGTTTTTAGGGTTTATGGTTTAAGGTTTGGGGTTTAGAGTTTAGGTTTTATGATTTAGGGATTTGGGTTTATGGTTTATGGCTGAGGGGTTTAGGATTTGGCATTTTGGGCTTAGTTTTTAGGATGTTTGTGTTTAGGGATTATGTGTCGCAATTTTTAAAAAATCATGATTAGGATTTGAAAAAGTTAGGATTTTAAAAAATTTCTAATTTTAAAATTGTATTTACAAATATTTGTAAAGTGATAAAGTCATGAATTTAAAAAGTTCACGATTTTATACAACACATGATTTTTTTTTTTAAATTCTTATTTTTGAAAAAGTCACAATTTTTGAAATTTGGAATTTTTAAAATGTTAGGATTTTAAAAAAGGATATTCAAAAGAGTTGGGATTTAAAAATCTCTTTAGTTTTGTAATGCCCGACTTATTGGAATTTGATAATTTTAGGGAAATTTAAATTATTTAAACTCCCAATTTTTTTAAAAATCATTATATTTTAAAAATCTTAATATTTTAAAAAAGTTGAGATTTTTAAAACATGTGGATTCAAAAAAACTTTTAAGACACCTACAACACAAGTTATGACCTTTTCAAGTTCTGCTAATTTTGGCACATCACTACATTTTTGAAATCTTGACTTTGTAAAAATCAGTACTTTTTAAAAAATTCTATTCTTTCAAAAATTGTAAATATTAAAAATTGGATTTTTTTGAATATATGTAACTTATTCGAAAATCTGATATTTTTAAAATTCCAACATTTTCAAAAATCTTGACTTTTTTAAAAATCCCAACTTTTCAAAAATCGACTTTTTGAAATATTTAACTTTTGAAAAACCTAACTTGTTTAAAAATATGAACATTTTCAAAGACCGAACATTGTTTAAATCTTGATGTTTTCAAAAATAACAACTTTATTTAAAATTGCAACGTTTTCAAAAGTTGTGACTTTTTTTAAAATCTCAAGTTTTTGAAAATCTTGACACTTTCAAAATCCTTGAATTTTTGAAAATCCCAAAAATTTCAAAATACAACTTTTTTCCAAATCTAACTATGGTAAGGTTTCTAGGTTGAGGGTTTAGGGCTCAGGGGATTTAGTGTTTAAGGGTTAAGGTTTTTTGGCTTAGGATTCGGGGTTTAGGGTTTAGGGATTAGCGCTTAGGGCTTGGGGCTAAGGATTTAGGTTTAGGGGTTTAGCGTTAGGGGTCGGGATTTTGAGGATTTAGGTTTATGGGTTTTAGCGTTGAGGTTGGGTTCAAGGATCAAGGTTTAGGATTTAAGAGTTAGGTTTAAGGGTTTAGGTTTAGGGTTTAGGGTTAGGATTTAGGGCTCAGGTTTTAGGGTTTGGGGTTCGAGGTTTACGGTTAAGGGTTTTGTATTTAGGGTTTAGGGCTCATGGTTTATGATTGAGGGTTTAGTATTTAGGATTTAGCATTTAAGACTCGGAATTTAGGGTTTAGGAGCAATTAGAGCTTAAGGTTTAGGGTTTATAGGTTATAGGGCTTAGAGTTTAGGGTTTTAGGGTTTAGGTTTAGGGTTTAGGTTATTAATTTAGGGTCTATGGCTCGGGGTTCAAGATTCGGGTTTATGAATTTCGGGTTTATGGTTTAGGGTTTTGTCTTAGGGCTCATGGTTCAAGGTATAGGGACACGGGGTTTGGGGTTTAGGTCTTAGTGTTCATGGTTGAGGATCCATGGCTTAAGGTTTGAGGTTCAAGGTTATGAGTTTAGGGTTTAGAGATTAGGTCTCTAGCTAAAGGTTTATGGTTTAATGTTTGGCTTAGGGCTCACGGTTCAAGGTATAGGGTTTAGGGTTAGGCCTAAGGCTTTAGGGTTCATTATTTAGGGTTTAAGGTTTAAGGCTCAGACTAGGTTTAACATTTAGGGCTTAGGCTTCATGGCTTAGGGATCAAGTTTTAGGGCTTAATGTTTAAGGTTTGGGGTTTAGAGTTTAGGTTTTATGATTTAGGGATTTTGGTTTATGGTTTATGGCTAAGGGTTTAGGGTTTAGGATTCAGTGTTAGGGGTTTACGAATCAAGTTTCATGTTTTAGGGTTTAGGGGGGTCACAATTTTGAAAAAGTCACGATTTAAAAATTATCTGATTTTTAAAAAGCTTAGAATTTCAAAAAAATTCATTATAAAAAAACAGTTAGAATTTCATGGCTTAGTATTTTGAAGTTCAAGGTTACGAGTTTAGGGTTTAGGGTTTTGGCTTAGGGTCGGTTCAAGGTTTAAAATTTAACTTTTTAATTTTCAAAGTTTTTAGGGTTTAAAACTTTTTAGTGTTTAGGGTTTAGGCTTCATGGCTCATGGATAAGGTTTTAGGGTTTATGGTTTAAGGTTTGGGGTTTAAAGTTTAGGTTTTAAAAAATTAACGGATTTTTTGGGTTTATGGTTTATGGCTGAAGGATTTGGGTTTATGGTTTTTAAAATGAGGATTTAGGGTTTAGGATTCAGTGTTAGGGGTTTTCAAAAAATCGGGGTTCATGTTTTAGGGTTTAGGGGTCGTGATTTAAAAAAAAGTTTTGATTTAAAAATATCCCAATTTTTAAAAAGCTAGGACTTTTCAAAAAAGTCATGATTTTCAAAAAGTTAGTATTTTCAAAGATTTTGAAAGTAGTGATTTTAAAAATTTTGTTTTTTTAAAAATTTGTAATTTTTGATAAAGTTCGATTTTTAAAAGTTGGAATTTTGAAAAAATAAAGATTTATGAAATCTTGAGTTTTTTAGAATTTTCAAAAAATCCCAAATTTTTAAAAATTGTTGGCTTTTTTGAAATCAAAATTTTTTTGGACATGATTTTTGAAAATCAAAGGATTTTTAAAATCCCAACTTTTTAAAAATCCTTGCTTTTTTCAAAAATCTCAAATTTTTTAAAAAGTAGGATCTTTTTCTAAAATTGAAAATTTTTAAAAATTAATTTTTTTGAAATTCATAACTTTTTAGAAAATAATGAATTTTTAAAATCATGACATTTTAAAAAATCTTGAATTTTTGAAAATGTAAATTATTAAAACTCCGCATTTTTTAAAAATCTTGATATTTGAAAAAAAGTAAAATTTTGAAACATGTGGTTTTTTGGAAAAGGGATTGAAACAAGTTATAAAATTTCAAGTTTCTATTAAAAATTTTGCGCATCACTTTTTTGAAAATTCAATTTTTGAAAATAACTTTTCAAAAAATCTTTTTTTGAAAAATCCCAACTTTTTTGAAAATCCCAACTTTTCAAAAATCTTGACTTTTTAAAAAATTCATTTTTCAAAAGTCACTTGTTTAAAAACAACTTTTCAAAAGTCGTTTTTTGAAAATCCTGACTTTTTCAAAAATCTACTTTTTGAAAATCCCAAATTTTTCAAAATACCATTTTTTTCCAAATCTAAATATTTTAAGGTTTCTAGGTTGAGGGTTTATGGCTGATGGGATTTAGTGTTTAGAGTTTAGGTTTTGGGCTTAGGATTCAAGGTTTAGGGTTTAGTGTTTAGGCTTTAGGGATTAGGGCTCATGGTTGAGGTTTGAGTTTTAGGGATCAAGGTTCAAGGTTTAGGGTTTAAGGTTTTGGGGTTTAGAGTTTAGGGTTTGGTGTTCAAGTTTTAGGGTTTAGGGTTTAGATCTCATGGTTTATGATTGAGGGTTTAGTATTTAGGATTTAGAATTTTGGGTTTTAGGGTTTAAGACTCAGAATTCATGGTTTATGAGCAATTAGAGGTTAAAGTTTAGGTTTATAGGGTATAGGGCTCATAGTTTAGGGTTTAGGGCATAGGGGTTAGGGTTTATGGTTTAGGTCTCAATGTTCATGGTTGAGGATCCATGGGTCAGGGTTAGAGGTTCGAGGTTATGAGTTTAGGGTTTAGATCTCTGAACTTTTTCAGAAATCCCAACTTTTTAAAAATTCTTAAATTTTTGAAATCTCAACTTTATCAAAAATGCCGACTTTTTGAAAATCCTTATTATTTTAAAAAAATTAACATTTTTTCAAAAATCACAAATATTAAAAATAAAGACTTTTTGAATATCCCGATTTATTCAAAAATCCTAACTTTTTCAAAAATCTTGACATTTTAAAAATCCCAACATTTTCCAAAATCTAGACTTTTTGAAAATCCAGACTTTTTACAAAATATTTACTTTTACGAAATCACGAATTTTTTGAAAATCTCAAAATTTTTAAAATTATGTCTTTTAAAAAATCCTACCTACTTTTTCTTTTTTTTTTTTTTTGAAAATGTCAAGTTTTTCAAAAATCTTGACTTTTTCAATAATCTAGACTCTTAAAAAATCCGGACTATTCAAAAATGTGAAAAACCCAACTCTTTTGAAAATCCCAACTTTTCAAAAATCCAATTTTTTGAAAACCCCAACTTGTTTGAAAATATGAACATTTTCAAAGTCCCAACATTTTTTAAATCTTGATGTTTTCAAAAATAACAATTTGGGATTTATGACTTTGTTTTGCATTTAGGGTTTAGGACAGATGGTTTACGATTGACGGTTTAGTATTTAGGATTTAACATTTAGGGTTTTACGGTTTAAGACTCAAAATTTAGGGTTTAGGAGTTTAGAGCTTAAGGTTTAGGGTTTATAGGGTATAGGGCTCATAGTTTAGGGTTTAGGGTTTAGGTTAGATTTCATGGTTGAGGGTCCGTGGCTCGTGGGGTTACAAGGTTTTGAGTTTAAGGGTTTTGGGTTTATGAGTTTAGGGTTTAGGGTCTCTAGTTTCTAAAGGTTTAATAAGGTTTAGGTCCAGGGTTTATTTTTGGTTTAGGGTTTTAGTTTAGGGTTTAGGGTTCAATGTATATATAGGGTTAAAGGATAAGGGTTAGTGGGGTTTATTGTTTAAGGTTTAGGGCCTAGGGTTCATGGCTCATGGATCAGATTTTAGGGTTTATGGTTTATGGTTAAGGGTTTAGGGTTTATGGATTATGGTTTAGGATTTTGGGTTTTGGACTTAATGTTTAGGATGTTGTGGTTTAGGGTTTAGCATTTACGACTCAAGTTTTAGGTTTTAGGGTTTTGGCTTTAGGCTTTGCATTTTGAAAAAGTAACAATTTTAAACATATCCCAAATTTGAAACAGTTAGGATTTCAAAAAAAGTCATGATTTTAAAAATTCATGTATTTTCAAAGATTTTGAAAGTGATAAAGTCATGTATTTAGGGTTTAGGTCTCAGTGTTCATTGTTGAGGGTCTATGGCTAAGGGTTCGAGGTTCGGGGTTATGAATTTAGGGTTTAGGGTTTTATTTTTCAAGCTAAAGTTTTAGGGATTATTTTTTTTTTCTTAGGGCTCACGTGTCAAAGTATAAGGTTTAGTGTTCAACTTTTAGGTTTTTAAGGGTTTTTTTTTTTTTTTACGATTTAGGGTTTGATTTTTAGGTTTTAGCTAATCCCTAAAGTTTAAGTTTTTAGGTTTTTTTAGTGTTAAGGGTTAACGGTTTATGGTTAAGGATTTAGGGATTTTGGGATTAGTGTTTAGAATGTCAGGGTTTACGGTTTAATGTTTACGACTCAGATTTCAGGTTTTAGGATTTTTGGGTCTTGATTTTGAAAAAGTTATGATTTAAAAAATATTATTTTGAAATAATAAGGATTTTTAAAAAGTCCTGATTTTCAAAAAGGCTATATTTTCAAAGATTTTTAAAATGACACAATCACGACATTTTGGAAAATCTCAATTTTTTTAAAAATCCTGTCTTTTAAAAAATCCTAAATTTTTTGAAAATGTCGAGTTTTTGAAAAATACATCTTCAAAAATGTGAAAATCCCAACTTTTCAAAAATCCTGACTTTTTCCAAATATTCATTTTTGAAAACCCCAACTTGTTTGAAAATCTGACATTTTCAAAGTCCTAACAATTTTTAAATCTTGATGTTTTTAAAAATAACAACTTTATTTAAAATTGTAACTTTTTCAAAAGTCGTGATTTTTTGAAAATTTTTGAAAATCTCAAGTTTTTGAAAATCCCAAGATTTTAAAAATACTAACTTTTTCCAAATCTAACTATTTTAAGGTTTCTAGGTTGAGGGCTTAGGGCTTAGGGGATTTATTGTTTAGGGTTTAGGTTTTGGGCTCAAGATTCGGGGTTTAGGGTTTAATGATTAGGGCTCAAGGCTCAAGGTTTTAGGATCAAGGTTTAGGGTTTTGGGGTTTGGAGTTTTTCATTTAGGGTTTAGGGTTTCATGGTTTATGATTGAGGTTTAGGGTATTTAGGATTTAGCATTTTAGTGTTTTAGGGTTTAGACTTCAATTTTGGGTTTAATAATTTAGGTTTAAGGGTTTAATTAGGCTTAAGGTTTAGGGTTTACGACATAGAGGTCGGGGTTTAGAGTTTAGGTTTAATTGTTCATGGTTAAGGGTCCATGGCTCAGGTTTCGCGGTTCATGGTCATGAGTGTAGGTTTTAGGGTTTAGGTATCTAGCTAAAGTTTAGGTTAGGGTTTAGGTTTAGGCTAAGGCTTTAGGGGGTTTGGGTTTAGGTTTGGGGTTTAGGGCTTAGGCTTTAGGCTTTAGTTTTCATGGCTCAGGGATAAGGGTTTAGGGTTTATGGTTTAAGGTTTGGGGTTTAGAGTTTAGGTTTTACGATTTAGGGATTTTGGTTTATGGTTTATGGTTGAGGGTTTAGGGTTTATGATTCAATGTTAAGGGTTTATGGTTTCTGGTTTAGGATTTAGGGTTCTGGGCTTAGTGTTTAGGGTTGTTGGGGCTTAGGGTTTAGTATTTACAACTCTTTTTAGGGTTTAGGGTTTAGGGGTTAAAATTTATAAAAAGTTGTGATTTCAAAAATATCTCGATTTTGAAATAGTTTGGATTTCAAAAAATTCATGATTTTAAAAAAAATTTGTATTTTCAAAGATTTTTAAAATATTAGGATTTTAAAGAAAAATAGGATATTCATAACAGTTGGGATTTAAAAATCTCTTCAGTTTTGTAATTCCCAACTTATTTGAAAATTGCATGTTTTTTCAAAATCTTGTCTTTTTAAAAATCCAATCTTTTTAAAAATTCTTGGCTTTTTGGAAATCACGACTTTTTTGAAATCCCTATTTTTATTCAAAATCCCAACCTTTTCATAATCCTGATTTTACTGAAAATCTCAACTTTTTCAAAAACCCTAAAAAATTTAAATTCAAACTTTTTAGAATTATTAAATTCTATCTTTTTCTAAAATTGCAAATTCTTTAAAATCCTAATTTTTTTAAATTCACAACTTTTTGAAAATAATTACTATTTCAATAATCATGACATATTCAAAAGTCAAGAATTTATGGAAAATCTTATTATTCAAACTCTCGACTTTTTTTTGAAAATCTGATATTTTAAAAAAGTTGAGATTTTTGAAACATGTGGTTTAAAAAAACGGACTCAAATGGACACCGGAGCACAAGTTATGAGCTTTTCAAGTTCCTGCTAATTTTGGCAGCATCAATACATTTTTAAAATCTAGACTTTTTGTGATTATAACTTTTTCAAAAATCGCAACTATTTCAAAACTATGAAGTTTTTAAAATCTCAACTTTATACAAAATGCCGACTTTTTTGAAAATCCTTACTTTTTAAAAAAATTAATATTTTTCAAAAATCACAAATATTAAAAATTGGGACTTTTTCAAATTTTTCGACTTATTCAAAAATCCTAAATTTTTCAAAAATCTTGACGTTTTAATAATCCCAACATTTTCCAAAATCTAGACGTTTTGGAAAATCCTAACTTTTTGAAAATCTTCACTTTTATAAAATCACGACTTTTTGGAAAATCTAAAATTTTTAAAAATCATGTCTTTTAAAAAATCCTACCTTTTTTGAAAATATCAAGTTTTTCAAAAATCTTTACTTTTTCAAACATCAGACTCTTAAAAAATACAAGACTATTCAAAAATGTGAAAAGCCCAACTCATTCGAAAATCTGAACTTTTCAAAAATCATGAGCTTTTCAAAATATTATTTTTTCTAAAACCCACAACTTTTTTAAAATCTAAACATTTTCAAAATCCCAACATTTTTAAAATCTTGATGTTTTCAAAAATAACAACTTTTTTAAAATTGTAACTTTTTCAAATGTCGTGACTTTTTTGAAAATCTCAAGTTTTTGAAAAAAATCGACTTTTTAAAAAAAAATGACTTTTTGAAAATCCCAAGATTTTCAAAATACCAATTTTTTTCAAAATCTAACTATTTTAAGGTTACTAGGTTGAGAGTTAAGGTCTTAGGGGATTTAGTGTTTAGGGTTTAGGTTTTTGGGCTCAGGATTAGGGTTTAGGTATTTAGGGTATAGGGATTAGGGCTCAAGATTTAGGTTTAGGGCTCGGGGTTTAGGGTTAGGGTTTAGGGTTTAGGTTGAAGGTTTGGGGATTAAGGTTTAGGGTTTAATAATTAGATTTTCAGGGTTTAGGCTTTTTGGGGTTTTTTTAGGGGTTTTAGGGTTTGGGGTTCGAGGTTTAAAGTTGAGGTTTTGCATTTAAGGTTTAGGGCTCATGGTTTATGATTGAGGGTTTAGTATTTAGGATTTAAAATTTAGGGTCTTAGGGTTTAAGACTCATAATTTAGGTTTTAGGAGCAATTAGAGGTTAAGGTTTAGGGTTTATAGGGTTAGGGTTTAGAGTTTAGAGTGTCGGGTAGGGGTTTAGAGTTTAGGTAGAATGTTCAGGTTCAAGGTTTGAGGTTTTGGGTTATGGTTTAGGGTTTAGGGTTTTGGTTTAGGGCTTAGGGTTTCAAGTTTAGGGTTTAGGGTTTAGGGTTTAGGGTTTAGGCTTTAGGGTTTAGGGTTTAGGCTTAGGGTTTAGGGGTTTTTAGGTTTTAGGGGTTTAGGGTTTAGGGTTTAGGGTTTAGGGGTTTAGTTTAGGTTTATTTTCAAGGCTCATGGATTAGGTTTGAGGTTTAAAGTTTAGGTTTTACAATTTAGGGATTTAGGTTTATGGTTTATGGTTTAGGGTTTAGGTTTAGGATTCAGTGTTAAGGTTTTATGGTTTTTGGTTTAGGATTTAGGGTTTTGGGCTTAATGTTTAGGATGTTGGGGTTTAGGGTTTAGCGTTTAGGTTTCAAGTTTTAGGTTTTAAGGGTTTAACGGATCGTGATTTTGAAAAATTCAGGATTTCAAAAATATTCCAATTTTGAAATAGTTAGGATTTTGAAAAATTCATGATTTTGAAAAAATTTGTATTTTCAAAATTTTGAAATTGATAAAGTCATGAATTTAAAAAGTTCAATTTTAAAAACAGTGATTTTTAAAAATTTGTAATTTTTGAAAAAGTCACGATTTTATTAAAAAGTTTAAATTTTGAAAAAGTAAAGATTTTGAAAATGTTAGGATTTAAATAAAAAAGGATATTCAAAACAGTTGGGATTTAAAAATCTCTTCAGTTTTGTAATTTCTGACTTATTTGAAAATTGCACCTTTTTCAAAATCTTTTCTTTTTGAAAATCCTAACTTTTTCAAAATTCTTGGCTTTTTCAAAATTAAAATTTTTTTAAATTACAATTTTTTTTTAAAATCCCAACCTTTTCATAATCCTGAGTTTTTTGAAAATCTCAAATTTTTCAAAAACCCTAAAAATTTAAAATCAAACTTTTTAGAATTATGAAATTCTATATTTTTCTAAAATTTCAAATTGTTTAAAATCTTAATTTGTTTGAAATTTACAACTTTATTTTGGAAAATAATGACTTTTTCAAAAAGAATGACATATTCAAAAATACAGAATTTCTGGAAAATCTAAATTATTCAAACTCTGACTTTTTTTATAAAATCCTTAAATTTTAACAAAGTTGAGATTTTTGAAACATGTGGTTTTAAAAAAAATTTTGACTCAAACAGACACAACGATTAAAAGTTATGACCTTTCCAAGTTCCTGCTAATTTTGGAGCATCACTACATTTTTTAATTCTTGAGTTTTTGAGATTATAAGTTTTTCGAAAATCCAACTTTTTCTAAAATTACAATTATTTCAAAAATCATTCGTTTTTGAAATGATTTTTTTTCAGAAATAACAACTTTTTCAAAATTCCTAAAATTTCTTAAATCTCAACTTTATCAAAATGCTGACTTTTTTTTTAAAAAAAAGAAAATCATATTTTTGAAATTAAAATATTTGGACTTTTGTAAATATCCTTAACTTATTCAAAAATCCCAACTTTTTCAAAAATCTTAAAGTTTTAAAAATCCCAACATTTTCCAAAATCTAATGACTTTTTGAAAATCCTGATTTTTCAAAAATTCAAACTTTTTGAAAATCTTCACTTTTACAACATCACAACTTTTTTGAAAATCTCAATTTTTTTAAAATCTCTTCTTTTCAAAAATTGTAACTTTTTTGAAAATGTATATTTTTTCAAAATCTTGACTTTTTCAAAAATCTAACTCTTCAAAAATACGAAAGCCCAACTCTTTCAAAAATCCCAACTTTTCAAATTACCTACTTTTTTTGAAATATTAATTTTTCAAAAACCCCAACTTGTTTGAAAATCTGAACATTTTCAAAGTCCCAACATTTTTAAATCTTGATGTTTTCAAAAAATAATAACTTTGTTTAAAATTACAAATTTTCAAAAGTCGTGACTTTTTTGAAAATCTCAAATTTTAAAAAATCTTGACTTTTTCAAAAATCTTGAATTTTTTAAAACACCAAATTTTTATAAATCTAACTATTTTAAGGTTTCTTCTATGTTGAGGGTTTAGGGTTTAGGTTTTAGGGTTTAGGTTTTTTAGGGTTTAGGGTTTAGTGATTAGGGCTCAAAGCTCACGGTTCGGGGATCAAGGTTTAGGGGTTCAAGAAATAGGTTTTAGTGTTTTTAGGGTTTAAGGCTTAGAGGTAACGGTTTAAGTTTTATTATTTAGGATTTAGGGTTTAGGCTTCATGGCATAGGGGTTTAGGGTTTAGGGTTTAAGATTTGGTGTTTAGAGTTTAGGTTTTGGTTTTATTTAGGGATTTGGGTTTAGTGTTTATGGTTGAGGGTATAGGATTTATGGTTTAAGGCTCAAGGTTTTAGGGTTTAGGGTTTAGAGTTTAGGTTTGGGTTTTAGGATCAAGGTTTATGGTTTAGGTTTGGGGTTTAGAGTTAGGTTTTCAGGTTTGGGTTCAAGGGGGTTTAAGGTTTATGGTTTAAGGTTTGGGGTTTAGAGTTTTTTAGGTTTTATGATTTAGGGATTTGGGTTTATTTTTTTATGTTTGAGGGTTTAGTTTTAGGATTTAGTGTTAAGGGTTTATGGTTTATAGTTTAGGATTTAGGGTTTTGGGTTTAGTTTTTAGGATGTTGAGGTTTAGTGTTTAGCATTTACAACTCAGGTTTTAGGTTTTAGGGTTTAAGGTTTAGGGGTTGCGAATTTTAAAAAGTCACGATTTAAAAAATATTCTTATTTTCAAAGATTTTGAAAAGTTAGGATTTTGAAAAAGTTATGCTTTTAAAAAAGTCTGTATTTTCAAAGATTTTGAAGTTATAAAGTCATGAATTTAAAAAAAGTTCACAATTTTTAAAAAACACATGATTTTTTAAAAAATTCTTAATTTTGAAAAATAAAATTTTTTTTAAAAATTTTTTTTTTTAAAAAGGTGGAATTTTGAAAATGTAAAGATTTTGAAATTATTAGGATTTTTAAAAGAAATAGGATATTTGACACATTTGAGATTTAAAAATCTCTTCAATTTTGTACTTCTAGACTTATTTGAAAATTGCTCCTTTTTTCAAAAATCTTTTCTTTTGGTTTGAAAAAATCCCAATTTTTGAAAAAATTCTTGGCTTTTTTGAAGTCACAATTTTTTTGAAATCCCAATTTTTGTTCAAAATCCCAGGATTTTTATAATCTTGACTTTTTGAAAAACTAAACTTTTTCAAAAAACCCTAAAAAAAAATTTTAAATTCAAACTTTTTAAGAATTATGAAATTCAATCTTTTTCAAAAATTGCAAATTCTTTAAAATCCTAAATTTATTGAAATTGACAACTTTTTGGAAAATAATGACTTTTGCAAACATCTTAACTTTTTTAAAATACCAACATTTTTAAAATCTTGAATTTTTTGAAAATTTTTTTTGAAAATTTTTAACTTTTACAAAATCTGAACTTTTTTCTAAAATCTTGAAAACTTTTTTAAAAAATCTAACTTTTTCAAAAATGCGAAAAGCCCAACTTTTTCAAAAATCCAACTTTTCAAAAATCTAACTTTTTTTCAAAAATCTAATTTTTTGAAAAACTTTCATTTCAAAAACATTTCAAAACTTTTTAAAAGTCCCAACATTTTTTAAATCTTAATGTTTTCACAAATAAAAAGTTTTTTAAAATTACATTTTTTCAAAAGTCGTGACTTTTTTAAAATCTCAAGGTTTTGAAAATCGACTTTTTCAAAAATCTTAACTTTTTGAAAATACCAAGTTTTTCAAAATATTTTTCAAAATCTAACTTTTTTAAAATTAACTATTTTAAGGTTTTAGGTTTTTATAGTTTCGGGGTTTAGTGTTTAGGGTTTAGGGTTTTTTAAAAAATTAGCTTTTTAAAAATTCAAGGTTTTTGGGGTTTTCAAGGTTTAGGGTTTAAGAAAGTATTTAGGGTTAGGATTTAAAAAGGTTTAGGATTTAAAGCGTTTGGGGTTCAAAAGGTTTTAAGGGTTGAGGGATTTTTTTAATTTTTCAAAAGGGTTTAAAGGGCTCAAATGGTTTATGATTGAGGGTTTATTTAACTTTTATAGTTTTTAGGAAGAGCATTTAGGGTTTTTTTAGGTTAGATGGTTTTTGGAGTTTAGGATTTAAATCAAAAGGTTTAGGAGTTCGGGGTTTAGGGTTTAGGTTTAGTGTTTTTAGGTTTAGGTTTAGGGTTTTAGGGTTCAAGGTTTAGGTTTAGGGTTTACATTTAAGGTTTTTAGGTTTAGGATTGAGGTTTAGTATTTAGATTTTTTTTAGGGTTTTATGATTTAAGGTATAGGGTTTAGGGTTTAGGGTTAGTTTAAGGCTTTAGGTTTACTTTTTAGGGTTTACTATTTAGGTTTAGGACTTTAAGGTTTAGGGTTTAGGGTTTGGTTTAGGGTTTGAGGTTTAGGTTTAGGTTTATAGGGATTTATGGTTTAGGGTTTATGGTTTATGGTTTGACGTCTAGGGTTTAGGGTTTAGAGATTAGTGGTTTATGTTGGGGTTTAGGGTTTAGGGTTTTAGCTAAGAGGGTTTAGGGTTTATGATTTAGGTTTAGGTTTAGGTTTAGGTTTTTTACAATTTATGGATTTAGGGTTTATGTTTTATGGTTTAGGTTTAGGATTTAGGGTTTGAGGTTTAGGTTTTTGGATGGTTTAGGGGTTTAGGGTTTAGGGGTTTAGGCTTTTAGTTTAGGGAGGGTTTAGGGTTTATGGTTTAGGTTTTAGGGTTTAGAGTTTAGGTTTTAGGATTTAGGGATTTGGGTTTATGGTTTATGGTTTTTAGGTTTAGGATTTAGGGTTTTGGGATTAGTGTTTAGGATGTTGGGGTTTAGTGTTTAGCATTTATGACTCAGGTTTCAGGTTTTTGGGTTTAGGGTTTAGTGGTTTGTGATTTTGAAAAGTCACGATTTAAAAAATATCTGATTTTGAAACAATTAGGATTTCAAAAAGTCATGATTTTCAAAAAGTTTGTATTTTCAAAGATTTTAAAAGTGATAAAGTCATGAATTTAAAAAGTTCACAATTTTTAAAAAAACTTCGTGATTTTTTTAAAATTCTTAATTTTTGAAAAAGTCACAATTTTATAAAAAGTTAAATTTTGAAAAAGTAAAGATTTTGAAAATGTTAGGATTTTTTAAAAATGGATTTTCAAAATAGTTGGGATTTAAAAATCTCTTTAGTTTTATAATTCCGACTTATTTGAAAATTGCATGTTTTTTCAAAATCTTGTCTTTTTGAAAATCCCAACTTTCTCAAAATTCTTGGCTTTTTCGAAATAACGACTTTTTTGAAATCCCAATTTTGTTCAAAATCCCAACCTTTTCATAATCCTGACTTTTTAAAATCTCAACTTTTTAAAAACCCTAAAATTTTTTTAAATTTGAACTTTTTTTAATTATGAAATTCTATCTTTATCTAAAATTGCAAATTCTTTAAAATCTAATTTTTTTGAAATTCACAACTTTTTGGAAAATAATGACTTTTTACAAAATCATGACATACTCAAAAATCTAGAATTTTGGAAAATCTAAATTATTCAAACTCCGACTTTTTTTTTTAAAATTTTGATATTTTAAAAAAGTTTAGATTTTGAAACATATGGTTTCAAAAAAAAATGGATTCAAACAAACACATGGAGTACAAGTTATGACCTTTTCAAGTTCTTTTTAATTTTGGCGCATCACTACATTTTTGAAATCTTGACTCTTTTGAGATTATAGACTTTTTCAAAAATCCCCACTTTTTAAAAATCACAAATTTTTCAAAACTCGCGACGTTTTCAAAAAACTAAAAACTTTTTCAAAATCCCAACTTTTTTAAAATTCCTAAATTTTCTAAAATCTCAACTTTATAAAAATGTCAACTTTTTTGAAAATCCTTACTTTTAAAAAATAAAGTTTTTTTGAAAATCACAAATATTAAAAATCGGGACTTTTAGGAATATCCCAACTTATTCATAAAAAATCACATTTTTAAAAATCCCAACATTTTCCAAAATCTTAACTTTTTCCAAAATCTTGACTTTTTCAAAAATCTTGACTTTTTCAAAAATCTTCACTTTTAAAAATAACAACTTTTGGAAAACCTTCAAATTTTTTTAAAAATCCCGTCTTTTCAAAAATCCTAACTTTTTTTAAAATGTCAAGTTTTTCAAAAATCCATACTTTTCAAAATTACGAAAAATCCTAACTTTTCAAAAATCCAGACTTTTTTGAAATATTCATTTTTGAAAACCCCAACTTGTTTGAAAATTTCTAAACATTTTCAAAGTCAACATTTTTTTAAATTTTGATGTTTTCAAAACTAAGAATTTTTTTAAAATTACAACTTTTTCAAAAGTCGTGACTTTTTGAAAATCTCAAGTTTTTGAAAAATCCTGACTTTTTTCAAAATTCTTGACTTTTTGAAAATCCCAACTTTTTCAAAAATACTGACTTTTTCCAAATCTTACTATTTTAAGGTCTCTATGTTTAGGGTTTAGGGCTCAGGGGATTTAGTGTTTAATGTTTAGGTTTTTGTGCTCAAGATTCAGGGTTTAGTATTTAGGGATTAGGGCTCAAAGCTCAAGGTTTAGGGTTTAAGAATTAGGTTTTAGGTTTTAGGGTTTAGGGTTAGGATTTTGGGCTTAGGTTTAGGGTTTGGGGTTCAAGGTTTATGGTTGAGGGTTTTACATTTAGGGTTTTAGGGTTTAGGGTTTATGGTTTTAGATTTAGAATTTAAATTTTTTAGGGTTTAAGACTTAGAATTTATGGTTTTAGAAGTAATTAGAGGTTAAGGTTTAGGGTATATGGGAGTATAGAATTGATAGCATAGGGGTCAAGGTTTAGGGTTTTAGGTCTCAATGTTCATGGTTCATGGTTCGAGGTTTTGGGGTTTAGCTAAGGAGTTTAGGGTTTAGGGTTTTGGATTAGGGCTCATAGTTCAAGGTATAGGGTTTAGGGTTAGGCTTAAGGCTTTAGGGTTAAGGTTTTAGGGTTTAAGACTTAGGGTTAGGCATTTAGGATTTATTGTTTAGGGTTTTGGGCTTAGGCTTTAGGCTTCAAGGCTCATGGATCATGGTTTGGGGTTTAAAGTTTAGGTTTTACAATTTAGGGATTTGGGTTTATGGTTTATGGCTGAGGGTTTAGTGTTTAGGATTCAGTTTTAAGGTTTTGGGCTTAGTGTTTAGGATGTTGGGTTTAGGGTTTTAGTGTTTAGGATGTTGGAGGTTTAGGTTTTAGGGTTTTGGGGTCGTGATTTTGAAAATTTTAGGATTTCAAAAATATTCCTATTTTGAAACAATTAAGATTTTGAAAAAATTCATGATTTTCAAAAAGTCTGTATTTTCAAATATTTTAAATTGATAAAGTCATGAATTTAAAAAGTTCACAATTTTTTAAAAACTTATTATTTTAAAAAAATTTTTAATTAATTTTTTGAAAAGTCACGATTTTATAAAAAGTTGGAATTTTGAAAAAGTAAAGATTTTGAAAATGTTAGGATTTTAAAAAAAAAATAGGATATTCAAAATAGTTGGGATTTAAAAATCTCTTCAGTTTTGTAATTCCCGACTTATTTGAAAATTACACCTTTTTTCAAAATCTTGTCTTTTTTGAAAATCCTAACTTTCTCAAAATTCTTGGCTTTTTCAAAATCACGAATTTTTTGAAATTCCAAATTTTGTTCAAAATCCCAACCTTTTCATAATCCGAGTTTTTGAAAATCTCAACTTTTTAAAAACCCCTAAAATTTTTAAAATCAAACTTTTTAGAATTATGAAATTCTATATTTTTTTTAAAATTTCAAATTCTTTAAAATCTTAATTTTTTTGAAATTCACAACATTTTGGAAAATAATGACTTTTTAAAAAAGAATGACATATTCAAAAATCCAAAATTTCTGGAAAATCTAAATTATTCAAAATCTTGACTTTTTTTTTTGAAAATCCTGATATTTGTAAAAGTTGAGATTTTTGAAACATGTGGTTTAAAAAAAAATGGACTCAAACGGACACAACGATTAAAAGTTATGACCTTTCCAAGTTCCTACTAATGTTGGTGCATCACTACATTTTTGAATTCTTGACTTTTTGAGATTATAAGTTTTTCGAAAATCCCAACTTTTTCAAAAATTGCAATTATTTCAAAAATCGTGACGTTTTCAAAAATGAAAACTTTTTAAGAAATGACAACTTTTTAAAAATTCCCAAATTTTCTTAAAATCTCAACTTTATAAAAAAAATGTTGACTTTTTTGAAAATAATTTTTTTTTAATTTTTTAAAAATCACAAATATTAAAAATCGGGACTTTTTGAATATACCGACTTTTTAAAAAATCTTAACGTTTTAAAAATCCCAACATTTTTAAAAACATTTTCCAAAAATCTGACTTTTAAAAATCTTCACTTTTACAACATCACGACTTTTTCGAAAATCTCAAAAATTTTAAAATTCCATCTTTTCAAATATCCTAACTTTTTGAAAATGTCGAGTTTTTCAAAATATCGACTTTTTAAAAAAAATCCTGACTCTCAAAAATGTGAAAATCCCAACTCTTTGAAAATCCCAACTTTTCAAAAATTCACGACTTTTTGAAATATTAATTTTTCAAAAACCCCAACTTGTTTGAAAATTATGAACATTTTTAAAGTCCCAACATTTTTTAAATCTTGATGTTTTCAAAAATAATAACTTTGTTTAAAATTCTAAACTTTTTCAAAATTTGTGACTTTTTTGAAAATCTCAAGTTTTTGAAAATCTTGACTTTTTCAAAAATCTTGACTTTTTAAAACACCAAGTTTTTTAAAATACCAACTTTTTCTAAATCTAACTATTTTAAGGTTTCCATGTTGAGGGTTTAGGGCTCGGGGATTTAGTGTTTAGGGTTTAGGTTATTGGGCTCAAGATTTAGGGTTTAAGGTTTAGTGTTTAGGGTTTAGTGATTAGGGCCTAAAAGCTCACAGTTCGGGGATCAAAGTTTAGGGGTTTGAGAATTAGGTTTTAGTGTTTAGGATTTATGGTTTAAGGTTCAGGGTTAGGGGTTTAAGTTTTATTATTTAGGGTTTAGGGTTTAGGGTTCATGGCTTAGGGATCAGGATTTAGGGTTTATGGTTTAAGATTTGGTGTTTAGAGTTTTGGTTTTACTATTTAGGGATTTGTGTTTATTGTTTATGGTTGAAGGTTTAGGATTTAGGGTTTGAGGCTCAGGGTTAGGGGTTTAGGGTTTAGAGTTTAGGCTTCATGGCTCAGGGATCAAGGTTTATGGTTTAAGGTTTGGGGTTTAGAGTTTAGGTTTATGATTTAGGGATTTGGGTTTATTGTTTATGGCTGAGGGTTTAGTTTTAGGATTTAGTGTTAAGGGTTTATGGTTTATAGTTTAGGATTTAGGGTTTTGGGTTTAGTGTTTAGCATTTACGACTCAGGTTTCAGGTTTTAGGGTTAAGGGTTTAGGGGTCATGAATTTGAAAAAGTCACGATTTCAAAAATATTATGATTTTGAAACAATTAGGATTTCAAAAAAGTTATGATTTTAAAAAAATTTGTATTTTCAAAGATTTTGAAAGTGATAAAGTCATGAATTTAAAAAGTTCACAATTTTAAAAAACTCGTGATTTTTTAATAATTCTTAATTTTGAAAAATCGTGATTTTATAAAAAGGTGGAATTTTGAAAATGTTAGGACTTAACAAAAATCTTGACTTTTTTGAAAATCATAACTTATCGAAAAATCCTGACTTTTCTGAAAATCTTCACTTTTATAAATTAAATTTTTTTTGGAAAACCTCGAATTTTTTAAAAAAATCTTTTGAAAATCATAACTTTTTAAAAAATATCAAGTTTTAAACAAAAATCCAGACTCTTCAAAATTATGAAAAATCCCAACTTTTAAAAAATCTAGAGTTTTTAGAAATATTCATTTTTCGAAAACCCCAACTTTTTGAAAATCTGAAAAGTTTCAACATCACAACATTTTTTAAATTTTGATGTTTTCAAAATTAACATTTTTTTAAAAAAATTGCAAATTTTTGAAAAGTCGTGACTTTTTGAAAATCCCAACTTTTTCAAAATACAAACTTTTTCCAAATCTTACTATTTTAAGGTTTCTAGGTTTAGGGTTTAATGCTTAGGGATTTATTGTTTAATGTTTAGGTTTTTGTGCTCACGATTCAACGTTTAGGGCTCAAAGCTCATGGTTCAGGGATCAAGGTTTTACGGTTTAAGAATTAGGTTTTAGGTTTTAGGGTTTAGTGTTCAAGGTTAGAATTTTGGGCTCAATTGTTTTAGGGTTTGGGGTTCAAGGTTTACGTTTGAGGGTTTTACATTTAGGGTTTAGTGCTCATGGTTTATGATTGAGGGTTTAGTATTTAGAATTTAATTTAGCATTTAGGGTTTAAGACTTATTTAGGGTTTAGGGCTATTAAAGCTTAATTTAGGGTTTATAGGGTATAGGGCTCATAATTTAGAGTTTATGGTGTAGGGGTCATTGTTTAGGGTTTAGGTCTTAGTTTGCATGGTTGAGGGTCCATGGCTCAGGGTTTGACATTTAGGGTTCTAAGTTTAGGTTTATAGCTAAAGATTTAGGGTTTATGGTTTTGGCTTAGGGCTCATAGTTCAAGGTATAGGGTTTAGGGTTAGGCCTAAAGCTTCAGGCTTCACTATTTAATATTTAGGGGTATAGAGGTTTAGTGTTTAGGGTTTAAAGGGTTTGGGTTTAGATTTTAGGTTTTTTATTTATTTAAGGATTTGGGTTTAAGGTTTAGGATTTAGGGATTTGGGCTTAGTGTTTAGGATGTTGGGGTTTAGGGTTGAGGGGTCGTGATTTTTAAAAAGTGAGGATTTCAAAAATATCCTGATTTTGTAACAATTAGGATTTCAAAAAATTCAGATTTTGAAATTGAAAACTCTTGAATTTCAAAGATTTTGAAATTGATAAAGTCATCAATTTAAAAAGTTCATAATTTTTGAAAAAGTCTCGATTTTATAAAAAGTTGGAATTTTGAACAAGAAAGATTTTGAAAATGTTAGGACTTAAAAAAAAATTAGGATATTCAAAACAGTTGGGATTTAAAAATCTCTTCAATTTTGTAATTCCCAATTTATTTGAAAATTGCACCATTTTTCAAAATCTTGTGTTTTTTAAAATTTCAACTTTATAAAAAAAAATTGGCTTTTTCGAAATCATGACTTTTTTGAAATTCTAAATGTTTTTTGAAATCCCAACCTTTTCATAATTCTTACTTTTTTAAAATCTTAACTTTTTCAAAAACCTTAGAACTTTTAAAAACAAATTAATTTTTTTTTGGAAAATTTTTTGATGATCAAAAAATCAAGAATTTCTAGAGAAAATCAACTTATTTGAACTCCGACATTTTTTTTGAAAATTTTGATATTTTAAAAAAGTTGATATTTTTGAAACATGTGGTTTCAAAAAAACGAACTCAAATGACACCGGAGCACAAGTTATGACATTTTCAAGTTCCTTTTAATTTTGGCGCATCATTACATTTTGAAAATCAAAACTTTTTTAGAAATTCAACTTTTTAAAAATTCCTTACCTATTAAAAATTGTGACTTTTGAATAACTTATTCAAAAATCCAGACTTTTTCAAAAATCTTGACTTTTTTGACGATTTAGGAATTTGGGTTTATGGTTTATCACTGACGGTTTAGGGTGTATGATTCAGTGTTAAGGGTTTATGGTTTATGATTTATTGATTTGGGAGGATTTAGTGATTTGGACTTAGTTTTAGATGTTTTAGGGTTTAGTGAAAAATCGTGATTTTTAAAAATATCTTGATTTTGTAACTTTTAGGATTTCGAAAAAGTCATGATTTTAAAAATTCATGTTTTAGAAGTTGCAAGATTAAGGGATTAGGGCTAAAGGCTTATGGTTTTAGGGTTGAGTTTTAGGGTTCGGGATCAAGATTTAGGGTTTAAAAATTAGGTTTTAGGGTTTAAGGTTAGGATTTAGGGCTCAAGTTTTATGGTTTGGGATTTGAAGTTTTTAGTTAAAGGTTTTGCATTTAGGGTTTAGCGCTCAAGGTTTACAAGCAATTAGAGCTTTAGTTAAGGATTTATAGGGCATGGGCTCAAAGTTTGGGCGTATGGGTAGGCGTTTAGGGTTTAGGTCTCGGTGTTCGTGGTTGAGGGTCATGACTAAGGGTTCGACGTTCGGGGTTATGAGTTTAGTTTAAGGGTTTAAGACACTAGCTAAAGGTTTAGGGTTTAGGCTTGGGTATCATTGTTCAAGGTTAGGGTATAGGGTTAAGGGTTAGGTCCTAAGGCTTTTAGGGTTTCACTTTGTTTAGGGTTTAGGGTTTAAGGCTGGGGTTATGGGTTTAGAGTTTATTCTTTAGGCTTTAGGGCTTTTGGTTTTTGTTTTTGGCTTCATGGCTCAAGGACTTTTCAGGGTTTAGGGGGTTTATTGTTTAGGGTTTACGGTTTAGAGTTTAGGTTCTATGATTTAGGGATTTGATTTTATGGTTTATGGTTTATAGTTTAGGATTTAAGGTTTTGGGTTTAGTGTCTAGGATGTTGGGGTTAAGGGTTTAGCTTTTATAACTAAAGTTTTAGGGTTTAGGGGTTGTAATTTTGAAAAAGTCACCATTTAAAAAAATCTGATTTTAAACAGTTAGGATTTAAAAAAGTCATGATTTTCAAAAGTCTATATTTTCAAAGATTTTGAAAGTGATAAAGTCATGAATTTACAAATTTCCCAATTTTTAAAAAAACTTGGGATTTTTAAAAAGTGGTAATTTTGAAAAAGTCACGATTTTATAAAAAGTTGGAATTTTGAAAAAGTAAATATTTTGAAAATGTTAGGATTTTTAAAAAATTAGGATATTAAAACAGTTTGGATTTAAAAATCTCTTCAGTTTTGTAATTTGAAGACTTATTTGAAAATTTCAGCTTTTTTGAAAATTCCAATTTTTCTAAATTCTTAGCTTTTTGAAATCACGAATTTTTTAAAAGTCCCAATTTTCATTCAAAATCCCAACCTTTTCATAATCCTAATTTTTTTAAAATCTCAACTTTTTCAAAAACCCTATTTTTTTGAAATTACAACTTTTTAGAATTATGAAATTCTATCTTTTTCTAGGAATTGTAAATTGTTTAAAATCTTAATTTTTTTGAAGTTCACAACTTTTTTGAAAATAATTACATTTCGAATATCATGACATATTCAAAAATCTAGAATTTCTGAAAATCTAAATTATTCAAACACCAAAAATTTTTTTAAATCCTGATATTTTAAAAAACTTAAAAAACATACTCAAATAGACACCAAAAAAAAAAATCCCAACTTTTTGAAAATGCAACTATTTCAAAAAGTGTGACATTTTTGAAAGTCACAAATATTTAAAATTGGGAGTTTTTTGAATATCCTAACTTATTGAAAAACCTGATTTTTTCAAAAATCTATTTTAACATTTTAAAAATCCCAACATTTTCCAAAAATCTTTAAAATAATTTTTGACATAAACTCTCAAATATTTTAAAATCCTGTCTTTTAAAAGAGCCTAACATTTTTTAAAATGTCGAGTTTTTCAAAAATCTAGACTCTTCAAATATTAAAAAAGCCCAAATCTTTCTAAAATTCTATTTTTTTGAAAACCCCAACTTGTTTGAAAATATGAACATTTTCAAAGTCCCAACATTTTTTAAATCTTGATGTTTTAAAAAATAACAACTTTGTTTAAAATTGCAACTTTTTCAAAAGTTGTGACTATTTTTGAAAATCTCAAGTTTTTGAAAATCCCGTCTGTATCAAAATCTTGACATTTTGAAAATCCCAAAATTTCAAAATACCAACCTTTTCCAAATCTAACTATTTTAAGGTTTCTACGTTGAGAGTTCAAGGCTAAGGGAATTTAGTGTTTAGGGTTTATGTTTTAGGGCTCGGGATTCGAGATTTAGGTTTTAGGGATTAGGGCTCAAGGCTTAGGGTTAAGGGTTGAGGTTTCGAGGTTTGGGGATCAAGGTTTAGGGTTTTAGAATTAGGTTTTAGGGATTAGGGTTTTGGGGTTAAGGCTTTTACATATAAGGTTTAGGGATCATTGTTTCAATTGAGGGTTTAGTATTTAAGATTTAGCATTTAGGGTTTTAGGGTTTAAGACTCAGAATTTAGGTTTAGGGTTTAAGGTTAGGGGCATAAGGCTTTAGGGTTCTTTGTTTAGGGTTTAGAGTTTATAGGACTAAGAGGTGTTTAGGGTTTAGGGTGTAGGTCTATGTGTTCATGGTTGAGGGTCCTTGGATAAGGGTTTGAGGTTCGGGGTTATGAGTTTAGAGTTTCGGGTTTTGGGTTTTGGGTTTTGGGATTAGTGATTAGGATGTTGGGCTTAGTGGTTTAGTGTTTACGACTCAAGTTAAAGGGTAGGGTTCACTATTTTTAAAAAGTCACAATTTCAAAAGTATCCTAATTTTGAAACAATTAGGTTTTGAAAAGTCATGATTTTCAAAAATTCTTTATTTTCAAAATTTTGAAAGTGATAAAGTCATGAATTTAAAAACTTCACATTTTTTCAAAAAAAAAAATTTAAAAAAATTGTAATTTTTGAAAAAGTCACAATTTTATAAAAAGTTGAAAATTTTAAAATGTTAGGATTTAAAAAAAAGGATGTTCAAAACAATTGGGATTTAAAAATCTCTTTAGTTTTGTAATTCTGACTTATTTGAAAATTGCACCTATTTTAGAAATCTTTTTTTTTGAAAAATGCCAACTTTCTCAAAATTCTTTACTTTTTAAAATCACAAATTTTTTAAAATGACGACTTTTTTGAAATCCCAATTTTTGTTCGAAATCCCATCCCTTTTATAATCCGACTTTTTGAAGATCTCACCTTTTTCAAAACCCTAAAGCTTTTGAAATTGAAACTTTTTAGAATTATAAAATTCTATCTTTTTCTAAAATTGCAAATTATTTACAATCTTATTTTTAAAAATTCACAACTTTTTGGAAAATAATGACTTTTTAAAAAATCATGACATATTTCTGGAAAATCTCAATTATTAAATCTAGCACTTAGTGTTTAAGACTCAAATTTTAAGGTTTAGGAGCAATTAGAGCTTAGGGTTTAAGAGCAATTAGAGCTTAATGTTTAGCGTTTATATGGTATATGGCTCAAAGTTTAGTGTTTAGGTTGTAGGGGTCATGGTTTAGGGTTTAGGTATTAGTGTTCATGGTTGATCGTCGATGGATAAGGGTTCGAGGTTTGGGGTTATGAGTTTAGGGTTTAGGGTTTTGGCTTAGGGCTCACGGTGCAAGTTATAGGGTTTAGGGTTAGGCCTAAGGCTTTAGGGTTCGGTGTTTAGGGTTTAAGACTCGGGGTTAGGGGTTTAGGGTTCATTGTTTAGGGTTTAAGGCTTAGGGTTTAGGGTTTGGGCTTCATGGCTCAAAGATCAGGGTTTATTGTTTAAGGTTTGTGGTTTAGAGTTTAGGTTTTACGATTTAGGGATATGGGTTTATAGTTTATGGCTTTGAGGGTTTAGGGTTTTGGGCTTAGTGCTTAGGATGTTGGGGTTTAAGGTTTGGCATTTATGACTCATGTTTCAGGTTTAAGGGTTAGGATTTAGAAAAATGTCATGATTTTCAAAGTGATAAAGTCATGAATTTAAAAAGTTCACAATTTTTCAAAAACTCATAATTTTTAAAAATTCGTAATTTTTGAAAAAAGTCGCGATTTTATTAAAAATTGGAGTTTTAAAAATGAAAAATTTAAAAATGTTAGGATTTTAAAATAATTAGGATATTCAAAACAATTGGGATTTAAAAATCTCTTCAGTTTTGTAATTTCTAACTTATTTGAAAATTGTAGCTTTTTTCAAGAAAATCTTGTCTTTTTAAAATCCCAACTTTCTCAAAGTTCTTGGCTTTTTGAAATCTAACTTTAGGGTTCAAGGTACATGGTTCTTTGTTAGGCCTAAAGTTAGGGTTTTTGAAATCTAACTTAAAGGACTAAGATGAATGACCATGTTGTACCGGATAGGTGGGCGAAGTCAAAAATCTAACAAGGCTTGGATATCAACACAATCTCACGACAAAGTCCTCCAACAAGGTATACTTAGAATTGACTCAAGTGCGATAACAAGCCAAGTGCATTGAAAAGTGGAAGTCACAATTAGATACAACGCAACAACGCTGCCAAGATATCTTAACCAAGCAAGTAAGGTGTCAATATCAAGACAACATCATGGAGATATATTTAATGCGTTATCAACACTTGTCAAAAAACCTAGATGACGTCAAAACTATAATCAAGTAGAAGGTATAACAAGAAGTCTACGATGATGTGATCAGCGTAACCGTGCAATAGAGGGATTTATACTACATGCCCAAAGAATGGGGGATGCAATGTAAATGCCAATATTAAGCGACTAAAATGCAATCAAAAGTCAACAAACTAGGGAGAGACAAAATGACAAAACTGACCCATAACAATGATGAAGATCTTTAAATCAAAATCGCAGGATCTGCCAAAGATGTGAAAATGTACCCACCCGTATTAGTCATTTAACACTCCAACCGTAAACATGGATGAGTGTAAACGTACAAAAAAAGCAGCTAGCACTATCTCGTGACATGACCCGCAAAAGTATGCCTCTATTTAACTTCCAACGTGGAAAGTTGGAATGCATGGGTGTAGATCAAGAACATGTGAAAATAGACTTAGTTTCACTTGGGCGAGCTTCTCCTTGTTTAAAAAATGAGAAGGAAGCTAATCTAAGTAATATGTTTTTCTAGATTCGTGATGAAAGACACTCGAGATCAAACTTGGGATGAGTTCATTACCGTGTTCGAAAAACATGACGCTGAATCAAACAAGTTATCACTTTGTGATGGTGAAGCACGCGCATGGACTAGTAAAGTTGGCCTCTAGAAAAAATGGCTTTCCTTATAGGTTCTCTCAACTAGGTGTCACAAAAAAAAATATCCACGAGCGAGACAATTAACCCAAACAGTCATGACTATCTTGGGAGTATCTCAACTTTGCTTCCTTTAAGTACAGTCATTTGGTGTTATTTACATAACATCGGATCATTCCCCAATTTGTGGGATTTGAAAATGGGAATGATCCTCCAGAGAAGGTTTGTTCCTCTTCCTAATCCTAGTGCTAAACTACTTCTAAGGAAGGAAATGTGACTATCTACTCCTAATCTAACAATTCCAAGGGACCAACGAGAGAGAGCATGAAAATAAAAAATACTACACTACACGGTGAAAACACCGAGAAAAGGGAAGCTGCTGATAAAAAACTCAACAACCTAAAATAGAGAGAGGTGAGCAATGGAGAGGATGGACAGATGCAACACGGACCAAGGGAACACCATTTCGAACCCCTTGAACACAACTCCCAAAACCTACAATGGACATCAGAGATATGCAAAGTATACCCTGCAATGGTGAGGCAAGGAGAGAAAACAAAATGAGTAAAGGATGGATAAAACTTATCACAAAACAAATTTTATTGCTCCAGGAGTTCACACAATACACTATTAATGGACAAGAGGCAAGAAAATACCATTACAGAGCAAGGGAAGGCTTAAACTCCTCATTCAACCACGGAGAAGAAAGAGAGAGAGGGCGGGGAAGAAGAATGAACAACAACATTATAATGAATCTTGCCCCTGTATTTATAGATTTGATCGGAGAGAACAAAGAGAGAAAGAGAAGCGTGAAAACTAAATCGTATAGCATAAACCAACCCTTAACACTGAATCCTAAACCCTAAACGCTAAACCCTCAGCCATAAACCATAAACCTAAATCCATAAATCATAAAACCTAAACTCTAAACTCAAACCTTAAACGATAAACCTTGTTTCCATAAGCCGTGAAGCCTAAACCCTAAACCCTAAACTATGAATCATACAACCTTAGGCCGGACCCTAAACCCCGAACCTACCTTTAACCATGAGCCCTTAGCCAAAATCCTAAACCCTAAACCTCTAGCTAGAGACCTAAACCATAAACCCTAACTCATAACCCCGAACCTCGAACCATGAACCTCAACCATGAACACTAAGACCTAAACACTAAACCCTGACCCATACGCCCTAAACCCTAAACTCTGAGCCCTATACCCTATAAATCCTAAACCTTAAGCTATAATTGCTCCTAAACCCTAAATTCTAAGTCTTAAACCCTAAAACCCTAAATGCTAAATCCTAAATACTAAACCCTCAATCATAAACCATGAGCCCTAAACCTTAAATGTAAAACCCTCAACCATAAACCTCAAACCCTAAACCCTAAAACTTGAGGCCTAAATCGTAACCATAAACTCTAAAACCCAAAACCCAAAACCTTGATCCCCTAACCCCTCAACCTCAACCCTAAACCCTAAACACTAAATCCCATGAGCCCTTAACCCTCAACTTAGAAACCTGAATATAGTTAGACTTGGAAAAAGTTGGTAAAAAGTTGGTACTTTTTAAAAAAAGTTGGGATTTTCAAACCCAAAAGTCAAGATTAAGCCACTTCCTAAACACTAACCCCACTTAAAACCCTAAAACCTGGAAAAAGTTGGTATGAAAAAGCATTAACTAACCCTTAACACTAAGAATAAAACCTAAACCTTAAACCCTCAGCCATCCTAAACCTTAAAAAACCCCTGAACCTAAGCCTTCCACCCTAATCTATAAACCCTAACCCCAAATCCCGAGCCTAAAAACGTAAACCCTAAATCACGAACCTAAAAGCGGGATTATAAAAATTTCAAATTTTTCAAAAAGTCGTGATTTTGTAAAAGTAAAGATTTTCAAAAAAGTCAAGATTTTCCAAATATTCAAGATTTTGGAAAATGTTAGGATTTTTGAAATGTCAAGATTTTTTTAAAAGTCGGGATTTTTGAATAATTCAGTGCTAATCGAAAAATTCTCAATTTTTAATATTCACGATTTTTGAAAAAATGTAATTATTTTAAAAAGTATTTCAAAAAAGTCGGCATTTTTAATAAAGTTGAGATTTTAAAAAATTCAGGAAATTTTAAAACGTTGGGATTTCGGAAAAAGTTTTTATTTTTGAAAATGTTGCGATTTTTGAAATAGTTGTGATTTTCAAAAATTTGGGATTTTCAAAAAAGTTGGGATTTTCAAAAAACTTAGAATATCAAAAGAGTCAATATTTGAAAAATTTAGTGATGCGCCAAAATTAGCAGGAACTTGAAATGGTTATAACTTGTGCTTCATGTATCCGTTTGATTTCGCTTTTTTTAAACCACATGTTTCAAAAATCTCAATTTTTAAAAAAATCAAGATTTTGAAAAAATGCGGATTTTGAATAATTTAGATTTTCAAAAAATCTTGATTTTGAATATGTCATGATTTTTGAAAAGGTCATTATTTTTGAAAAAGTCTTTATTTTCTAAACAGTTATGAATTTCAAAAAAATAGGATTTTAAATAATTTTCAATTTTAGAAAAAGATAGAGAGGGCTTTTTAAAAAGTTGAGATTTTCAAAAAAGCAAGGATTACAAAAAGGCTGGGATTCTGAAAAAAATTGGGATTTCAAAAAAGCCAACAATTTTTAAAAAGTTGGGATTTTTTTGAAAATTCTAACATTTTCATAATCTTTACTTTTTCTAAATTCCAACATTTTATAAAATCGACACTTTATCAAAAATTACAAATTTTTAAAAATTGTGAACTTTTTAAAATCATGACTTTCAAAATCTTTGAAAATACTAACTTTTTGAAAATCATGACTTTTTTGAAATCCTAGCTGTCACAAAATTGGGATATTTTTGAAATCTTGACTTTTTAAAATCACGACCCCTAAAACATGAAACCTGATTCAAAAACCCCTAACACTTAATCCTAAACCCTAAACCCTCAGCCATAAACCATAAACGCAAATCCCTTAATCGTAAAACCTAAACTCTAAACCCCAAACCTTAAACCATTAACCCTAAAAACCTATCCACTGAGCCATGAAGCCTAAACCCTAAACACTAAGAAGTAAGCTGCTAACCCCGAGCCTTAAACCCTAAACCCTAAACTCATAACCTTGAACCTCAAACACTTTGAGCCATTGAATTCTAACTATTTAATCACGACTTTTTGAAATTCTAACTGTTTCAAAATCACGATAATTTTGAAATCATGACTTTTTAAAAACCACAACCCCTAAACCCTAAACCCTAAAACATGAAACTTGATTCGTAAACCCCTAACACTTTGAATCCTAAACCCTAAACCCTTAGCCATAAACCATAAACCCAAATCCCTAAATCATTAAACCTAAACTCTAAACCCCAAACCTTAAACGTTAAGCCCTAAAACTTGATCCCTGAGCCATGAAGCCTAAGCACTAAACGCTAAACCTAATTTGAGCCTTAAACCTTAAACCCTAAATAGTGAACCCTAAAGCCTTAGGCCTAACCCAAAACCCTATACCTTGAAGCTGTGATCCCTAAGCAGAAATGCTAAACCATAAACCTTTAGCTAGAGACCTAAACTCTAAACCCTAAACTCATAACCTTGAACCTCAAACCCTAAGCCATGCATCCTTAACCATGAACACTAAGACCTAAACCCTAAACCCTGTCCCTATAACTTGAATCATGAGCCCTAAGACAAAACCCTAAACCATAAACCCTAAATTAATAACCCGAATATTAAACCCCGAGCCATAGACCCTCAACCATTAATACCGAGACCTAAACCCTAAACCCTTACTACCCCTACGCCCTAAACCCTAACATTTGAGCCCTATACCAGATAAACCCTAAACCTTAAGATCTAATTGCTCGTAAACCCCAAATTTTGAGTCTTAAATGCTAAATCATAAATACTAAACCATCAATCATAAACCATGAGCCCTAAACCCTAAATTTAAAATCCTCAACCATAAACCTCGAACCCCAAACCCTAAAACATGAGCCCTAAATCCAAACCCTAAACCCTAAAACCTAACTCTTAAATCCTAAACCTTGATCCCTGAACCTTGAACCTCAACGCTAAACCCGTAAACTTGAATCCTTACCCCAAGCCCACGAGAGCTAATCCCTAAACCCTAAACCCTGAATCCTAAGCAAGAAACCTTAACATAGTTAGATTTGGAAAAAATTTGTATTTTGAAAATTTTGGGATTTTCAAAAAGTCAAGATTTTCAAAAACTTGAGATTTTAAAAAAAGTCACAACTTTTGAAAAGCGTTGCAATTTTAAATAAAGTTGTTGTTTTTGAAAACATCAAGATTTAAACAATGTTAGGTCTTTGAAAATCTTCATATTTTGAAACAAGTTAGGTTTTTGAAAAATGAATATTTCGAAAAAGTTAGGATTTTTGAAAAGTTGGGATTTTCGAAAGCGCTGGGCTTTTCACATTTTTGAAGAATCTAGATTTTTTAAAAGTCAAGATTTTTGAAAAACTCGACATTTTAAAAAAATTTAGGATATTTGAAATAACGGGATTCTAATTTTTTTGAGATTTTCCAAAAAGTCATGATTTTGTAAAAGTCAAGATTTTTGAAAAAGTCAGGATTTTTGAAAACTCGAGATTTTCAAAAAAGTCAAGATTTTTGAAAATATTGGAATTTTCAAAATATCAGATTTTCGAATAAGTCACGATATTTAAAAAAATCTCAATATTTAATATTTACAATTTTTGAAAGAACATAATTTTTAAAGAAGTACAAATTTTTTAAAAAGTCAAGATTTCAAAAATGTAGTGATGCGATAAAATTAGCAAAGTAACTTGAAAAGGTCATAACTTGTGTTGTAGGTGTCCGTTTCATTTGAATCCACATGTTTTAAAAATCTTAACTTTTTGAAAATATTAGGATTTTTAAAATATATTGATTTTTAAAAAAATTGGGAGTTTAAATAATTTAAAATTTCCAAAAATGATCAAATTCCAATAAGTTGGGCATTACAAAACTGAAGAGATTTTAAATCCCAACTCTTTTGAATATCCTTTTTTAAATCCTAAAATTTTAAAAATTCCAAATTTTTGTAAAATCGTGACTTTTTGAAAAATTAATTATTTTAAAAAATCATTGTTGTATAAAATCGTGAACTTTTTAAGTTCACGACTTTATCACTTTAAACATCTTTGAAAATACAAATTTTTGGAAAATTAGAATTTTTGAATTCCTAATCATGATTTTTTAATAATTACGACACATAAACCCTAAAAACTAAGCCCAAAACACTAAATCCTAAACCCCTCAGCAATAAACCATAAACCCAAATTCCTAAATCATAAAACCTAAACTCTAAACCCCAAACCTTAAACCATAAACCCTAAGAACCCGGATCCCTCGAGCCATGAAGCCTAAACCCTAAACGCTTAGCAATAAAACATAAACAATAAACCCTAAACCCTAAACAAGTGAAACCTAAAATCTAAGCCCTATACCCTATAAAGACCTTAAGCTCTAGTTCCTCTTAAACAATCAATTCTAAGTCTTAAAACCTAAAACCCTAAATGCTAAATCCTAAATATTAAACCCTCAATCGTAATCCATCAGCCCTAAACCCTAAATGCTAAACCCTCAACCGTAAACCTCGAACCCCAAACCCTATAACACTGAGCATTAAATCCTAACCCTAAAACCTAAACCCTAAACCCTAAAACCTGATCCCCGAACCCTATTAAAACACGAGCCACGAGCCTTGAATTCTAACCCTAAACCCTAAAACTTGAAACTTGAGTCGTAAACACTAAACCGTAAACCTGAACATCCTAAACACTAAGCCCAAAACCCCAAATCCTAAACCATAAATCATATACCCTTAACACTAAATCCTAAACCATAAACCCTACGTGATAAACCATAAACCCAAATTGCTAAATCGTAAAACCTAAACTCTAAACCCCAAACCTTAAACAATAAACCCTAAACCATTATCCCTAAGCCATGAACCGTAAACCTTAAACCCTCGAACCTTGAACTCGAGCTATGGACCCTCCTCAACTATGAATACCGAGACCTAAACCCTAAACTCTTAATAGCCCTAAACCTTAAGCTCTAATTACTCCTAAACCCTAAAACCCTAAATGTTAAATCCTAATTACTAAACCCTAAAACCCTAAATGCTAAATCCTAATTACCAAACCCTAAATTTTGAGTCTTAAACCCTCAACCGTAAACCTCGATCACCAAACCCTAAAATATAATTCTTAAACCCCAAACTTTGATCCCTAAACCCGAACCCTAAAGCCTTGCACCCTGATCCATAAACCCTAAACCACAAATCCTGAGCCTAAAAAAGTGAAGATTTTTGAAAAAGTCAGGTTTTGAGAAAAGTCAGGATTTTCAAAAATTCAAGATTTTGGAAAATGTTGGGAATTTTGAAATGTCAAGATTTTTGAAAAAGTTAGGATTTTTGAATAAGTCAGGCTATTGGAAAAAGTCTTGATTTTTAATATTTATGATTTTTGAAAAAATGCAATTATTTTAAAAAGTATTTCAAAAAAGTCGGCATTTTTGATAAAGTTGAGATTTTAGAAAATTCAATAAATTTTAAAACGTTGGGATTTCAGAAAAAGTTTTTATTTTTGAAAATGTCGCAATATTTGAAATAGTTGCGATTTTCAAAAAAAATTGGGAGTTTCAAAAAGTTGGGATTTTCGAAAAACTTATAATATCAAAAGAGTCAATATTTGAAAAATGTAGAGATGTGCTAAAAGTAGCAGGAACTTGAAATGGTTATAACTTGTGCTTTATGTATCCGTTTGAGTCCTTTTTTTTAAATCAAATGTTTCAAAAATCTCAATTTTTTTAAAATATCAAGATTTTTAAAAAAATGTGGGAGTTTGAATAATTTAGATTTTCGAAAAATTATGGATTTTTGAATATATCATGATTTTTGAAAAAGTCATTTTTTTCTAAAAAGTTATGAATTTCAAAAAAATTAGGATTTTAAAGAATTTTCAATTTTAGAAAAAGATAGAGGGATTTTCAAAAAGTTGAGATATTTTAAAAGCAAGGATTATGAAAAGGTTGGGATTCCGAACAAAAATTAGGATTTCAAAAAAATCGTGATTTCAAAAAAGCCAACAATTTTTAAAAAGTTGGGATTTTTTTAAAATTCTAACATTTTAAAAATCTTTTTACCTTTTCAAAATTCCAACATTTTATAAAATCGACACTTTATCAAAAATTAAGAATTTTTAAAAATTGTGAACTTTTTAAAATCATGACTTTAGAAATCTTTGAAAATACTAACCTTTTGAAAATCATGACTTTTTGAAATCCTAGCTGTTACAAAATAGGGATATTTTTGAAATCATAACTTTTTTAAAATCGGGACCCCTAAACCCTAAACCCTAAAACATGAAACCTGATTCAAAAACAACCTGACACCGAATCCTAAACCCTAAACCCTCAAGCATAAACCATAAACCCAAATCCCTTAATCGTAAAACCTCAACTCTAAACCCCAAACCTTAAACCATAAACCCTAAACCTGTAAGCCCTAAACCCTAAACACTAAAAAGTAAACCGCTAACCCAGAGCCTTAAACCCTAAACCCTAAACCTTGAACCAACCCTAAGCCAAAACCCTAAACCCTAAACCCTAAACTCATAACCTCGAACACTAAGCCATGGACCCTAAACACGACCCATATGCCAAACCGTAAACACGAGCCCTATACGATATAAACCCTAAACCTTAAGCTCTATTTGCTTCTAATCCCTAAATTTTGAGTCTTAAACCCTAAATGAAAAATTCTAAACCGTAAACCCTAAGACCTAGACCCTAAACTCTTAGCCCTATACCCTATAAAAACCTTAAACCTTAAGCTCTAATTCCTCCTAAACCCTAAAATCGTAAACCCTCAATTGTAAACCATTAGCCCTAAACACTTTGAATGGAAAACCCTAAATCGTAAACCTCGAACCCCAAACCCTAAAACATGAGCCCTAAACCTTAACCATAAACACTAAAACATGAGCCCTAAACCCTAAACACTAAATCCGATGAGGCCCTAAACCCTAAACCCAAAAACCTTAAAATAGTTAGATTTGGAAAAAGTTGGTATTTTGAAAAAATTAGGATTTTCAAAATCTCTCAACATTTTTGAAAAAGTCAAGATTTTATAAAACTTGAGATTTTAAAAATGTTGGGACTTTGAAAATGTTCAGATTTTCAATAAAGTTAGGGTTTTTGAAAAATGAATATTTTTAAAACGTCAAGATTTTTGAAAAGTCAAGATTTTTAAAGAGTCAGGATTTTTGAAAAAGTCAAGATTTTTGAAAAATTCGTCATTTTAAAAAAGTTAGGATTTTTGAAAAGACGAGATTTTAAAAAATTGAGATTTTCCAACAAGTCGTGACTTTGTAAAACTGAAGATTTTTGAAAAAGTTATAATCTCAAAAGAGTCAAGATTTCAAAAATGTAGTGATGCGCCAAAATTAGTAGGAATTTGAAATGGTTATAACTTGTGCTCCGGGTGTCCGTTTGAGTCCATTTTTTAAACCACATGTTTCAAAAATCTCAACTTTTTTAAAATATCAGAATTTTAAATTAAAAATTATGGATTTTTAAATATATCATGATTTTTGAAAAAGTCATTATTTTCCAAAAACTTTTGAATTTAAAAAAATTAGGGTCTTACAGAATTTGCAGTTTTAGAAAAAGATAGAATTTTAAAAAAAAATTAAAAGTTCGTATTTCAAAAATTTTAGGGTTTTTGAAAAAGTTTAGATAATATTAAAAAAGTCAAGATTATGAAAAGGTTAGGATTGTGAACCAAAAGTGGTATTTCATAAAGGTTGTGATTTGAAAAAGCCAAGAATTTTGAGAAGGTTGGGATTTTCAAAAAAGATAAGATTTTGAAAAAGGTGCAATTTTTAAATAAGTCGGGAATTACAAAATTGAAGAGATTTTTAAATCCCAACTGTTTTGAATATCCTAATTTTTTTAAAAATCCTAACATTCTCAAAAATTGAGATTTAAGAAAATTTAGGAATTTTTAAAAAGTTTGAATTTTTGAAAAAAAAATTGAATTTTGAAAATGTCGTGATTTTTTAAATAGTTGCTATTTTTGAAAAAGTATAATCCCAAGATTTCAAAAATGTAGTGATGTGCCATAATTAGTACGAACTTGAAAATGTCATAACTTGTGCTCTGGGTGTCCATTTGAGTCCAATTTTTATTTGAAAACACATGTTTTAGAACTTTCAACTTTTTTAAAATATCAGGATTTTCAAAACAAAGTTACGAGTTTCAATAATATAGATTTTCCAAAAATTTAGATTTTTTAATAATTCATGATTTTTGAAAAAGTGATTATTTTCCAAAAAGTTGTGAATTTAAAAAAAATTAGGATTTTAAAGAATTTGTAACTTTTAACAAAATCGAGATTCCCTCAACTTAGAAACCTCAAAATAGTTAGATTTGGAAAAAGTTGTCTTTGTCCTTACCTATGTCTTTTTTTGTATGCGGATAAAATTGAAACTTGTTAAGTTTATTTTTGTCTTTGTCCATACCTATGTTTCTTTTTGAAGCGCCTAAGTTTGCTAATTTCGACTCAACTTCAAGATCTATTTTTGGGGGTCTTCTCCTCAACTAGGGAATCCTCTTCTTCATCCAATTTCGGAGGAGGGAGGCCATACATATCCACATCAGGCCATACAACAACTTTATGTTGCCCGAAGTGGATGCATATCCCACATCGAAAGGATTATCTATGTCTAAAACAAATCTTTGCTCTCCTAAGTTAGGGTCAACGACTTTTGTTTCTTCTTCGCGCTTGTGCGGAAGTTTAGCTCCTAACGCCAAGACTCTCGTGAGTACTTGATTTTTGTTATAATACAAGAGTTCGTTAAATTTGTTTAGGTCTAACCTTTGTTGTTCTCCCAAAGAATCCAACTCTTCTCTACTATGATTGATTAACGTCTCTGTATTGTTCTACTTGACTTGAGAGAAGAGCGGTCCTAAATTGTTCCGTTAAATGGGAAATCATTGAAAGGATTAGCTCTGCATTAAGCTCATTGGATTTTGTTGCCATTTTAAAAGTCTAAGCATTACTAGCTAATACTTAGATGCAAACACTATGTGAAAATCTTGACGAAGATCTTGAAATCAAAATCGTAGGACTGCCAAAGATGTGAAAAAGTACCCACCCGCTTTAGTCATTTAACACTCCAACCGCAAACATGGATGAGTGTAAATGTACAAAAAAGTAGCTAGCACTATCTCTGACATGACCCACAAAGTATGCCTCTATTCGACTTCCAATGTGGAAAGTAGGAATGCATGGGTGTAGATTAAGAACATGTGAAAATAGACTTAGTTTCACTTAGGAAGAGCTTCACCTCGTTTAAAAAATGAGAAGGAAGCTAATCTAAGTAATATGTTTTTCTAGATTCGTGATGAAAGACAATCAGATCAAAATTGGGATGAGTTCGTTACCGTGTTCGAAAAACATGATGCTGAATCCAAACAAGTTATCACTTTGTGATGGTGAAACGACGCGCATGGACTAGTAAAGTTGGCCTCCAGAAAAAATGGCTTTCCTAATAGGTTCTCTCAACTAGGTGTCACAAAAAAATATCCACGAGCGAGACGATTAACCCAAACAGTCTGATTAACTTGGGAGTATCTCGACTTTGCTTCCTTTAAGTACAGTGATGAGGCAATGAATGTGTCCATCATGTACTTTTAAGAATTGCATAGGGATAACTTGCAACAATAACTCACAAGGCGTACTAGTCAAGTGGGTAAGCAAGGCGCTTCCGTTTCATCCACGAGGTTACTTAGTAGTGGACTACTTTGGGATTTCTGGAATCACACCCATTGTTATAGCTTAAGGCGTTATGCCAAAGGGGTTATGTTAAATCTTTAAATCGTTGACACATAGGAACTCTTCAAAGCTGAAGAAAAAACTCATTACTGAATGCAAAAAACCAAGAAAAACACATAAATTGTTTTTTTTTTTTTCAGATTTTGCTACCCTAACACGAATGTCTAAATGGATCTATAAATTTTGAAATCCTCGACCGACAAGAACTTTGCAAAGGTTAAGAAAAATACCCATTACCGAATGCAAAAAATTAACAAAAACCCATAAATGGTTTTTTCAATTTTTTTACAACCCTGCACCAATGTCGAATGGATCTATAAATATTCAAATCTATGACACACAAAAACTCCAAAGCTAAAGAAACAAACTAATTACGAATGCAAAAAACAAGAAAAAATAGAAAATGGGTTTCTTAGATTTTCTACCACCCGACATTGATGTTAAAATGGATCTATAATTTTCAAATCCTCGACACACATGAACTCTGCAAAGCCAAAGAAAAAACCTATTATCGAACACAAAAACCTAGAAATAGTTTTTTTAGATTTTTCTCTGTACCTCGACACGAATTTCTAAATGGATCGACAAATGTTGAAATCCTCAATAGACATGAACTCTGCAAATCTGAAAGAAAAACCCATTACCGAATGAAAAAACCCAAAAATGAGTTTTTTCAAATTTTCTACCATCCTAGCACGAGATATGTAAATTGATCCATAAATATTTAATTCCTCGACACAAGAAATATTTAAAGCTGAAAAAAAACCCATTACCGAATGCAAAAAACCAAGAAATAGTTTTTTCAGATTTTTGCCACCCCAAAACGTATGTATAAATGGATTTGAGGATTTGAAGATTTATAGCTCCATTTATGAGGTCATCTGTAGAGGAGTAGTCCAATTAGATGGGTCAGTAGTAACCACAATGGGAATTATCAAGGATCTGAGTCTCACTCTACATGGTTTCCAGTGTGATTGTTTTGCAAAACATGTCAATCATAGACTTGCCACCACATTTTGCTTTGTGTGCGTCTAGAGACTTCATAGCTAAAATTAGAGGCTACATGTCTGCTAATTGGTCACATATGTTCTTTAGGACAAACTATGGGGTGAAGGCCACAATCAGATTTGAATCTATTGCTGATTATCATATTGAATCCTATGTGCCTAGCCCAATCAATGCCAACTACTCAGCTTTTGATTAAGAAGACCTCCTAAACACTAATGAAATAGATACCAAAGTGGGATGTATCCCAAACTTGACCCTAGATGAGTGGCCAACAAAAGTCATTCTTTTGACTCCTATAGGGAAATGAAAGAATTTGAGCTAGGTCTCTACTACTTACATGAAGAGAACTAGCCTCTTCTTGACCTAATCAAATTAGAATACAAGGATGACAATGAGGTATGACAATTGTTCTTTGATGGTTCAAGGAGTAGACAAGGAGTTGGAGGAGGAGTCATGATTGTGTTTCCCGGAGGTATGGGATATTATTTAGCCTTGATTCAGTTCGCTTTCTCAAATAACACCCCTTGAATATAAGGCTTTAGTCCAATGTCTTCATTGGGCAAGGAAAGTGGGAATCAAGAACTTGCAAGTATTCGGTGTGAGTGAACTGGTTGTTAATTAGGTCAAAGGACTTAATGCTATAAAAATGTCCTACTCAAAAACTACAAGAGTAGGGTATGATTTTACAGGAGATTGGAGTACATTTTAATATTTTCTTCTATCTCTCTCCTAATATTTTGCTCTATAAATTGTAAGGGGTTTGCATGTCCAAAGATCGTTGATCAATTTTTCTCTCCCATACACCCATTCTTCTTCTCAAGATCTATAATGTCTTTCTCCGACATACAATGTACTCTATATACTTCATGAGCAATAAAAATTATGTTTTGTCCTAGTTATTTTAACCTTTGCATGATTTTTGTCTCCCTTTCCTCTCATTGCAGCGGGGTGTTTTGTGCATATTTCCTTGTTATTACCTAATTTTGGTGTGTTGTGCTCATTTAAGAATGATGTATTGGATGTAATTTAGTTTGTAGTGTAGGTCCACCCTTTCTAGGTTCTTGGTGTATCACTTGCTCTTAGTGTATGTGCAAGGTATGTTAGTGCAAGGAATGTTAGGAGCAGGAACCAACTTTTTCCAGAGAGTTATCCCATGTTGTAATGTCCCACACTCGGGGTATCTCTATGTTATGCAATCAAACGGAATGCCCAGTCCATGAACTATCTCATTTGGGGGTGTTGTGCCTCATCAACAAAAACAATTATAGGTTTTTTACGTTTAGTAATGATTTTTTCTCTTCGGCTTTGCATAGTTCCTATGTGTTGAGAATTTGAAGATTTATATATCCATTAAAACATCCATGTCGGGGGTTGCAGAAAATCTGAAGAAATAAAATTATTTACTTTTTTTTGCATTCGGTAATGGGTTTTTTCTTCAGATTTGCAAGGTTTACGTGTGTCGAGGATGTCAGAATTAAATATCTATTTAGACATAAGTGTCAAGTTGGTAAAAATAAATATGAAAAAAATCATTTTTGTGTTTAATGCATTCTGTAATTAGTTTTATTCTTCGGCTTCACATAGTTCCCATGTGTCGAGGATTTGAAAATTTATATATCCATTTATACATTCATGCAAAGGTGGCGATAAATCTGTAAAAAAATATTATTAGGTTTTTCTAGAATTTTAAAGAGTTCCCTGTGTGTCAAGGATCTGAAAATTTGTAGAGCATTTGTGGCGGGGTAGCAGAAAATCTTTAAAAGAAAACTATTTCTAAGTTTTTGCATTCAGTAATGGGTTTTTTTCTTCAGCTTTGCAGAGTTTCTATGTCGAGGAATTGAAAATTTATAGATCCATTCGGACATTCGTGTCAATGTGGCAGAAAATTTTTAAAAAATATTTCTTGGTTTTTATCTTTCGGTAATGGGTTTTTATTTGACTTTCTGAGTACCTTTGTGTCAAAGAATTAAAGATCTATATATCCATTTAGAAATCTATGCCGAGGTGGCAGAAAACTTGAAAACAACTATTTTTAGGTTTTTTTGTTTGATAATGAGTGTTTTTCTTTAGTTTTGTAGTGTTACGTGTCGAGGTGGGCAGAAAATATGAAAAAAACCTTTTCTAGATTTTTCCTTTTTCTGTTTGGTAATGGTGTTTTCTTCAGCTTTAAAGAGTTCCTATGTGTAGTGGATTAAAAATTTATAGATTCATTTCGACATCAATGTCGGGTGGCAAAAATATGAAAAAAACTATTTCAAGGTTTTTCTCGGGTTTTTCGTTATGTAGTGAGATTTTTTCTTCGTCTTTGCAGAGTTCCTGTGTCTCCAGGATATGAAGATTTCTAGATCCATGTAGACATCCGTGTCGAAGTGGCAGAAAATCTAAGAATAGAAAAACCATTTCTCGGGTTTTTTGGGATTTTTCTTTGGCTTTGCAAAGTTCCCGTGTGTCAAAGATTTGAATATTTATAGATCTATTTAGAGATACGTGCCGAGGTAGCTGAAAATTAGATTTTTTTGGAGGGTTTTTTACGTTCAGTAATGTGTTTTTTCTTCAGATTTGCAGAGTTCCTTTGTGTCGAGACTTTGAATAGGTTATAGATCCATTTAGATATCTGTGCTAGAATGACAGAAAATATGAAAAAAAAACCATTTCTTGTTTGTTTACATTTTTAGTAAAGGGTGTTTTTCTTGGCTTTGCAGAGTTCCTTTGTGTCGAAGATTTGAAGATTTATATATCCATTTAGACATCCATGTTGGGGTGGCAGAAAATATGAAAAAACCATTGTTGGGTTTTTATGGGTTTTTTACGTTCGGTAATGATTGTTTTTCTTCGGCTTTGCAAAATTCATGCTTGTCAAGGATATAAAGATTTATAGTTCCATTTAGACATTTGTGCCTGTGGCAGAAAATCTTAAAAAAAAAAATTGGGTTTTTTTCGCATTCGATAAAGTGTTTTTTCTTCGACTTTGAAGATTTCTTCTGTGTTGAGGATTTCAAGATTTTTTAAATCCATTTAAACATCCGTGCTAGGGTGGTAGAAAATTTGAAAAAAAAACCATTTCTAGGTGTTTTTGGATTTGTTGTGTTCGGTAATGAATTTTTTTCTTCAGCTTTACAGAGTTCTTATGTGTTAAAAATTTGAAGATTTAAATATTCACTTAGACACCCATGGTGGGGTGGCGAAAAAACTTAAAAAAATCATTGTCTCGAGGATATGAAGATTTATAGATCCATTTAGACGTGTCAAAGTGGCAAAAATTCGATCAAAACTACCATTTCAGAGTTTTTCTAGGATTTTTGCGTTGGGTAATGGGTTTTTTTCTTCAGTTTTACAGAGTTCCTATGTGTCGAGGATTTGAACATTTATATATCCATTTAAATATACATGTCGAGTTGGTAAAAATCTGAAAAAAACCATTGTTGGGTTATTTGCTTTCAGTCATGGGTTTTTTTCTTTGGCTTTGTAGAGTTCCTTTGTGTCGATGATTTGAAGATTTAGAGATTCATTTATACATGCGTTTCGGGGTGTCAGAAAATCCAGAAAAAAAAATATTTCTGGGTTTTGCATTTGATAATGGGTTATTTTATTTAAACTTTACAGAGTTCCTGTGTGTCAAAGATTTGAAGATTTATAGATCCATTTAGACATTTGTGTGTGAGTGCTAAAAAAATTGGAAAAAACTATTTTTGGGTTTTTCAAATTGGATAATGGGTTTTTCCCTTCAGCTTTGCAAAGTTCCTATGTGTCAAGGATTTGAAAATTTTCTTCGACTTTGCGAGAATACATGTGTGTCAAGAATTTTAAGGTTTTTTGAGTTTTTTTCATTCGATAACAAGTTTTTTCTTCGGCTTTGCAGAGTTCATGTATGTCAAGGATTCAAATATTTATAGATTTATTTAGACATCCATGCTGCGGTGGCAAAAATTAGAAAAAACAATTTATGGGTTTTTCTTGGGTTTTTGCATTTAGTAATGAGTTTTTTTCTTCGGCTTTGTAGAGTTCCTTTGTGTCAAGGATTTGAAGATTTATAGATCCATTTAGACATACGTGTCGGGTGGCAGAAAATCGAAAAAAATAATTATTTCTATGTTTTTGCATTCGGTAATGTGTTTTTTTCTTCGACTTTGAAGAGTTATTGTGTGTTGAGGATTTGATGATTAATAAATCTATTTAGACATCTGTGCTATGGTGGCAGAAAATTTAAAAAAAAAAATCATTTCTAGGTTTTTATGGGTTTTGTGATCAATAATTGACTTTTTTCTTCAGCGTTACTGAGTTTCTGTTTGTTGAGGATCTAAAGATTTAATGATTGACATAGACGCGTTCATGTCGGAGTGGAAAAATATACTGGAAAAAAATGTGTTTTTCTACTTTTTTTTTCATTTGGTAATGGTTATTTTTAGCTTTATAGAGTACCTGTGTGTCGAGAATTTGAAGATTTATAAATCCATATAGACATCTGTATCAAGGTGGCAGAAAATTTTAAAAAACTAATTCAGGTGGCTTTGCAGAGTTCGTATGTTTCAGGATTTGATGATTTATAGATCCATTTAGACAGCCGTGCCACAGTAAGCAAAAATTCTAAATAAAAATCACTTCTCAATGTTTCTAGGTTATTTGCGTTCGATAATGGGTTTTATTTATGACTTTGAAGAATTCTTATGTGTTAAGGATTTGAAGATTTATGGGTTATTTTGAGTTTTTTGCGTTACGTAATGGTTTTTCATCAGCTTTTTAGAGTTCTGTGTTTCAAGTATTTGAATATTGATAGAAGATCTATTTAGACATCTATGCGGGGTGGCAGAAAATCTGAAACAAATAAAAATTTAATATAAAAACCATTACTGGATTTCTTGGGTTTTTATTTCGGTCATGCATTTTTGGGGTTTTCATGTATGGGTGGCAGAAAATCAAATAAAAAACCATTATTGGGTTTTTTCGGGTTTTTATTTCAGTCATGCATTTTTCTTTGGATTTTAAGAATTCTGTGTTTGGAGGATTTGAAAATTTATATATACATTTAGAAATTGGTGTCGAGGTGGAAAATCTGAAATAGATTAAACAAAAGAAAAACCACTTCTAGGTTTTTTACGTTCAACAATGGGTTATTTTCTTGAATTTCCAAAGTTCGTTTGTTTTGATGATTTAAAGATTTTATAAATCATTTTAGACACAAGTTTGAGTCTGCAGAAAATTTTTAAAATACCATTTCTTTATTTATCGAGTTTTTTTGCTTTCGTTAGTGGTTTTTTTCTTGGCTTTATAGAGTTCCTTTGTGTTGAAGAATTTCAGATTTGTAGATCCATTTAGACATCCGTGATAGGATGACATACTATTTGAAAAACCATTTATGAATTTTTTTGTTCAAGATGTCGGTTTTTAATCAGCTTTGCAGAGTTCATGTGTATCGAGGATTTGAAGATTGATATATCCATCATTTAAACATTCATGTCGGGGTGCAAAAAATCTAAAAAAAATGATTTCAAGATTTTTTGTGTTCAGGTATGAGTTTTTTCTTCGGCTTTACATTGTTCATGTGTGTTGAGGATTTGAAGATTCATAGACCCATTTATACATCCGTGCTAGGTTGCCAGAAAAATAAAAAAAAATATTTCTTAGTTTTTTTGCGTTAAGTAATGGGTGTTTTTCTTCACCTTTGCGGAATTCTGTGTGTCGAGAATTTGAAGATTTTTAGATACATCTGGACATTTGTGTTGGGGTTATAGAAAATCTGATAAAAAATTATTTCTGAATTTTTTTTGGGTTTTTTGCATTCGGTAATGGGTTTTTTTCTTCGACTTCGTAGATTTCTTGTGTGTCGAGAATTTAAAGATTTTCTTCGACTTTGCAGAGTTCCCATGTCAAAGATTTTTCAAGTTTTTCTAGAATTTTTACATTCAGTAATGGGTTTTTTTATTCGGCTTTTCAAAGTTCATGCATGTCAAGGATTCGTAGATTTATACACCCATTTAGACATCCGTGTTAGGGCGTCAAAAATCTGAAAAAACCTTTGCAAATTCCCTGCATGTTTTTTTACACCCATTTAGATTTATTCATTCATGCATGTTTTTTTATTTTTGCATTCAGTAATGGGGTTTTTTCCTCGGCTTTGCAAATTCCTTTGTGTCGAGAATTGTAAGCGTCATAGATCCATTTTGAAATACAAGTTGAGGTGGGTAGAAAATCTTAAAGAAAAAAACTATTTCTGAATTTTTCCAATCAATAATAGGTTTTTCCTTCGGCTTTGCAGAGTTGTTATGTATCGAGGATTTGAAGATTTATAGATGCATTTCAGCGTTCATCTCGGGTTGGTAGAAAATATGATAAAAAAACCATTTTTGGGTTTTTCTTGGTTTTTTGCATTCAGTTATGAGTCTTTATCTTCGGTTTTGCGGTGTTTCTATGTCGAGGATTCTAAGATTTTCTTTGATTTTGTAGAGTTCATGTGTGTAGAGGATTTGAAGATTTTTCTTTGGATTTGCAAATTTCTGTGTTGAGGATTCAAAGATTTAAAGATTCACCTAGACATCCTTGTTTGGGTGACCAAAAAAATTAAAAAAACCATTTATGGATTTTTCTTAGTTTTTTTCGTTTGGTAATAGATTTTTTTCAGATTTGAAGATTTATAGATCCATTTATACATCAGTGTGTCGAAGTGGTAGAAAATCTGAACACAAAAAAAACCATTTCAAAGTTTTTCTGAGGTTTTTTCTTTAGCTTTTGAGTACCTATGTGTCAAAGATTTGAATATTTATAGATCCATTTAGAGATACGTGCTGGGGTGGCAGAAAATTAGATTTATTTTTGGGGTTATTTTGGTTCGGTGATGTTATAAATCCATTTAGACATCTCTGCTGTGTGCAGAAAATCTGGAAATAAAAAAATATTTCTGGTTTCTTTACGTTCGGTAATGGGTTTTTATTCAACTTTGCAGAGTTCCTTTGTGTCAAAAGATTTGAAGATTTATATATCCATTAAGACATACATGTTGGGGTGGCTGAAAATATGAAAAAAATAATTTTTAGGTTTTTCTGGGTTTTTTGCGTTCGGTAATGGTTTTTTTCTTCAGCTTTGCAAAGTTCTGTGTGTCGAGAATTTAAATATTTATAGATCCATTTAGACATTCGTGTCGAGTGACAAAAAATCTGAAAAACCATTTCTAGGTTTTTTGCATTCAGTAATGGGTCTTTTTCTTCGGCTTTGAAAAGTTTACGTGTGTCGAGGTTTTGATGATTTTCTTCAGCTTTGAAGAGTTCTGTGTGTCGAGGTTTTTTCGATTTTTCTGGGATTTTTGCATTGTAACAGATTTTTCTTTGGCTTTAGAAAGTTCCTATATGTCGAAGATTTGAAGATTTATAGATCCATTAAGACATTTGTATCAAGGTGGCAAAAAGTCTATAAAAAACTTTTTTTTGGTTTTTCTTAGTTTTTGTGATCAGTAATGGGTTTTCTATTTCAACTTTTAAGGTTTCCTTTGTGTCGAGAATTTGAGGATTTATAGTTACATTTAGACATTTATATACGTGTGGCAGAAAATCTGAAAAAAAAACTTTTCTAGGTTTTTCGCGTTCGGTAATGTGTTTTTTTCTTCGACTTGAAGAGTTCTTCTATGTCAAGGATTTAAAGATTTTTTAAATCCATTTAAACATCTGTGATGGGGTGGAAGAATTTTTTTAAAAACCATTTGTGGGTTTTTTTGGTTTTGTTGTGTTCGGTAATGGATTTTTTCTTCAGCTTTACAGAGTTCCTTTGTGATAAAAGATTTGAAGATTTAAATATTCACTTAGACACCCATGCTGGGGTGGCAAAAAATATGAAAAAACTATTTATGGGTTTTTCTAGATTTTTTTCAGATTTGTAGAGTTTCTGTGTGTCGAGAATTTGAATATTTAAAGATCCATTTAGACATTCATGTTGGGGTGGTAACAAATATGGAAAAAAACCAATTCTTGGTGCCTGTGCAAAGTTGCTATGTGTCAAGGATTTGATGATTTATACATCCATTTAGACATCCATGATGCGGTGGTAGAAAATCTGAAAAAAATCATTTCTCAAATTTTCTGGGATTTTTATGTTCGGTAATATTTTTTTCTTCGCCTTTGTAGAATTCTGTGTCGAGGATTTGAATATTTGTAGATCCGTTTAGACATCTCGTGTTGTTGTGGAGAGACTCGCAACTCTTTACCTTCCAATGTAGGCTATTTTCTTGATTTCCAGAGTTTGTGTGTTGTGATGATTTGAAGATTTATAAATCCTTTTAGACATACGTTTGAGGCAGTAGAAAATTTAAAAATACTATTTCTTTGTTTGTCTAGGTTATTTACCTTCGTTAGTGATTTTTTTTTCTCGCTTTATAGAGTTCTGCTTTGTGATGAAGAATTTCAGATATGTAGATCCATTTAGACAGCCTTGCTAGGATGGCATAATAGTTGAAAAAAAACCATTTATGAATATTTTGCGTTCAGTAATCATTTTTTTATTCGGCTCTGTAGAGTTCGTGTGTATCGAGAATTTGAAGATTTATATATCAATTTAAACATTCATGTCATGGTGCAAAAAAATCTAAAAACAACTATTTCTAGATTTTTGTGTTCGAGTATGGGTTGTTTTCTCGGCTTTATATCGTTCATGTGTGTCAATGATTTGAAGATTTATGGATCCATTTAAACATCCATGCTAGAATGTCAGAATTTTTTTAAAAAATAATTTCTTACATTTTTGCGTTATTTAATGGGTTTTTTCTTCACCTATGCAAAATTCCTGTGTGTCGAAGATTTGAAGATTTTTAGACGCATTTCGACATTCGTGTTGGGGCGATAGAAAATCTGATAAAAAACCATTTCTGAATTTATTTTTGGGTCTTTTGAATTCGGTAATGGGTTTTTCTTTGACTTTGTACAGTTCTGTGCATCGAGAATGTTAAGATTTTTCTTCGACTTTGCGAGTTCTGTGTCAAGGAGTTTTCAGGTTTTTCTAGAATTTTACATTCGGTGATGGGTTTTTTTCTTCGGCTTTGTAAATTTCTGTATGTCGAGGATTCGTAGATTTATACACCCATTTAGACATCGTAATCGGGCAAAAAAATCTGAAAAAACCATTTCTCGGTTTTTTTTAGTTTTTGCATTCGTAATGTGTGTTTTTCCTTGGCTTTGTAGAGTTCCTTTGTGTCAAAGATTTGAATATTTCTAGATCCATTTTCTCATATGCATCGAGGTGGTAGAAAATCAAAAGAAAAAAACTATTTTTGGATTTTTTTCATTCGATAATGGTTTTTTTCTTCAACTTTACAGAGTTCCTATGTGTCGAGGATTGAAAGATTTATAGATAGATTAAACCATTTCTAGATTTTTGCATTCTGTAATGGATTTTTCTCGGCTATGCAGATTTTCTATGTGTCGAGGATTTGAAGATTTATAGATCCATTAAGACATCCATGCCGGGTGGCAGAAAATCTGAAAAAAAAAAAAAAAAAAACCATTTATGGGTGTTTAGCATTTGATAATGGGTTTTTTCTTCTTTATAGAGTACCTCTATGTCGAGGATTTGAAGATTTTTGTCAAGGTGGAAAATAATCTTAGGAAAAAAATCATTTCAATAATGCATTTTTTTCCTCGACTTTTAAGGGTTCCTTTGTGTCGAGGATTTGAGGATTTATAGATCCATTTAGACATTTGTGCCTATGTGGCTGAAAGTCTGAAAAAAATTTGGTTTTTCACGTTCGATAATGTGTTTTGTAACTTCCACAAACAAATTTTACAAATTAAAATTAAATTAGTAAAGCGTTTTTAAAAATATCATGGACACAAATTTCAAATTTCACGGGCATGACATCAGGCTCATCCACTCAATAAATGAAAAAAGCCTCTCGGCATAATAAAAACCTTTTGATTTAATGATCCACTCGAATGAGATTTGCTTGATCTTTGAGTAGATAAAATAAGATAAATATATTATGTCTAACGAATGACCACAAAAGTATGTTAATGTGACTACAACACAATGAATATACAAAGTTCTAGTGGGGACAACTCAAAACGACTTCCCAAAAAATAGAAAAAATGAGAATATTCAAACAGAAAGGAAAACCCGAAGAAAAAAATACCCCACAGTACCGGTGACAATGGAGCAAGCGGTGGAGAAAAGCGAGAGAAGCAAATAAGGGAATGAAGGGGAAGCAAACTAGGACCAATGGTCTACTCAGGAATCGTAGCCACAACCCTCCGAACATTAGTGGCCGACCAGTAGAAGCTCCTGATGGACTGACAACTCGAAGAGGGGGCGAAAACCTCCTCCCTTGCTGAGATCTGAGACTGACACAACGATGAGGGGATGAATGGAGCTAGGTTGCCCTCTAGTACATGTCGCATCCGATTTTTTGGCGGTGATCAAGGGAAGTGTGATGTCTAACCAGGGACGGCGATCTATGCACCTGAATCGAGTCGAAAGGCTCTATCGTTTAGTACCTCCACTTGTGGGTCAAATCAGAAAAAGGTTGTAATTCCTCTCGTGGGGATGACTCTCAAACAGGGATGAAGAATTTGATCGCGGAACAAAAAAATACTCACGGATGTAGAGGGCAAGAAACTTGCAGAGACAGGGATAGAAGGAATATAGAAATTAAAACAAAATTAAACTATGAGGTGATACACTAAAGGAATGATGAACACTTATTTTGCTTATAGACCCATTTTTTTGGTTTTACATTTAATAATGGGTTTTTTTCTTTGAATTTGCAAAGTTCTTGTGTGTCGATGATTTAAAGATTTATAGATCCCTTTAGACATGCTTTGAGGTGGCAGAAAATCTGAAAATTACCATTTCTTTGTTTTTTAGAGTGTTTTCCATTTCTTACTGATTTTTTATTTTCAACTTTGTAGATTTCCTATGTTAGATTTGTAGATCCATTTAGACATCCGTGCTAGGATGGCATATTATTTGAAACAATCCTTTATTGATTTTTCCCATTCGATGTCGATTTTTATATTCAGATTTGCAAATTTCATGCGTATCGAGGATTTGAAGATTTATCGATCCATTTAAACATGTCGGTGTGCAAAAATTCTGAATAAAAATAATTCTAGATTTTGTGTTCGCTAATAGATTTTTTTCTTCTACTTTTCATCGTTCATGTGTGTCGAGCATTTGAAGATTTATAGATCCATTTAGACATCCATGCTAGGATCCCTGAAATTTTTAAAAATCGTTTTAGTTTTTTGCGTTATGTAATGGGTTTTTTTTCTTTAGCTTTGCAGAATTCCTGTGTCGAGGATTTGAAGATTTTTATATGCATTTAGACATTCGTGTTGGGAAGCTAGAAAATCTGATTAAAAACTATTTCTGGGTTTTTCTAGGTTTTTTTTTGGCGTTCGGTAAAAAAAATTCATCAACTTTGTACAGTTCGTGTTGAGGATTTGAATATTTATAGATCCATTTATACATCCGTGTCGGGGTGGTAGAAAATATGAAAAAATCATTTCTAAGTTTTTCCCATTCGGTAATGATTTTTTCCTTGAATTAGCATAGATCCTATGTGTCGAGGATTTGCTGAGTTCTTCTATTTCAAGGACTTGACGATTTATAGATCCATATAGACATCCGTCTTTGAGGTGGCAGAAAATCTGGAAAAAAAAATCATTTCCAGTTCCTTGAATTTGGTAATCATTTTTTTCTTCGCTTTGTCGAGTTCTTGTGTGTCAAGTATTTGAAGAATTATAGAGCCTTTTAGACATCTATGTCAAGTAATGAGTTTTTTTTTGACTTTCCAGAGATCTTGTGTGTCAAGGATTTTGAAGATCTATAAATCCAATTAGACATCCGTGTCATGGTTGTAGAAAATATGAAAAAACCATTTTAAAGTTTTTATGTGTTATTTGCATTTGGTAACTAGTTTTTTTCTTCAGCTTTGCAGATTTCTTGTGTGTCAAGGATTTGAAATTTTAGATCCATTTAGAAATTTGTGTTGGGGTGGTAGAAACTCTACAAAAACATTTTTGGGTTTTTCGGGCTTTTTCTTCAGCTTTGCAGAGTACCTATGTGTCAAGGATTAGAAGATTTATAGAACCATTTAAACATCCCTGTCGAGGTTGTAGAAAATTTGAAAAAAATATATTTCTGGATTTTTTGCGTTTGGTAATGGGTTTATTTATTCGGCTAGCAGAGTTCTTATGTGTCGAGAATTTGAATATTTATGGTTTTGCGTTCGGTAAAATGGATATTTTAATTCAAATTTGCAGAGTTCTTATGTGTCGAGGATTTGAATATTTATAACTCCATTTAGACATACATTTCGGGTGTGGTAGAAAATCCATTTAAACATCCGTGCCGAGGTAGCAGAAAATTTGAAATAATCCATTTTTTAGTTTTTTTGTTTATTAATAAAATTTTTACTTCGGCTTTTTAGATCTCTAAAACCATGATGAGATACATATATTATATAATTCATCTTCCTATCATCAACATGTACTTGAGACAAATAAATTGAGGAACTATTTGTTTTTCAATACATAAAGTAAAAAGTGTTAATATGTACTGCATAGAAATTAATATATATCGCACATGATGAATTTGGGAATAAAAAAATATTAGTATGCATTTTAGGAAATACATTCATATAAGAACATGTGTCACTTCTTGATATTCGTATAACGGTGAGGATCGACGAAGCCTAAACCCTCAACCGTAAGCCCTAAACCCTACTACAAAACTCTAAACCCCTAACCATGAGCTTTAAACCCTAAACCCTAAATAATGAATTGTTAAACCTTAGGCCTAACCCTAAACCCTATACCTTGAATCGTGAGCCGTTATCCAAAATCCTAAACCCTAAACCTTTAGCTAGAGACCCAAACCATAACCCCAAACCTCGAACCCTAAGCCATGGACCCTCAACCATGAACACTGAGACCTAAACACTAAACCATGACTCCTATGCCCTAAACCCTAAACTCTAAACCCTATACCCTATAAACCCTAAACCTTAAGCTCTAATTGCTCTTAAGCCCTTAATTCTTAGTCTTAAACCCTATAACCCTAAATGCTAAATCCTAAATACTAATCCCTCAATCGTAAACCATGAGCCCTAAACCTTAAATGTAAAACATTCAACCATAAACCTCAAACCCCAAACCCTAAAATTTGAGCCCTAAATCCTAACCCTAAACCCGAAAACCAAAACCCTAAACCCTAAAACCTAATTTTTAAACCCTAAACCTTGATCCCCGAACCCTTAACCTCAACCCTTAACCCTAAACCCTTAACCCTGAGCCCTAATCACTAAACCCTAAATAGTAAATCCCCTGAGCCATAAACACTCAACCTAAAAACCTTAAAATAGTTAGATTTGGAAAAGATGGTATTTTGAAAAACTTAGGATTATTAAAAAGTCAAGATTTTTGAAAAAGTTGATATTTTAAACAAAGATGTTTCTATTGAAAACATCAACATTTAAAAATGTTGGGACTTTAAAAATGATAAGATTTTAAACAAGTTGGGGTTTTCGAAAAATGAATATTTCAAAAAAGTTAGCATTTTTGAAAAGTTGGGATTTTGAAAGAGTTGGGCTTTTTCACATTTTTGAAGAGTCAAGATTTTTGATAGTGTCAAGATGTTTGAAAAACTTAACAATTTAAAAAAATTTAGGATTGTTGAAAAGATGGGATTTTTATAAATCTGAGATTTTCTAAAAAGTCGTGATTTTATAAAAGTGAAGATTTTCGAAAAGTCAAGATTTTTGAAAAGTTGGGATTTTCAAAAAAGTCATGATTTTGGAAAATGTTTGATTTTTTAACATGTTAGATTTTTGAATATGTGATGATATTCCAAAACATCCCAATTTTTAATATTTACAATTTTCGAAAAAACATAAGTTTTTAAAGAAGTACGGATTTTTTTAAAAATCAGGATTTCAAAAATGTAGTGATGCACCAACATTAGCAAGAACTTGAAAATGCCATAACTTGTGCTCCAGGTGTTCGTTTGAGTTTGGTTTTTTTAAACCACATGTTTCAAACATATCAAATTTTTTAAAATATCATGATTTTAAAAAAAAAGTCGCAAGTTTGAATAATTTAGATTTGCTAAAAATTATTGATTTTTGAATGTCATGATTTTTTTTAAATCATTATTTTCCAGAAAGTTATTAATTTCAAAAAAATAGGATTTTAAAGAATTTGTAATTTTAGAAAAAGATAGAATTTCATAATTCTAAAAAAGTTTGAATTTCAAAAATTTTAAGGTTTTTGAAAATGTTGAGATTTTTAAAAAATTATGGATTATGAAAAGGTTGGGATATCAAATTAAAAATGGGATTTCAAAAAAGTGGCGATTTCAAAAATTATGCTGGGATGATTGCCACTAGAATGGTCGGGAGTATCTTCTTGTCAAGGAAATCAACTAATGCAACTGAGAGCATCCTTAATCCTTCCTACCGAGTGGAACTTTTTGGATTCCATTGAGTAGCATGTTGCATTTACCTGGGTCAAAGTAAGGCCAAGAGCATTTACAACTTTTACTGGCACCACATTATCTGAGGCTCTAGAGTCTATAATGTAATTGTTCAGCTGGAAACCTTTGATGAGAAGTGACAGGTAGACAGGCTCAACTCTGTTGGTGTTGGAGGCACTAAGGGCTAGCATGTTTTGACAAGATGATGTGGGAAGCAAGCCTTTAGAATTAGAGATTTGGGATGTAGGGTTACCACCTCAGACTACCTTGATAAAGCTGTCAAATTGTGCAGGATGTGTTTGTAGGTGTTCAATCTAAGAGAGCTAAACTTTGGTTTTTCTCGCATGCTCCACAAAGTCAAATGGAGCTATGGTAGATGAGGAAGAGGTTCCTGGAGTGGATGAGGATTTTGTCTTTGATTGAAATTTAGATGTTCTTGCAGAACCGGTATTTGAAAGAGACTTGTTCTTGATAACTTTTGAGTAGAGAGGAGAATCGGAAAATTTACTTGGCACAACAACATTATCTTTGGCTGATTCCATGGAAGGTGGTAGTGGTGATCCTCTGCTGATGATTTTGTTTTGTGGAAGCTTTGGGAGAACAATCTTCTTTGCTCTTCCTATCGTCTGCTGAAACTGTTGAGGCTGAAACACCATTCTTGGATTGTGCATAAGTGAAAACAACACATGAAAAACTTAGAGCTTCTTCATCACCTTGCTCCTCATCATCAACGTACTCAATTAGGCCATTGTGCATGCCAACCTCTTTGATTTCAAGATAGTTTTCATGGTCATCCATGCTTTCTTCTTTAATTTCCTTAATGTTTGCTCCTCTTTCTAATTCCCCAGTGTCACAGATGGCATTGACTTGTGGTGCTTCAAGAGCAAGCCTACAAGGAGGTGGAGTAATTCTTGGTTTGTCATGAGGATTTGCCATCTTTGGGAACATTGGATCGGTGGTGACTGAATTTGAACTCTACCCTTTTTACTTCCCATTTGGTCCTTTCACTTTTCCAGAAGAATTAGATCATCGTTAGTCTAAACTGCAAAATCTTGAATTTCCCTCAATGTTCTTGGTTGGGATCTTCGAGGAAGAAACCAACTTCACGGTGGAATATCATTGGCGAGAGAAGCCATTTAGCACAAAAGAGAAAAGTGTCAATCAATACTTCATTGCCATAATGAGTCCGGAACTGAAAGAGGAAGAACATCTTGTTGAATTGGAAAGAGGAGAGACAAATTCAGGTATCCCAAAGAAGAGCATAAATCTTCAAGCTGGTGAGAGAAGATACACCCGACAACCGAGGCAAGGAGGACAAATTGATCCCACATTTGAAGAGATTGAAAGAGAGGCATTTTCTAAGGAGGAGATAAGAGCCCAACTTGAAGAAATAGAAAGACTCCAACTAGAAGCAGAAGAAAGAGCAGCAACAAAAACAGACTTAGCAAGACTGGAGGCTAGAAACAGGAATAGAATTGGTGATCATGAAGATGAAGTACGCAGGCCTAACGTGCCATGGAGAAGGAATACCGGTCCACTCGCCCTTCCACAACCACTTCATGACCTCCCAGGAGGCTCAAGAAAGAACTTCCCAAAATTCAAAGGGAATGGTTCTTAACTCCAAGAAGAACATGTAGCAGTAATCATCGCTGCTTGTGGAGTGTTGGGAGTTGAAGATGAAGATATTTCAGTTAGGCTCTTTATGGACTCTCTCCAAGAAAAGGCTGTTGAATGGTTGGTTCTACATGTTGCCCCCCAAGATCCGTCTCAACTAAATACTAAACCCTCAATCATAAACCATGAGCCCTTAACCCTAAATACAAAACTGTCAACCGTAAAACCTCGATCCCTTAGCCATGAAGCCTAAACTCGTAAACCCTAAGCCGTAAACCCTGAACAATAAACCATAAACCCATTACCATGAGTCTTAAACCCTAAACCCTAAAAAGTGAACCCTAAAGCCTTAAGCCTAAATCTAAATCCTAAATCCTATACCTTGAACCATGAACCTTAAGCCAAAACCATAAACCTTTTTTACCTTTAGTTAGAGAAATAAACCATAAACCCTAAATTCATAACCCCAAACCATAGACCCTCAACCATTAACACCGAGACCTAAACCCTAAACCCTAAACATTGATCCCTATACCCTATAAACTCTAAACCTTAAGATCTAATTGCTCCTAAACCCTAAATTCTGAATCTTAAATGCTCAAACCTTAAAGGCTAAATCCTAAATACTTAACCATCAATCGTAAACCATGAGCCCTAAACCCTAAATGCAAAACCTTCAACCGTAAACATCAAACCCCAAACCCTAAAACCTAAGCCCTAATTCCTAACCCTAAACCCTAATCCCTAAACCCCAAACCCTAAACCCTAAAACCTAACTCTTAAATCCTAAACCTTGATCCGTGAACCCTTAACCTCAACGCTAAACCTGTAAACCTGAATCCTGAGCCCTGAGCCCAAATCCCTAATCCCTAAACACTAAACCCTAAACCCTAAATCTTAAGCCAAAAATTGTTAACCCCTAAACACTTAATCCTCTTAAGCCCTAAACCCTCAACCTAGAAACCTTAAAATAGTTAGATTTGAAAAAGTTGGTATTTTGAAAAATATGGGGTTTTCAAAAACCCAAGGTTTTTGAAAAAGTCGGGATTTTGAAAATTTTGAGATTTTCAAAAAAGTCATGACTTTTGAAAAAGTTGCAATTTTAAAAAAAGTTCTTATTTTTAAAAACATCAAGATTTAAACAATTTTGGGAATTTGAAAATGTTCACTTTTTTAAACAAGTTAGGTTTTTCGAAAAATGAATATTTCAAAAAAGTTAGGATTTTTGAAATGTTGGCATTTTCGAAAGTGTTTGGAATTTGTAAGAATTTGGAATTTTTAAAAAATTCATATTTTTAAAAAAAGTAAAGATTTTTTAAAAACTCGACATGTTAAAAAAAGTTTGGGTTTTTGAAACAACAGGATTTTAAATTTTTTGAGATTTTCCAAAAAGTCGTGATTTTGTTAAAATGAAGATTTTCAAAAAAATCATGATTTTAGGGTTTAGGTCAAAATCTTATAAAATCGTAAAACCTAAACTCTAAACCCCAAACCTTAAACCATAAGCCCGAAACCCTAAAGAATAAAACCTAAATCTTAAACTTATAACCCCGAACCTCCAACCACAGAACCATGGACCCTCAACTATGAATATAGAGACCTAAACCCTAAATGTGATCCCTACGACCTAAACCCTAAAAGTTTGAGCCGTATACCCTATAAACCCTAAACCCTAAATTGTTAGTCTTAAACCCTAAAACCCTAAATGTTAAATCCTAATTACTAAACCCTCAATCCTAAACCATGAGCCTTAAACCCTAAATACAAAACCCTCAACCGTAAACCTTGAACCCCAAACCCTATAACCTGAGCCGTAATTACTAACCATAAACCCTAAAGCTCAAAACCCCAAACCCTAAAACCTAATTCTTAAACCCTAAAAAATTTTGAAATTTTTTAAAAGTTGGGATTTTTGAAAATGTCCTGATTTTTTAAATAGTTACGATTTTTTTAAATTTTATAATCTCAAAAGAGTCAAGATTTTGAAAAATGTAGTGATGCAACAAAATTAGCAAGAACTTGAAAAGGTCATTACTTGGGCTTCGGGTGTCCGTTTGAGTCCATTTCTTTTAAACCACATGTTTAAAACATCTCACCTTTTTCAAATATCAAGATTTTTAAAAAATTAGGATTTAAATAATTTAAATTTTTTGGAAATTATGGATTTTTGAATTGATTTTTTTTAAGTCATTACTTTCAAAAAGTTGTGAATTTAAAAAAAATAGTATTTTAAAGAATTTGAAATTTCAGAAAAACATAGAATTTCACCCTAAACTCTGAGCCATATACCCGATAAACCCTAAACCTTAAGATCTAATTGCTCCTAAACCCCAAATTTTGAGTCTTAAATGCTAAAACCCTAAATGCTAAATCTTAAATACTAAACCATCAATCGTAAACCATGAGCCCTAAACCCTAAATGTAAAACCCTCAACCATAAACCTCAAACCCAAAACCCTAAAACCTGAGCCCTAAATCCTAACCATAAACCCTAAACCCCAAACCCTAAACCCTCAAACCTAACTCTTAAATCCTAAACCTTGATTCCCCGAACCACGAACCTCAACGCTAAACCTGTAAACCTAAATCCTGAGCCCTAAGCCCTTAGCTCTAATCCCTAAACCCTAAACCCTAAATCCTAAGCCAAAAAACCTTAACCCTTAAACACTAAATCCCCTGAGCCCTAAACCCTCAACCTAGAAACCTTAAAATAGTTAGATTTGGAAAAAGTTTGTATTTTGAAAATTTTGGGATTTTCAAAAACTTGAGATTTTAAAAAAGTCATGACTTTTGAAAAAGTTGCAATTTTAAATAAAGTTATATTTTTTAAAAATATCAAGATTTAAACAATGTTAGGTCTTTGAAAATGTTCATATTTTCAAACAAGTTAGGTTTTTCGAAAAATTAATATTTCGAAAAAGTCGGGATTTTTGAAAAGTTGGAATTTTGAAAGAGTTGGGCTATTCGCATTTTTGAAGAATTTAGATTTTTTTACAAGTCATTTTTATTAAAAAAGTCAAGATTTTGAAAAACTCTACATTTTCAAAAAAATTAGGATATTTGAAATGATGGGAGTTTAAATTTTTGAGATTTTCTAAAAAGTCCTGATTTTGTAAAAGTGAAGATTTTCAAAGTTAGGATTTTAGGGTTTAGGTCAAAATCTTTAAAAATAAATATTTTTGAAAATCATGACTTTTTTGAAATCCTAACTATTTCAAAATCGAGATATTTATGAAATCATGACTTTTCCAAAATCTCGACCCCTAAAGCCTAAAACCTAAAACCTAAAACCTGAGTGATAAACGCTAAACCCTAAACCTCAAAATCATAAACACTAAGCCCAAAACCCTAAATTCTAAACCATAAACTCTTAACACTAAATCTTAAACCCTAAACCCTCAACCATAAACCATAAACCCAAATCCCTAAATCGTAAAACCTAAACTTGAAACCCCAAACCTTAAACCATAAACACTAAACCCTGATCCCTTAGTCAAGAAGCCTAACCCCTTAACACTAAGCCCTAAACCCTAAACAATAAAACCTAAACCGCTAACAGAGCATTAAACCTTAAACAGTGAACCATAAAGCTTTGGCCTAACCCTATACCCTATACCTTGAACCATTAGCCTTAAGCCAAAACCCAAAACCCTAAACCTTTAGCTAAAGACCTAAACCCTAAACCCTAAACCATGAACCCCAAGCCATGGACCCTCAACCATGAACACTGAGACCTAAACCCTAAATCGTGACCCCTACGACATAAACCCTCAAATTTGAGTCGTATACCCTATAAACCCTAAACGATAAATTCTTAGTCATAAACCCTAAAACATTAAATGCTAAATCCTAAATACTAAACCCTAAATCGTAAACCATGAGCCCTGAACCCTAAATACAAAACCCTAAAACCTGAGCCGTAAATCCTAACCCTAAACCCTAAACCCCAAAACCCCAAACCCTAAACCCCAAAACCCCAAACCCTAAAACCTAATTCTTAAATCCTAAAAAATTCAGGAATTTTTAAAAAGTTGGGATTTCTAAAAAAAATTGATTTTTGATATTCCAAAAAGTCCCAATTTTTAATATTTGCAATTTGGAAAACATTTAATATTTTTAAAAAGTAAGGATTTTGAAAAAATTCAGCATTTTTGATAAAGTTGAGATAGTAGAAAATTCAGGAATATTTAAAAAGTTGGGATTTCTGAAAATATTTTAATTTTCGAAAACGTTGCGATTTTTCAAATAGTTGTGATTTTCGAAAAAGTTTGGATTTTTGAAAAAGTTATAATCTCAAAAAGTCAATATTTCAAAAGTGTAATGATGTGCCAAAATTAGCAGTCACTTTAAAAGATCATAACTTGTGCTTTGGGTGTCCGTTTGAGGATGTTTTTTTGTGAAACCACATGTTTCAAAAAAATTAACTTTTTAAAATTATCGGGATTTTGAAAAAAGAGTTAGGAGTTTGAATAATTTAGATTTTCCAAAAATTCTTGATTTTCTAATATGTCATGCTTTTTGAAAATGTCATTATTATACAAAAAGTTGTGAATTTAATTTTTTTAGGATTTTATAGAATTTCCAATTTTAGAAATAGATAGAATTTCATAATTCTAAAAAAGTTTGAATTTTAAATTTTTAGGATTTTTGAAAAAGTTGAGATTATTAAAAAAGTCGGGATTATGAAAAGGTTGAGATTTCTAAAAAATTTGTGATTTCAAAAAAACTTTATTTTGAAAAAGCCAACAATTTTGATAAAGTTGGGATTTTAAAAAAAGACAAGATTTTCAAAAAAGGTGCAATTTTCAAATAAGTCGGGAATTACAAACATGGAGAGATTTTCTAAATCCCAACTTTTTCAAAAATTACGAATTTTTAAAAAATCACGAGTTAAAAAATTGTGAACTTTTTAAATTCATGACATTGTTACTTTGAAAATCTTTGAAAATAATTTTTTTTATAAATCACTCCTATTTGAAATCCTAACTATTTCAAAATTGAGATATTTTGGAAATCATGACTTTTTCAAAATCGTAACCCCTAAACCCTAAAACCTAAAACCTGAAACTTGAGTCATAAATGCTAAACCCTAAACCCCAAAATCCTAAACATTAAGCCCAAAACCCTAAATCCTAAACCATCAACCATAAACCCTTAACACTGAATGGTAAACCCTAAACCATAAACCATAAACCCAAATCCCTAAACCGTAAAACTTAAACTCTAAACCTCAAACCTTAAACCATAAATGCTAAACCCTGATCCCTAAAGCGTTAGGCCTAAACCTAAACCATATACCTTGAAATGTGAGCCCTAAGCCAAAACCCTAAACCCTAAACCTTTAGCTAGTGACCTAAACCCTAAACTCGTAACCCTAAACCTCAAACCCTGAGCCATGGACCCTCAACCATGAATATTGAGACCTAAACCCTAAACCCTATCCCCTACATCCAACACCCTATAAACCCTAAACCTTAAGTTCTAATAGCTCTTAAACCCTAAATTTTGAGTCTTAAACCCTAAAACCCTAAATGCTAAATCCTAAATACTAAAAACCTTCAATCATAAACCATGAGCCCTAAACACTAAATGCAAAACCCTCATCCACAAACCTCAAACCCTAAACACTAAAACTTGAGCCCTAAATCCTAACCCTAAACACTAAACCCCAAAACCCTAATCCCTAATCCACGAACCCCAAACCTCAACCCCGAGCCCTAATCCGTAAACACTAAACACTAAACCCCAAATCCAAAGCCCAAAAATGTAAACCCTAAACACTAAATCTACTGAACTCTAAACCCTCAACATAGAAAACTTATAAATAGTTAGATTTTGAAAGTTGGTATTTTGAAAAACTTTGGATTTTCAAAAACTTGAATTTAAAAAAAAATCACGACTTTTCAAAAAGTTGCAGTTGAAAACAAAGTTATTATTTTTGAAAACATCAAGATTTAAAAAATGTTGCGACTTTCGAAAGAGTTGGGCTTTTTCGAAAACTTTAATATTTGGAAAACATTAGTATTTTGAAAAAGCTAGGATTTTTGAAAAGCTGCAATTTTGAAAGAGTTGGGCTTTCCTATTTTTGAAGAGTCTGGATTTTTTTAATTGTCAAGATTTTTGAAAAACTCTACATTTTTAAAAAAGCTAGGATTTTTGAAAAGACAGGATTTTAAAATTTTGAGATTTTCCAAAAAGTCGTGATTTTGTAAAAGTTAAGATTTTTGAAAAAGTCGGGATTTTTGAAAAGTCATGATTTACAAAAAAGTGAAGATTTTAAAAATGTTGGGATTTTTAAAACTTTCAGATTTTAAAAAAACTCAAGATTTTTGAATAAGTCAAGATATTCGAAAAAATCACAATTTTTAATATTTGTGATTTTTGAAAAAAAAATAAAAAATTTAAAAAGTAAGGATTTTAAAAAAAAAGTCGGCATTTTTGATAAAGTTGAGATATTAGAAAATTCAGGAATTTTTGAAAATTTAGGATTTTTTAAAAGTTTTGATTTTCGAAAACATCACGATTTTTGAAATAGTTGTGATTTTCAAAAAGTTTGGATTTTCGAAAAAGTTATAATCTCGAGAAGAATTGAGATTCCAAAAATCTCAACGTTTTTAAATATCATCATTCTAAAAAAAAAGTCAGGAGTTTGAATAATTTAGATTTATCCAAAAATTCTGGAATTTTTAATATGTCATGATTTTTTATAAAGACATTGTGTTGCAAAAAGTTGTGAATTTAAAAAAATAGGATTTTAAATCATTTGCAATTTTAGAAAAACATAGAATTTCAAAAAATTTTAAAAAATTCATAATTAAATTTTTTAGGATTTTTGGAAAGTTGAGATTTTCAAAAAAGTCAGATTATGAAAATGTTGCGATTTTCAAAAAAGGCAAGATTTTGAAAAAGGTGCAATTTTCAAATAAGTCAGGAATTACAAAACTGAAGAGATTTTTAAATCCCAACTATTTTTAATATCCTATTTTTTTAAAATCCTAACATTTTCAAAATCTTTACCTTTTAAAAATTCCAACTTTTTATAAAATTGTGACTTTTTCTAAAATTATGAATTTGGTAAAAATTATGAGTTTTTAAAAATTGTAAACTTGTTAAATACATGACTTTATCACTTTCAAAATCTTTGAAAATACAAACTTTTTAAAAATCATGACTGTTTTGAAATCCTAACTGTTTTCAAATTAGTATATTTTTGAAATCATGACTTTTTAAAAATCGCAACCTCTAAACCCTAAAACATAAAACCTGAGTCGTAACAAAATAAACCTTATACCCCAACATCCTTAACAATGAGCCAATAACCCTATATCTTAAACCATAAACCATAAACCCTTAACATTGAATCCTAAACCCTAAAACCCCTCAGCCATAAACCATAAAACCCAAATCCTTAAATCGTAAAATCTAAAGTCTAAACCCCAAATCTTAAACCATAAACCCTAAATCATAATCCCTAAGCCAAGAAGCCTAAACCCTTAGCCCTAAACCCTAAACCCCTAACCCTAAAGCCTTATGCCTAACCGTGAACCCTAAACCTTTAGCTAGAGACATAAACCCACAACTCATAACTGCGAACCTCGAACCCTAAGCCATTAACACTAAGACTTAAACCCGAAATGCCCTAAACCCTAAAATTTGAGCCCTATACAATATAAGCCCTAAACCTTAAGCTCTAAATGTTCCTAAATCCTAAATTCTAAATTGTAAACCATTAGCCCTAAACCCTTAATGCAAAACCATCAACTGTAAACCTCAAACCCCAAACCCTAAAACATGAGCCCTAAATACTAACCCGAACCCCAAAACCCTAAACCCTAAACATTTATCCCCGAACCCCGAACACTAAGCCCTAAGCCCTAATCCCTAAACCCTAAACACTAAACCCTAAACCCCGAATCATGAGCCCAAAAACCTAAACCCTAAACACTAAATCCCCTTAGCCCTAAACCCTCAACTTAGAAACTTTAAAATAGTTAGATTTGGAAAAAGTTGGTATTTTTAAAAACTTGGGATTCTGAAAAAGTCAATCTTTATTAAAAAGTCAAGATTATTAAAAACTTGAGATTTTTGAAAAAGTTGACATTTTAAAAAAAGATATGAGTTTTGAAAAGACGGGGTTTCAAAAAATTTGATTTTCCTAAAAGATGTGATTTTTCAAAAGTGATGAAGATCAAGATTTAAAAATGTTAAGACATTGAAAATGTTCAAATTTTTAAACAAGTTGGCATTTTCAAAAAATGAATATTTTGAAAAAGACTATTTTTGTAAAGTTGGGATTTTTGAAAGAGTTGTGCTTTTTGCATTTTTGAAGATTCAATATTTGAAGAGTCGAACATTTGAAAAAGTCTAGATTTTTGAAGAACTCGACATTTTAAAAAAATTAGGATTTTTGAAAAGATGAGATTTAAAAAAATTTGAGATTTTCCAAAAGTATTGTCTTTGTAAAAGTGAAGATTTTCGAAAAGGTCAGGATTTTTGAAAAGTCAAGATTTTCAAAAAATTCAAGATTTTGGAAAATGTTGGAATTTTTAAAACGTCAAGATTTTGAATAAGTCCTATTGATGATATTCGAAAAAGCCTCGATTTTTAACATTTGCAATTTTGAAAAAACATATTTTTTTAAAAAAGTAAGGATTTTAAACAAAATACATTTTTGATAAAGTTGAGATTTAAAAAATTTAGAGATTTTTAAAAGTTGAGATTTCCAAAAAGTTTTGATTTTTGAAATAGAACCCTAAATGTAAAACCTCAACCGTAAACCTCGAACCCCAAACCCTAAAACATGAGCGTTAAATACTAACCCTAAGTCAGGATTTTTGAAAAAGTGATTATTGAATAAGTCGGGATAATTAAAAAAGTTGAGATTTTTGAAATAGTTGTGATTTTCGAAAAAAATATAATTTTGTTAAAAATTAAGGATTTTCAAAAAAGTCGGCATTTTTGATAAATATGAGATTTTATAAAATTTAGGAATTTTTTAAAAATTGGGTTTTCTAAAAAGTTTTGAATTTTGAAAACGCTTCGAGATTTTTGAAATAAATGTGATTTTCAAAAAAGTTGGGATTTTCAAAAAAATTATAATCTCAAAAAATTCAAGATTTCAAAATTGTAATGTTGTGCCAAAATTAGCATGAATATGAAAAAATCATAACTTGTGCTCTGGGTGTCCGTTTGAGTAAGCTTTTTTTGAAACCACATGTTTCAAAAATTTCAACTTTTTTAAAATATCAGGATTTTAAAAAAGTCGAGAGTTTGAATAATTTAGATTTTCTAGAAATTTTGGATTTTTTGAATATGTCATAATTTTTGAAAAAGTCATTATTTTCCAAAAAGTTGTGAATTTAAAAAAATAGGATTTTAAAAAATTTGTAATTTTAGAAAAAGATAGAATTTCATAATTCTAAAAAAGTTTGAATTTCAAAAAATTTAGGGTTTTTGAAAAAGTTGAGATTTTCAAAAAGTCAGGATTATGAAAAGGTTGGGATTTCAAAAAAGTCGTGATTTCGAAAATGCCAAAATTTTGAGAATTTTGGGATTTTCAAAAAAGTCAAGAATTTAAAAAAGGTGTAATTTTAGAACAAGTCAAGAATTACAAATATGAAAATATATTTAAATCCCAACTATTTTGAAAATCCTATTTTTTTTAAATCCTAACATTTACAAAATCGCGACTTTTTAAAAATTACAAATTTTTAAAAAATCACGAGTTTTTTAAAAATTGTCAACTTTTTAAATTCACGACTTTATCACTTTCAAAATCTTTGAAAAAATCATGACTATTTAAAAAATCCTATCTGTTTCAAAATCGAGATATTTTGAAATCACATTTTTTTCAAAATCGCAACCCCAAAACCCTAAATCCTAAAACCTGAAACATGAGTCTTTAATGTTAAACCCTAAAACCCAACATCCTAGACACTAAGCCCAAAACCTTAAATTCTAAACCATAAACCATAAACACTTATCACTTGAATCCTAAACTCTTAACCCTTAGGCATAAACCCCTAACTCGAGCCTTAAACCCTAAACCCTAAACAATGAACCCTAAAGCCTTAGGCCTAACCCTAAACCCTAAACACTACTAAGCCTAAATCCTAAACTCATAACCCCAAACCTAGAACCATGAGCCATGGACCCTCAACCCGAACATTGAGACCTAAACCCTATACTTTGAGCCCTATACCCTATAAACCCTAAACCTTAAGCTCTAATTGATCCTAAACCCTAAACCCCAACATCCTAAACACTAAGCCTATACCCGAAAACCTAAATCGTAAAGCATAAACTAACCCTTTACACTGAATCCTAATCCTTAAACCCTCAGCCATAAACCATAAACCCAAATCCATAAATCGTAAAACCTAAACTCTAAACTCCAAACCTTAAACCATAATCCCTGTTTCCCGAGCCATGAAGCCTAAACCCTAAATCGTAAGCCCTAAACCCTAAACAATAAACCCTAAACCCCTAACCTTGAGCCTTAAACCCTAAAACCTAAACAATGAATCATAAAGCCTAAGGCCAAACCCTAAACCCCGAACCCGCCTTGAACTATGAGCCCTTAGCAAAAAGACTAAACCCTAAACCTTTAGCTAGAGACCTAAACCATAAACCCTAACTCATAACCCCGAAACTCGAACCATGAACATTGAGACCTAAACACTAAACTCGACCCCTACGCTCTAAACACTAAATACTAAACCCTCAATCATAAACGATGAGCCCTAAACCTTAAATGCAAAACGCTCAACCATAAACCTCAAACGCCAAACCCTAAAACTTGAGGCCCAAATTGTAACCCTAAACTCTAAAACGTAAAACCCAAAACCTTGACCCAGAACCCTTAACCTAAACCCTAAACACTAAATCCCCTAAGCCCTAAACCCTCAACCTAGAAACCTTAAAATAGTTAGATTTGGAAAAAGTTGGTATTTTGAAAAACTTGGGATTTTAAAAAATTAAAGATTTTTGAAAAAGTCAATATTTTTGAAATATTTGATATTTTAAACAAAGTTGTTATTTTTGAAAACATCAAGATTTAAAAATGTTGGGACTTTGAAAATGTTCAGATTTTTAACATGTTTGGGTTTTCAAAAAATGAATATTTCGAAAAAGTTAGGATTTTTGAAAAGTTGGGATTTTCGAAAGAGTTGGGCTTTTCGCATTTTTAAAGAGTCGAGATTTTTGAAAAACTTGAAATTTTAAAAAATGTTACGATTTTGAAAAGACGAGATTTTAAAAATTATGAGATTTTTCAAAAGTCGATATTTTCTAAAATTTAAGATTTTCAAAACCATAAACCACTAACCCCGAGCCTTAAACCCTAAACCCTAAACAATGAACCCTAAAGCTTTACGCCTAACCGTATACCCTAAACGCTATATCTTGAACCATGAGCCTTAAGCCAAAACCCTAAACCCTAAACTCATAACCCCGAACCTAAAACCCCGAGCCATGCACCCTCAACCACTAACACTTTGAGACCTAAACCCTATACTCTACACCCTATACCCTATAAACCCTAAACCTTAAGCTCTAATTGCTCCTAAACCCTAAATGCTAAACCCTAAACCCAAACATCCTAAACACTAAGCCAGAAACCCTAAAACCTAAATCATAAACCTGAATCCTAAACCCTAAACTCTTAGCCATAAACCAAAAACCCAAATCCATAAATCGTAAAACCTAAACTCTAAACTCCAAACCTTAAACCATAAACCTTGTTTCCATAAGACATAAAGCCTAAAGCCTAAAGCGTAAGCCCTAAACCCTAAACACCTAACCCTAAGTCTTAAACCCTAAACAATGAATAATAAAACCTTAGGCCAGACCCTAAACCTTGAACCTACCTTGAACCATGAGACCTTAGCCAAAATCCTAAATCCTAAACCTTTAGGTAGAGACCTAAACCATAAACCCTAACTCATAACCTCGAACCATGAACCATGAACACTAAGACCTAAACACTAAACCATGACCCCTATGCCCTAAACCTTAAATTCTAAGCCTTATACCCTATAAAGCCTAAACCTTAAGCTGTAATTGCTCCTAAACCCTAAATGCTAAATCTTAAAGCCTAAAACGCTAAATGTCAAATCATAAATACTAAACCATCAATCATAAACCATGAGCCCTAAACCTTAAGCTGCAAAACGCTTGACCATAAACCTCAAACCCTAAACCCTAAAACTTGAGGCCCAAATCGTAACCCTAAACTCTAAAACCCAAAACCCAAAACCTTGATCCCCGAACCCTTAACCTCAACCCTAAACCCTAAACACTAAATCCCTTGAGCCCTTAACCCTGAACCTAGAAACCTTAAAATAGTTAGATTTGGAAAAAGTTGGTATTTTGAAAAAGTTGGGATTTTCATAAAGTAAAGATTTTTCACAAAGTCAAGATTTTTGAAATATTTGATATTTTAAACAAAGTTGTTATTTTCTAAAACATCAAGATTTAAAAATGTTGGGACTTTGAAAATGTTCAGATTTTTAAACAAGTTGGGGTTTTCGAAAAATGAATATTTCAAAAAAGTTCAGATTTTCGAAAGAGTTAGGCTTTTCGAATTTTTAAAGAGTCAAGATTTTTGAAGAGCCTGAATTTTGAAAAAGTCAAATTTTTGAAAAACTTGAAATTTAAAAAAATGTTAGGAATTTTGAAAAGACGGGATTTTTAAAAATTTGAGATTTTCCAAAAAGTTGTGATTTTGTAAAAGTGAAGATTTTTGAAAAAGTTAAGATTTTTGAAAATCTTGGAATTTTTAAAATATCATATTTTTGAATAAGTCGCGATATTCGAAAAAATCCCAATATTTAATATGTACAATTTTTGAAAAAACACAATTTTTTAAAGATGTACGGATTTTTTAAAAAGTCAAGACTTCAAAATTGTAGTGATGCGCCAAAATTAGCAGGAACTTAAAAGGTCATCAATTGTGCTGTAGGTGTCCATTTCTTTTGAATCCACATGTTTTAAAAATTTCAAATTTTTTAAAATTTTAGGATTTTAAAAATATATTGATTTTTTTTAAAAATCAAGAGTTTAAATAATTTAAATTTTCCAAAAATTCTCAAATTCCAATAAGTTGGGCATTACAAAACTGAAGAGATTTTTAAATCCCAACTCTTTTGAATATCTTTTTATTTAAATCCTAACATTTTAAAAATTCCAATTTTTTTTAAAATCGTGACTTTTTCAAAAATTAAGAATTTAAAAAAAATCATGTATTATATAAAATCGTGAACTTTTTAAATTCATGAATTTATAACTTTAAAAATCATTGAAAATACAATTTTTTGGAAAATTACAATTTTTTTTAAATCCTAATTTTTTCAAAATCCTAATCAAGATTTAAAAAAATTGCAACACGTAAACCCTAAAAACAAACATCCTAAACACTAAGCCCAAAACCCTAAATCCTAAACCCCTTTGCCATAAACCACAAACCCAAATCCCTAAATCATAAAACCTAAACTCTAAACCCCAAACCTTAAACCATAAACACTAAAAACCCAGATCCCGAGCCATGAAGCCTAAACCCTAAACCCTATGCCCTAAAACCTAAAAATAAACCCTAAACCCCTAACCCTTAGCCTTAAACCCTAAACCCTAAACAGTGAAACCTAAACTCGAGCCCTATACCCTATAAACCCTAAACCTTAAGCTCTAGTTCCTCTTAAACAATCAATTCTAAGTCTCAAAACCTAAAATCCTAAATATTAAACCATCAATTGTAAACCATGAGCCCTAAACCCTAAATGTAAAACCCTTAACCGTAAACCTTGAACCCCAAACCCTATAACGTCAGCCCTAAATCCTAACCCTAAAACCTAAACCGTAAACCCTAAAAGCTAATTCTTCAACCCTAAACTTTGATCCCTAACCCTCAACCTCAACCCCTAAACCTTGAAACCCGAGCCATGAGCCCCGAACCTTAAATTCTAACCATAAACCCCTAAACCCTAAAACTTGAAACCTGAGTCGTAAACACTAAACCCTAAACCCCAACATCCTAAACATTAAGCCCAAAACCCCAAATCCTAAACCATAAACCATATACCCTTAACACTGAATCCTAAACCCTAAACCCTCTGCCATAAACCATGAACCCAAATCCCTAAATAGTAAAACCTAAACTTTAAACCCTAAACCTTAAACAATAAACCCTAAACCATTATCCCTAAGCCATGAAGCGTAAATCCTAAACCCTCGAACCTTGAACTCGAGCTATGAACCCTCAACTCTGTGAACACCGAGACCTAAACCCTAAACTCTTAGTACTATACCCTATAAACCCTAAACCTTAAGCTCTAATTACTCCTAAACCCTAAATTTTGAGTCTTAAACCCTAAAACCCTAAATGCTAAATCCTAAATACTAAACCCTAAATTTTGAGTCTTAAACCCTCAACCGCAAACCTCAATCACCAAACCCTAAAACCAAATTCTTAAACACCAAACTTTGATCCCTCAACCTTGAACCCCGAGCCCTCCACCCTAAACACTAAACCTTAAACCCCGAATCCCGAGCCTAAAAACGTAAACCCTAAATACTAAACCTAAAAAGACTGGATTATAAAAATTTCAGATTTTCCAAAAAGTCGTAATTTTTAAAAGTCAAGATTTTCCAAAAGTCGGGATTTGAGAAGTCGGGATTTTCCAAAAATTCAAGATTTTGGAAATTGTTGGGATTTTAAAATGTAAAGATTTTTTAAAAAGTCGGGATTTTTGAATAAGTCAGGCTATTTAAAAAAGTCTCGATTTTCAATATTTACGATTTTTGAAAAAATGTAATTATTTTAAAAGTAATTCAAAAAAGTCGGCATTTTTGATAAAGTTGAGATTTTAAAAAATTCAGAAATTTTAAAATGTTGGGATTTCGGAAAAAGTTTTGATTTTTGAAAATGTCGCGATTTTTGAAATAGTTGCGATTTTCAAGAATTTGGGATTTTCAAAAAAGTTGGGTTTTTCGAAAAATTTATAATATCAAAAGAGTCAATATTTGAAAAATGTAGTGATGCGCCAAAATTAGTAGGAACTTGAAATGGTTATAACTTGTGCTTCATGTATCCCTTTGTGTCCTTTTTTTAAACCACATGTTTCAAAAATCTCGGTTTTCTTAAAATATCAAGATTTTTTAAAAATGCGGGAGTTTTAATAATTTATATTTTCCAAAAATTCTGGATTTTTGAATATGTCATGATTTTTGAAAAATTCATTATTTTCTAAAAAGTTGTGAATTTCAAAAAAATTAGGATTTTAAAGAATTTTCAATTTTAGAAAAGATGAGGACTTTTTAAAAATTTGCGATTTTCAAAATAGCAAGGATTATGAAAAGGCTGGGATTACGAACAAAAATTGGGATTTCAAAAAAGCCAACAATTTTTAAAAATTTGGGATTTTTTGAAAATTCTAACATTTTCATAATCTTTACTTTTTCAAAATTCCAACATTTTATAAAATCGACACTTCATCAAAAATTACAAATTTTTAAAATTGTCAACTTTTTAAAAAGCACGACGACTTTCAAAATCTTTGAAAATACTAACTTTTTAAAATCATGACTTTTTCAAATCCTAGCTGTTACAAAATTGGTATATTTTGAAATCAAAATTGTTTTTAAAATCGCGACCCCTAAACCCTAAAACATGAACCCTTATTACTAAACCCCTAACACTGAATCCTAAACCCTAAATCCTCAGCCATAAACCATAAACCCAAATCCTTCAACTATAAACCATAAACCCAAATCCGTTAATCATAAAACCTAAACTTAAAACCCTAAACCTTAAACCATAAACCCTAAAACATTATCCCTGAGCCATGAAGCCTAAACCCTAAACTGTAACCCCTAAACCCTAAACACTGAAAAGTAAACCGCTAACCTTGAGCCTTAAACCCTAAACCCTAAACCTTGAACCGACCCTAAGCGAAAACCCTAAACCCTAAACTCGTAACCTTGAACCTCGAACACTGAGCCATGGAATTCTAAGCTGTTTAATAACAATTTTTTTGAAATTCTAAGCTGTTTCAAAATCAAGATAATTTTTAAATCATGACTTTTTCAAAATCGCAACCCCTAAATCCTAAAACATGTAACTTAATCGTAAACCCCTAACACTGAATCCTAAACCCTAAACCCTTAGCGATAAACCATAAACCAAAATCCCTAAATCATAAAACCTAAACTCTAAACCCCAAACCTTAAACATTAAGCCCTAAAACTTGATCCTGAGCCATGAAGCCTAAGCCCTAAATGTTAAACCTAGTCCGAGCCTTAAACCTTAAACCCTAAATAATGAACCCTAAAGCCTTAGGCCTAACCCTAAACCCTATACCTTGAACCGTGAGCCCTAAGCCGAAACGTTAAACCATAAACCTTTAGCTAGAGACCTAATCTCTAAACCCTAAACTCATAACCTTGAATCTCAAACCCTAAGCCATGGATCCTCGACCATGAACACTAAGACCTAAACCCTAAACCCTGTCCCTATACCTTGAACCATGAGCCCTATGACAAAACCCTAAACCATAAACCCTAAATTCATAAACCCGAATCTTGAACCCCGAGCCATAGACCATCAACCATTAATACGAGACCTAAACCCTAAACCCTTACTACCCCTACGCACTAAACCCTAAACTCTAAGCCCTATACCTGATAAACCCTAAACCTTAAGATCTAATTGCTCCTAAACCCCAAATTTTGAGTCTTAAATCCTAAAACCTTAAATGCTAAATCCTAAATACTAAACCCTCAATCATAAACCATGAGCCCTAAACCCTAAATGCAAAACCCTTAACCATAAACCTCGAACCCCAAACCCTAAAACATGAGCCCTAAATCCTAACCCTAAACCCTAAACCCTAAACCCCAAACCCTAAACCCTTAAACCTAACTCTTAAGTCATAAACCTTGATCCCCGAACCCGAACCTCAACGCTAAACCCATAAACCTAAATCTTGAGCCCCAACGTTAAAACCTGTAAACCTAAATCCCGAGCCCCAAGCCCTAAGCGCTAATCCCTAAACCCTAAACCCCGAATCCTAAGCCAAAAAACCTAAACCCTAAACACTAAATCCCCTGAGCCCTAAACCCTCAACCTAGAAACCTTAACATAGTTAGATTTGGAAAAAAGTTGTATTTTGAAATTTTTGGGATTTTCAAAAATTCAAGGATTTTGAAAAAGTCAAGATTTTCAAAAACTTGAGATTTTAGAAAAAGTCACAACGTTTGAAAACATTGCAATTTTAAATGAAGTTGTTTTTTTTTAAAACATCAAGATTTAAACAATGTTCGGTCTTTGAAAATGTTCATATTTTCAAACAAGTTAGGTTTTTCGAAAAACAAATATTTCGAAAAAGTCGGGATTTTTGAAAAGTTGGGATTTTAAAAAGTCAAGATTTTTAAAAACATTGGAATTTTAAAAATATCAGATTTTCGAATAAGTTAGGATATTAAAAAAAATCCCAATTTTTAATATTTACAATTTTTGAAAGAATAGAATTTTTTAAAGAAGTACTGATTTTTACAAAGTCAAGATTTCAAAAATGTAGTGATGTGCCAAAATCAGCAAGAACTTGAAAAGGTCATAACTTGTGTTGTAGGTGTCTATTTCTTTTGAATCCACATGTTTTAAAAATCTTAACTTGTTGAAAATATTAGGATTTTTAAAATATAATGATTTTTAAAAAATTGGGAGTTTAAATAATTTAAATTTACCAAAAATTATCAAATTCCAATAAGTCAGGCATTACAAAACTGAAAAGATTTTTAAATCCCAACTCTTTTGAATATCCTTTTTTAAATCCTAACATTTTAAAAATTCCATGTGACTTTTTCAAAAATTAAGAATTTAAAAAAAAATCATGTGTTGTATAAAATCGTGAACTTTTTAAATTCATGACTTTATCACTTTAAAAATATTTGAAAATACAATTTTTTAAAAAATTAGAATTTTTTTGAAATCCTAACTTTTTCGAAATCCTAATCATGATTTTTTTAACATTGCGACACATAAACGCTAAACACAAACATCCTAAAAACTAAGCCCAAAATGCTAAATCCTAAACCCCTCAGCCATAAACCATAAACCCAAATCCCTAAATCATAAAACCTAAACTCTAAACCCCAAACCTTAAACCATAAACCCTAAAAACCCATATCCCTGAGCCATGAAGCCTAAACCCTAAACCCTAAGCCCTAAAATGTAAACAATAAAGATCCCTCTAGACATGCTTTGAGGCGAGAAAATTTGAAAAATACCATTTCTTTGTTTTTTACAAGTGTTTTACGTTTCTTACTAGTTATTTTTCTTCAACTTTATAGAGTTCTTATGTGTTGAGGAATTTTAAATTTGTAGATCCATTTAGACATCCGTGCTAGGATGGCATATTATTTGAAACAACCCTTTATGGATTTTTCGCATTCAAGAATGTCGGTTTTATATTCGGATTTGCAGAGTTTATGTGTATCAAGGATTTGAAGATTTATAGATCCATTTAAACATGTCGATGTGCAAAAATTCTAAATAAAAAATTTCTAGATTTTGTGTTCGCTAATGGATTTTTTCTTCTACTTTGCATCATTCATGTGTGTCAAGCATTTGAAGATTTATAGATCCATTTAGACATTCATGCTAGGATCCTTGAAAATTAAAAAAAAAACCATTTCTTACTTTTTTGCGTAATGTAATGGGTTTTTTCTTTGGCTTTGCAGAGTTCCTGCGTGTCGAGGATTTGAAGATTTTTAGATGCATTTAGACATTCGAGTTGGGATGCTAGAAAATCTGATTAAAAAATATTTCTGGGTTTTTCTAGGTTTTTTTGGTGTTCGGTAAAAAAATTCATCAACTCAGTAGAGTTCTTGTTTAGAAGATTTGAATATTTATAGATCCATTTATACATCCGTGTCAGGGTGGCAGAAAATATGAAAAAATCATTTCTAAGTTTTTCCCTTTGTAACGAGTTTTTTCTTCGACTTAGCATAAGATCCTATGTGTCGAGGATTTGAAGATTTATAGAGATCCATTTAGACATCCATGTCAAGGTGTCAGAGAATCTGAAAAAATCCATTTATGGGTATTTCCTAGTTTTTTTTTTTCAATAATAGTTTTTCTTTCAGCGTTGTAGAGTTCCTGTGTGTCGAAAATTTGCAGAATCATAGATCCAATTAGACATCCATGTCAGGGTGGTGGAAAATCCTTAAAAAACCATTTCTTGTTCACTAATGAGTTTTCTCTTCGACTTAGCAGAGTTCCTATGTGTTGGGGATTTGAAAATTTATAAATAAATTTAGAAAAAACTTGCCACGGTGGTAAAAAATCTGAAGAAAAAAATCATTTCTGAGTTTTTTTACGTTCGGTAATGTGTATTTTTTCTTCGGCTTTGAGGAGTTCATGTGTATCATGAATTTAAAGATTTATAGATCTATTTATACATCTGTTCCAACAAGGCAAAAAATCTCGAAAAGAAAAAATCTAAATTTTTTACGTTCTGTGATGCGTTTTTCCCTTCGGTTTTATAGAGTTCCTATGTGTCGATGATTTGAAAATTTCTAGATCCATTTAGACATGTGTCGCAGTTGCAAAAAAATATAAAAGCAAACCATTTTTAGGTTCTTTACGTTCGCAAAAATATAAAAACAAACCATTTTTAGGTTCTTTACGTTCGCAAAAAATATAAAAACAAACCATTTTTAGGTTCTTTACGTTTGGTAATGGATTTTTATCTTCGTTTTTGCAATGTTCCTTTGTCTCAAGGATTAGAAGATTTGATATATCCATTAAGACATCTATGTCAAAATCGCAAAAAATCTGAAAAAAAAAAAATCTAGATTTCAATGTGTTTTTTATGTTCAGTAGTTGGTTTTTACTTGGCTTTACAAAGTTCTATGTGTTGACGATTTGAAGATTTATAGATCCATTTAAAAATTCGTGTCGGGCTGGCAGAAAATCAAATAAAAAACCATTTTTAGGTTCTTTACGTTTGGTAATGGATTTTTATCTTCGTTTTGCAGTGTTCCTTTGTCTCAAGGATTAGAAGATTTGATATATCCATTAAAACATCTATGTCAAAATCACAAAAATCTGAAAAAAAAATCGAGATTTTAATGTATTTTTTATGTTCAGTAGTTGGTTTTTTACTCCAGCTTTACAAAGTTCCTATGTGTTGACGATTTGAAGATTTATAGATCCATTTAAAGATTCGTGTCGGGCTGGCAGAAAATCAAATAAAAAACCATTTCTAGGTTTTTTTATTTCGGTAATACATTTTTTTCTTTGGATTTTAAGAGTTCTTGTGTGTGGAGGATTAGAAAATTTATAGATCCATTTAGAAAACGGTGCCAAGGTGCAAACTCTAGAGAGAAAAAAAAACTTCTGGGTTTTCTGCATTCAGTAATGGGTTATTTTCTTCGGATTTCTAGAGTTTGTGTGTTGATGATTTGAAAATCCTTTTCGACATATGTTTCGAGACAGCAGAAAATTTGAAAAATACCATTTCTTTGTTTGTCTGGGTTATTTGCCTTCGTTAGTGGTTTTTTTCTTCTGCTTTATAGAGTTCCTCTGTGATGAAGAATTTCAGATGTCTAGATCCATTTAAATATCCCTGTCAAGGTAAAAATAATCTTAGAAAAAGAAAATCATTTCAGTAATGCATTTTTTTCCTCAAGTTTTAAGGGTTCCTTTGTGTCGAGGATTTGAGGATTTATAGATCCATTTAGACATTCGTGCCGATGTGGCTGAAAATCTGAAAAAAAAAAAAAAAAAAAAAAAAAAAACTTTGTGGTTTTTCACATTCGATAATGTGTTTTGTAACTTCCACACAAATTTTACAAATTAAAATTAAATTAGTAAAGTGTTTTTTTAAATATCACGGACACAAATTTCAAATTTCACAGGCACGACATCAAGCTCATCCACTCAATAAATTAGAAAGCCTCTCGGCATAATAAAAAACCTTTTGATTTAATGATCCACCCGAATGAGATTTGCTTGATCTTTGAGTAGATAAGATAAGATAAGATAAAATAAATATATTAATGTCCAACGAATGACCACAAAAGTATGTTAATGGGACTACAACACAATGAATATACAAAGTGCTAGTGGGGACAACTCAAAACGACTTCCCAAAAAATAGAAAAAATGAGAAAATTAAAACAGAATGGAAAACCCGAAAAAAATACCCCACAGCCGGTGACAATGTAGCAAGCAGTGGTGAAAACGAGATAAGCAAATAAGGGAATGAAGGGGAGGCAAACGAGGACCAATGGTCTACTCATGAATGGTAGCCACACCCCTCCAAACATTAGAAGCTCCTGATGGACTCACAACTCGAACAAGGGGGCAAAAACCTCCTCCCTTGCTGAGATTTGAGACTGACGCGACGATGAGGGGGACGAATGGAGCTAGGTTGCCCTTTAGTACGTGTGCGCATCTGATTTTGCTGGCAGTGATCAAGAGAAGTGTGATTTTCAACCAGGGACGAACTGATATATGCATTGTATTTGAGTCAGAAAGACTCTATCGTTTAGTACCTCCACTTGTGGGTAGAATCAGAAAAAAGGTTGTAATTCCTCTCGTGGGGATGACTCTCAGACAGGGATGAAGAATCTGATCGCGGAACAATAAAATACTCGTAGATGTAGAGGGCAAGAAACTTGCAGAGAATCTGTTCTTAATCCTAATCTAAACTTTACCAAGAAGACGGGGATAGAAGGAATACATAAATCAAAACAAAACTAAACTATGAGGTGATACACTAATGGAATGATGAACACTTATTTTGCTTATAGACACATTTTTTTGGTTTTTTGCGTTCAATAATGGGTTTTTCTTCGACTTTGTAGAGTTCTTGTGTGTTGATGATTTAAAGATTTATAGATCCCTTTAGACATGCTTTGAGGCGGTAGAAAATCTGAAAAATACCATTTCTTTGTTTTTAGAGTGTTTTGCATTTCTTTGTTTTTATATTCAAATTTGCGAGTTCATGTGTATCGAGGATTTGATGATTTATCGATCCATTTAAACATGTCGGTGTGTAAAAATTCTGAATAAAAAAATTTCTAGATTGTGTTCGCTATTGGATTTTTTTCTTCTACCATTTGCATCATTCATGTGTGTCGAACATTTGAAGATTTATGGATCCATTTAGACATCCATTTTAGGATCCCTGAAATTTTTTTAAAAATTGTTTTAGTTTTTGCATTATGTAATAGGATTTTTTCTTCAGCTTTGCAGAGTTCCTGTGTCGAGGATTTGAAGATTTTTATATGCATTTAAACATTCATGTTGGGATGCTAGAAAATATGATTAAAAACTATTTCTAGGTTTTTCTAGGTTTTTTTTGGCGTTCAGTAAAAAAAAATTCATCAACTTTGTAGAGTTCTTTTGTCGAGGATTTGAATATTTATAGATCCATTTATACATCCATGTTGGGGTGGCAGAAAATATGAAAAAATCATTTAAGTTTTTCTCGTTCGGTAATGAGTTTTTTCTTCGACTTAGCATAGATCCTATGTGTCGAGGATTTGCAGAGTTCTTCTATTTCAAGGACTTGACGATTTATAGATCCATATAGACATCTCAGTGTCTTTGAGATGGCAGAAAATCTGGAAATAAAAACCATTTCGAGTTCTTTGAGTTTGGTAATCATTTTTTCTTTGCTTTGTTGAGTTCTTTGTGTGTCGAGGATTTGAAGAATTTTAAATCATTTTAGACATCTATGTCAAGTAATGAGTTTTTTTCTTTGACTTTCCAGAGATCTCTTGTGTGTCAAGGATTTTGAAGATCTATAGATCCAATTAGACATCCGTGTCGTGGTTGTAGAAAATCTGAAAAACCCATTTTAAAGTTTTTATGTGTTATTTGCATTTGGTAACTTTTTTTTTCTTCATCTTTGCAGATTTCTTGTGTGTCGAGGATTTGAAATTTTTAGATCCATTTAGAAATTTGTGTTGGGTTGGTAAAAACTCTACAAAAACATTTTTGAGTTTTTTGGGGCTTTTTTCTTCAGCTTTGCAGAGTACCTATGTGTCCAGGATTAGAAGATTTATAGATCCATTTAAACATCCCTGTCAAGGTTGTAGAAAATTTGAAAAAAAAAACATTTTCTAGATTTTTTGCGTTTGGTAATGGGTTTATTTATTCAGCTTAGCAGAGTTCCTATGTGTCGAGAATTTAAATACTTATGGTTTTGAGTTCGGTAAAATGGATATTTTAATTCAAATTTGCAGAGTTCTTATGTGTCGAGGATTTGAAGATTTATAACTCCATTTAGACATACGTTTCAGGTGTGGCAGAAAATCCATTTAAACATTCGTGCCGAGGTAGCAGAAAATTTGAAATAATCCATTTTTTAGTTTTTTTGTTAATGAATTTTTACTTGGCTTTTTAGATTTCGTGTGTCAAGGATTTAAAGATTTATTCATCCGTTTAGACATTTGCACCACGGTGGCAGAAAGTATGAAAAAAAAACCCATTTCTTGTGCTCGGGTGTCAGTTTGAGTCCATTTTTTTAAACCATAAGTTTTAAAAATCTCAACTTTTTTAAAATATCAGGATTTTAAATAAAAAATTCAGGTGTTTGAATAATTTAGATTTATCAAAAAATTATGGATTTTAAATATATCATGATTTTTGAAAAAGTCATTATTTTCCAAAAACATTTGAATTTAAAAAAATTAGGGTCTTACAGAATTTACAGTTTTAGAAAAAGATAGAATTTCAAAAAAAAAAAAAAAAAGTTCGTATTTCAAAAATTTTAGGGTTTTTGAAAAAGTTTAGATATTCAAAAAAGTCAAGATTATGAAAAGGTTAGGATTTTGAACAAAAATTGGGATTTCAAAAAAGTTGTGATTTCGAAAAAAGCCAAGAATTTTGAGAAAGTTGGGATTTTCAAAAAGACAAGATTTTTAAAAAGGTGCAATTTTCAAATAAGTCGGGAATTACAAAATTGAAGAGATTTTTAAATCCCAACTGTTTTGAATATCCTATTTTTTTAAATCCTAACATTCTCAAAAATTGAGATTTAAGAAAATTCAAGAATTTTTAAAAAGTTTGAATTTTTGAAAAAAATTGATTTTCGCAAACGTCGTGATTTTTTAAATAGTTGCTATTTTTGAAAAAGTATAATCCCAAGATTTCAAAAATGTAGTGATGTGCCATAATTAGCACGAACTTGAAAATGTCGAACTTGTGCTCTGGATGTCCGTTTGAGTCCAATTTTTATTTGAAAACACATGTTTTAGAACTTTCAACTTTTTTAAAATATTAGGATTTTCAAAACAAAGTTACGAGTTTCAATAATATAGATTTTCCAAAAATTCTAGATTTTTTAATAATTCATGATTTTTGAAAAAGTGATTATTTTCCAAAAAGTTGTGAATTTAAAAAAAATTAGGATTTTAAAGAATTTGTAACTTTTAACAAAAATCGAGATTCCCTCAACTTAGAAACCTCAAAATAGTTAGATTTGGAAAAAGTTGTCTTTGTCCTTACCTATGTCTTTTTCTGTATGCGGATCAAATTGAAACTCGTTAAGTTTAGTTTTGTCTTTGTCCTTACCTATGTTTCTTTTGAAGCGCCTAAGTTTGCTAATTTTGACTCAACTTCAAGATCTATTTTGGGGGTCTTCTCCTCAACTAGGGAATCCTCTTCTTCATCCAATTTCAGAGGAGGGGAGGCCATACATATCCCACATCATGCCATACAATGGCCTTATGTTGCCCGAAGTGGATGCATATCCCACATCGAAAGGATTATCTATGTCTAAAACGAATCTTTGCTCTCCTAAGTTAGGGTCAACGACCTTTGTTTCTTCTTCGCGCTTGTGCAGAAGTTTAGCTCCTAACGCCAAGACTCTCGTGAGTACTTGATTTTTGTTATAATACAAGAGTTCGTCAAATCTGTTTAGGTCTAACCTTTGTTGTTCTCCCAAAGAATCGACTCTTCTCTACTATGATCGATTAACGTCTCTGTATCTTTGACTTGAGAGAAGAGCTGTCCTAAATTGTTCCCGTTAAATGGGAAATCATCGAAAGGATTAGCTCCTACATTAAGCTCATTGGATTTTGTTTCCATTTTGAAAAGTCTAGGCATTACTAGCTGATACTTAGAGGCAAACACTATGTTTACTAGTTTTCAAAGGATACCGATATTGACAGATGAAAATGTACCACTCACCTAAGTTGTGTCACGTCAAGTCTATACTTAAAAGACTAAGATGAATGACAATGTTGTACCAGATAGGTGGGCCGAAGTCAAAAATCTAACAAGGCTTGGATATCAGCACAATACTGACAAAGTCCTCCAACATGGTATACTTAGAACTGACTCAAGTACTGATAACAAGCCAAGTGCATTGAAAAGTGGAAGTCACAATTAGATACAACGCAACAACGCTGCCTAGATATCTCAACCAAACAAGTAAGGCGTCGATATCAAGACAACATCATGGAGATATATTTAATACGTTATCAACACTCGTCAAAAACCTAGATTACGTCAAAACTATAATCAAGTAGAAGGTATAATAACAAGAAGTCTGCGATGATGCGATCAACGTAACCGTGCAATAGAGGGATTTATACTACATGCCCAAAGAATGGGGGACGCAATGTAAATGCCAATATTAAACGACTAAAATGCAAGCAAAAGTCAACAAACTAGGGAGAGACAAAATGACAAAACCGACCCATAACAATGACGAAGATCTTGAAATCAAGATCATAGGACTGCCAAAGATGTGAAAATGTACCCACCCGCTTTAGTCATTTAACACCCCAACCGCAAACATGGATGAGTGTAAACGTACAAAAAAGCAGCTAGCACTATCTCTGACATAACACGCAAAGTATGCCTCTATTCGACTTCCAACGTGGAAAGTACGAATGCATGGGTGTAGATTAAGAACATGTGAAAATAGACTTAGTTTCACTTGGGCAGAGCTTCGCCTCATTTAAAAATGAGAAGGAAGCTAAGCTAAGTAATATGTTTGTCTAGATTCGTGATGAAAGACACTCAGATCAAACTTGGGATGAGTTCGTTACCGTGTTCGAAAAACACGACGCTGAATCCAAACAAGTTATCACTTTGTGATGGTGAAACGACGCGCATGGACTAATAAAGTTGGCCTCCGAGAAAAAATGGCTTGCCTAATAGGTTCTCTCAACTAGGTGTCACAAAAGAATATCCACGAGCGAGACGATTAACCCAAACAGTCCGACTATCTTGGGAGTATCTCGACTTTGCTTCCTTTAAGTACAGTGGGCAATGAATGTGTCCATCATGTACTTTTAAGAATCACATAGGGATAACTTGCAACAATAACTCACAAGGCGTACTAGTCAATTGGGTAAGCAAGGCGCTTCCCGTTTTGTCCACGAGGTTACTCAGTAGTGGACTACTTTGGGGTTCCTGGAACCACACCCATTGTTATAGCTTAAGGTGTTATGCCAAAGGGGTTATGTTAAATCTTTAAATCCTTGACACATAGGAACTCTTCAAAGCTGAAGAAAAAACTCATTACTAAATGCAAAAAACCAAGAAAAACACATAAATTGTTTTTTCAGATTTTGCTACCCTGACACGAATTTCTAAATGGATCTATAAATTTTGAAATCCTCAATCGACAGAACTTTGCAAAGGTTAAGAAAAATACCCATTACCGAATGCAAAAATTACAAAAACCCATAAATGGTTTTTTTCAATTTTTTTGCAACCCGCACGAATGTCTGAATGGATCTATAAATATTCAAATCTATGACACACAAAAACTCCGCAAAGCTAAAGAAACAAACTAATTACCGAATGCAAAAAACAAGAAAAAATAGAAAATGGGTTTCTTAGATTTTCTACCACCCTGACATTGATGTTAAAATGGATCTATGATTCTTCAAATCCTCGACACACATGAACTTTGCAAAGCCCAAGAAAAAACCTATTACCGAACACAAAAAACCTAGAAATAGTTTTTTTTAGATTTTTCTATACCTCGACACGAATTTCTAAACGGATCGACAAATCTTGAAATCCTCAATAGACATGATGAACTCTGTAAAGCCGAAAGAAAAAAACCCATTACCAAATGAAAAAACCCAAAAATGATTTTTTTCAAATTTTCTACCATCCTAGCACGGATATGTAAATTGATCCATAAATCTTTAATTCCTCGACACAAGAAATATTTAAAGCTGAAAAAAAACTCATTACCGAATGCAAAAAAGCAAGAAATGGTTTTTTTCAGATTTTTTGCCACCCCCGAAATGACCTAAATCCCTAAATCGTAAAACCTAAACTCTAAACCCCAAACCTTAAATCATAAACTCTAAGAACCCAGATCCCGAGCCATGAATCCTAAACCCTAAACCCTTAGCCCTAAAACATAAACAATAATCCCTAAACGCCTAACCCTTAGCCCTAAACCCTAAACGCTAAATAGTGAAACCTAAACTCTAAGCCCTATACCCTATAAACCCTAAACCTTAAGCTCTAGTTCCTCTTAAACAATCAATTCTAAGTCTTAAAACCTAAAACCCTAAATGGTAAATCCTAAATATTAAACCCTCAATCGTAATCCATCAACCCTAAACCCTAAATGCAAAACCCTCAATCGTAAACCTCGAACCCCAAACCCTATAACCTGAGCCCTAAATCCTAACCCTAAAACCTAAACCCTAAACCTTAAAACCTAATTCTTAAACCATAAAACCTGATACCCGAACCCTAAACCTTAAAACCCGAGCCCCGAGCCTTGACCCATGAGCCCCTAGCCTTAAATTCTAACCCTAAACCCCTAAACCCTAAAACTTGAAACTTGAGTCGTAAACACTAAACCTTAAACCCGAACATCCTAAACACTAAGCCCAAAACCCCAAATCCTAAACCATAAATCATATACCCTTAACACTAAATCCTAAAGCCTAAACCCTCTGCGATAAACCATAAACCCAAATCGCTAAATAGTAAAACCTAAACTCTAAACCCCAAACCTTAAACAATAAACCCTAAACCATTATCCCTAAGCCATGAAGCGTAAACCTTAAACCCTCGAACCTTGAACTCTGAGTTATGGACCCTCCTCAACTATGAATACTGAGACCTAAACCCTAAACTCTTAGCCCTATACCCTATAAACCCTAAACCTTAAGTTCTAATTACTACTAAACCCTAAAACCCTAAATGCTAAATCCTAAATACTAAACCCTAAATTTTGAGTCTTAAACCCTCAATGTAAACCTTGATCACCAAACCCTAAAACCTAATTCTTAAACCCAAAACTTTGATCACTAAACCCCGAACCCTTAGCCCTACGCCCTAATCTATAAACCCTAAACCCCAAATCCCGAGCCTAAAAAGTGAAGATTTTCGAAAAAGTCAGGATTTTAGAAAAGTCAGGATTTTCAAAAAATTCAAGATTTTGGAAAATGTTGGGAATTTTGAAATGTCAAAATTTTTGAAAAAGTCGGGATTTTTGAATAAGTCGGCTATTGGAAAAAGTCTCAATTTTTAATATTTACGATTTTTGAAAAAATGTAATTATTTTAAAAAGTATTTCAAAAAAGTCGGCATTTTTGATAAAGTTGAGATTTTAGAAAATTCATGAAATTTTAAAACGTTGGGATTTCGGAAAAAGTTTTTATTTTTGAAAATGTCGCGATATTTGAAATAGTTGTGATTTTCAAAAAAATTGGGATTTTCAAAAAACTTATAATATCAAAAGAGTCAATATTTTAAAAATGTAGAGATGCACCAAAATTAGTAGGAACTTGAAATGGTTATAACTTGTGCTTCATGTATCCGTTTGAGTCCTTTTTTAAATCAAATGTTTCTTCAGTTTTTTTAAAATATCAAGATTTTTTTTAAAAATGTGGGAGTTTGAATAATTTAGATTTTCGAAAAATTATGGATTTTTGAATATATCATGATTTGAAAAAGTCATTTTTTTCTAAAAAGTGATGAATTTCAAAAAAATTAGGATTTTAAAGAATTTTCAATTTTAGAAAAGATAGAGAGGGCTTTTTTAAAAGTTGGGATTTTTTAAAAAGTAAGGATTATGTAAAGGTTGGGATTCCGAACAAAAATTGGGATTTCAAAAAAATCACGATTTCAAAAAAATCACGATTTCAAAAAAGCCAACAATTTTTAAAAAGTTGGGATTTTTTCAATATTCTAACATTTTTAAAATATTTACCTTTTCAAAATTCCAACATTTTATAAAATCGACACTTTATCAAAAATTACAAATTTTTAAAAATTGTGAACTTTTTAAAATCATGACTTTAGAAATCTTTGAAAATACTAACCTTTTGAAAATCATGACTTTTTTGAAATCCTAGCTGTTACAAAATAGGGATATTTTTTAAATCATGACTTTTTAAAAATCAGGACCCCTAAATCCTAAAACATGAAACCTGATTTAAAAACAACTAACATCTGAATCCTAAACCCTAAACCCTCAGCCATAAACCATAAACCCAAATTCCTTAATCGTAAAACCTAAACTCTAAACCCCAAACCTTAAACCATAAAACCTAAAACCTTATCCCTTAATCCTAAACCCTAAATCAGTAAGCCCTAAACCCTAAACACTAAAAAGTAAACAGCTAACCCTCGAGCCTTAAACCCTAAACCTTGAACCGACCCTAAGCCAAAACCCTAAAGCCTAAACCCTAAACTCATAACCTCGAACCTTGAACCCTAAGCCATGGACCCTAAACCATGAATATCGACACCTAAACCCAAAACACATCGACCCATATGTGCCAAACCGTAAACTCGAGCCCTATACGATATAAACCCTAAACCTTAAGCTCTATTTGCTCCTAATCCCTAAATTTTGAGTCTTAAACCCTAAATGAAAAATCCTAAACCCTAAACCCTAAGACCTAGACCCTAAACTCTTAGCCCTATACCTTATAAAACCTTAAACCTTAAGCTCTAATTCCTCCTAAACCCTAAAATCCTAAATGCTAAAATCCTAAATACTAAACCCTCAATCGTAAACCATGAGCCCTAAACCCTAAATGCAAAACCCTAAATCATAAACCTCGAACCCCAAACCCTAAAACATGAGCCCTAAACCCTAATCGTAAACCCTAAAACATGAGCCCTAAATCCTTAACCTAAACCCTAGACACTAAATCCGATGAGCCTTAAACCCTCAACCCAGAAACCTTAAAATAGTTATATTTAGAAAAAGTTGGTATTTTGAAAAACTTGGGATTTTCAAAATCTCTCAACATTTTGAAAAAGTCAAGATTTTATAAAATTTGAGATTTTAAAAAAGTCTCGACTTTTCAAAAAGTTACAATTGTAAACAAAGTTTCTTATTTTTGAAAACATCAAGGTTTTAAACATGTTGGGACTTTGAAAATGTTCATATTTTCAATAAAGTTAAGACTCTTTTGAGATTATAACTTTTTCAAAAATGCTGAATTTTTCAAAAATCTTAAGTTTTACAAAATCACGACTTGTTGGAAAATTTCATTTTTTCTAAAATCTCGTGTTTTCAAAAATACTAACTTTTTTTAAACGACGAGTTTTTTAAAAATCTTGACTTTTTCAAAATCTTGACTCTTTAAAAATCCTGACTATTCAAAAATCTCGACTTTTTCAAAATATTCATTTTTCAAAAACCCTAACTTGTTTGAAAATCTGAACATTTTCAAAGTCCCAACATTTTTAAAACCTTGATGTTTTCAAAAATAAAAACTTTGTTTACAATTGTAACTTTTTGAAAAGTCGAGACTTTTTTAAAATCTCAAGTTTTATAAAATCTAGACTTTTTCAAAATGTTGAGAGATTTTGAAAATCCCAAGTTTTTCAAAATACCAACTTTTTCCAAATCTAACTATTTTAAGGTTTAGGGTTTAGGGTTTAGGGATTAGGGCTCATGATTCGAGGTTTAGGGTTTAGGGTTTAGGGTTTAGGAGTCAAGGCTTAGGGTTAGGGGTTGAGGTTCAAGTTTCGGGGATCAAGGTTTAGGGTTTAAGAATTAGGTTTTAGGGATTAGGGTTTTGGGGTTCAGAGCTTTTGCATATAAGGTTTAGGGATCATTGTGTACAATTGAGGGTTTAGTATTTAAGATTTAGCATTTAGGGCTTTAGGTTTTAAGACTCAGAATTTAGGTTTAGGGTTTAAGGTTAGGGGCATAAGGCTTTAGGTTCACTGTTTAGGGTTTAGAATTTATAGGACTCGAGTTTAGGGTTTAGGGTGTAGGGGTTATGGTTTAGGTCTCGGTGTTCATGGTTAAGGGTCCTTGGACAAGGGTTTGAGGTTCGAGGTTATGAGTTTAGGGTTTAGGGTTAGGGCTCACGGTCTCAATGTATAGGGTTTAGGGTTAAGGATTTAGGTTTTAAGGCTCATGGTTAGGAGTTTAGGGTTTATTATTTAGGGTTTAGAGCTTAGCATTTAGGGCTTAGGGTTTAGGCTTCATGGTTCAGGAGCAGGATTTAGGGATTACAGTTTAAGGTTTGGGGTTTAGAGTTTAGGAGTTACTATTTAAGGATTTGGGTTTATGGTTTATGGCTGAGGATTTAGGGTTTAGGATTCAGTGTTAAGGGTTTATGGTTTAGAATTTAGGGTTTTGGGCTTAGTGGTTTAGTGTTTACAACTCAAGTTAAAGGGTTCAGGGGTCACTATTTTTAAAAAGTCACAATTTCAAAAATATCCTAATTTTGAAACAATTAGGTTTTCGAAAAAGTCATGATTTTCAAAAATTTTGTATTTTCAAAGATTTTGAAAGTGATAAAGTCATGAATTTAAAAACTTCACAATTTTTCAAAAAAATTTAAAAAATTTGTAATTTTTGAAAAAGTCGCAATTTTATAAAAAGTTGAAATTTTTAAAATGTTAGGATTTAAGAAAAAAGGATGTTCAAAAAAATTAAGATTTCAAAATGTCTTTAGTTTTGTAATTCCCGACTTATTTGCAAATTGCACCTATTTTCAAAATCTTCTTTTTTGAAAATGCCAACTTTCTCAAAATTCTTTGCTTTTTTAAAATCATGACTTTTTTGAAATCCCAATTTTTGTTCAAAATCCCATCCCTTTCATAATCCTTACTTTTTTGAAAATGTCACCTTTTTCAAAAACCCTAAAGCTTTTGAAATTCAAACTTTTTTAGAATTATAAAATTCTATCTTTTTCTAAAATTGTAAATTATTTACAATCTTATTTTTTTAAAATTCAAAACTTTTTGGAAAATAATGAATTTTTAAAAAATCATGACATATTTCTGGAAAATCTCAATTATTAAATCTAGCACTTAGTGTTTAAGACTCAAATTTTAGGGTTTAGGAGCAATTAGAGCTTAGGGTTTAAGAGCAATTAGAGCTTAATGTTTAGCATTTATATGGTATATGACTTAAATTTTAGCTTTTAGGGTTTAGGTATTAGTGTTCATGGTTGATCGTCAATGGATAAGGGTTCGAGGTTTGGGGTTATGAGTTTAGGGATTTGGCTTAGGGCTCACGGTGCAAGGTATAGGGTTTAGGTTAGGCCGAAGGCTTTAGGGTTCGAGTGTTTAGGATTTAAGACTCGGGGTTTAAGGCTTAGGGTTTAGGGTTTGGGCTTCATGGCTTAGGGATCGGGTTTATTGTATAAGGTTTGTGGTTTAGAGTTTAGGTTTAACGATTTAGGGATATGGGTTTATAGTTTATGGCTGAGGGTTTAGGGTTTTGGGCTTAAGTGCTTAGGATGTTGGGGTTTAAGGTTTGGCGTTTATGACTCATGTTTTAGGTTTAAGGGTTTAGGGGTCTCGATTTTGAAAAATTCACAATTTAAAAATATCCTGATTTTGAAACGGTTAGGATTTAGAAAAATGTCATGATTTTCAAAGTGATAAAGTCATGAATTTAAAAAGTTCACAATTTTTAAAAACTCGTAATTTTTAAAAATTAAGTAATTTTGAAAAAGTCACGCTTTTAATAAAAGTTGGAGTTTTAAAAAATAATTTTTAAAAAAAATGTTAGGATTTTAAAAATAATTAGGTTATTCAAACCAGTTGGTATTTAAAAATCTCTTCAGTTTTGTAATTTCGACTTATTTGAAAATTGTAGCTTTTTTCAAAATCTTGTCTTTTTTTTAAAATCCCAACTTTCTCTAAGTTCTTGGCTTTTTTGAAATCTAACTTTAGGGTTCAAGGTACGGGGTTCACCTGTTAGGCCTAAAGCTTTAGGGTTCACTATTTAGGGTTTAGGGGTTAGGGGTTTATGTTTTATTGTTTAGGTTTTTTTAGGGTTTAGGGTTTAGGCTTCATGGCTCAGGGATACGGGTTTAGGGTTTATGGTTTAAGGTTTGGGGATTAGAGTTTAAGTTTTATGATATAGGGATTTGGGTTTATGGTTTATGGTTTAGGATTTATGTTTTTGGGTTTGGTGTTTAGGATGTTGGGATTTAGGGTTTAGCGTTAAAGACTTAGGTTTCAGATTTTAGGGTTTAGGGTTTACGGGTCTTGATTTAAAAAAGTCATGAATTAAAAAAGTTCACAATTTTAAAAAAACTCGTCATTTTTCACAAATTCGTAATTTTTATAAAGTCACAATTTTATAAAAAGTTGGTTATTTGTAAAAGTAAAGATTTTGAAAATGTTAGGATTTAAAAAAAAAGGATTTATAGTTCCATTTAGAATTTTGTGCTGTGTGGCACAAAATCTAAAAGAAAAACTTTTTCGGGTTTTCGCATTTGATATAATGTGTTTTTCTTTTACTTTAAAGATTTCTTTCGTGTCGAGGATTTCAAGATTTTTAAATCCATTTAAACATCCGTGCTAGGGTGGCAGAAAATCTGAAAAAAAAACCATTTCGGGTCTTTTTGGGTTTTTTGTGTTTGGTAATGGATTTTATTCTTCAGCTTTACAGAGTTCCTGTGTGTTAAAGATTTGAAGGTTTAAATATTCACTTAGACACACATGTTGGGGTGGTGAAAAATCTGAAAAAACCATTTATGGGTTTTTTTAGATTTTTTTGTTTGGTAATGGTTTTTTTTTTCGGGATTTGCAGAGTTTCTATGTGTTGATGATTTGAATATTTATAGATCCATTTAAACATTCGTGTTGGAGTGACAACAAATCTGGTAAAAAACCAATTCTTGGTGGCTTTACAGAGTTGTTATGTGTCAAGGATTTTATGATTTATACATCCATTTAGACATGCATGACGCAGTGGCAGAAAATCTTTAAAAAAAGGCATCTCGGTTCTTCTGCTTTGTAGAATTCTTGTGTCGAGGATTTGAAGATTTATAAATTCATTTAGACATCTGTGTTGTTGTGGCAGAGAATTTGAAAAAAAACTTGTTAACAAAAATCACAGCACCCCCAAATGAGTTATGGATATGCTTTTCTAAGGCAGGGTCATTTGGTGTGATTTGTATAACATTGGATCATTCCCCAAGCTGTGGGACTTGCAAATGGGAATGATCCTCCAGAGAAGGTTGGTTTCTCTTCCTAATCCTAGTGCTAAAACACTTCTAAGGAAGGAAATGCGACTATCTACTCCTAATCTAACAATTCCAAGGGACCAAGGAGAGAGAGAGCATGAAAATAAAAAAATCCTACACTACAGAGGTGATAGCACCGAGAAAAGGGAACTGCTGATCAAAACTCAACAACCTAAAATAGAGAGAGGTGAGCAATGGAGAGGATGGACAGATGCAACGCAGACCAAGGATAAAGTTCACACGAAACACCCTTTCGAACTCCTTGAACACAACTCCCAAAACCTACAATGGACATCAGAGATGCAAAGTATACCCTGCAATGGTGAGGCGAGGAGAGACAACAAAATGAGTAAATGATGGACAAAACACATCACGAAACATTTTTATTGCTCCAGGAGTTCACACAATACACTATTAATGGACAAGAGGCAAGAAAATACCATTACAGAGCCAAGGGAAGGCTTAAACTCCTCATTCAACCCTCGAGAAGAAAGAGAGGGGGGGGCAGGGAAGAAGAATGAACAACAATATTACAATGAATCTTGCCCCTGTATTTATAGATTTGATCGGAGAAAAAAAAGAGAGAGAGAAGCGCGAAAAGCAGGATGAAGATCAACTACTGTTGTTAATGCTTCAGATAAAATATGCCCCCAAATCTATGTTTACTTTGCATGATCTCTTGATTCGGCGCATTAAAAGAAGAGGAAATATCATAAACGAGATCAAATTTGATATGGTTGTTGAGACATGGATCCTACATTGAAGGTCTGAAGATGTTTCCTCCATCTTCCTTTACCTAACCTCCTAAAAATTAAAGCTTCAGACCTCCATGGCGTAGGTGAGGCTGAGAAATTTCCAATGGTGTCAGATTTACAATATTTTGAGCCCTGAATTAAAAGATATGCCCCTTCAAAGTTTGTATAGGATCCGTATGAATGGACAGGGGAAACAGTTTGAAAATGGGTCCCCTTTTGAGATGGGACACATGGCAGCCAGACTAGAGCAAAAATCCGGTTCGCGGGTCCACAATTTATTTTTTTCCCTTTTCACGAAACAAAAAACTCAGAAAACCCCCAGGCCCCGAAGCTCCGTCTTTTGACTCTGCTTGACCATTTTCCCCTACCTCTATTTCGTCTTGAGACACGTGGAGATGTGACACTTATTTGAGCTTCTCTTTTTGGATTCACCTTTGCAGTAGCGCCATTAGGACACGTGGTTCCTTCCCTCTATTGGATCTTCCATACTTACTCGATTCTAGATTCTTTCCTAAAAATTTCGAGCCCGAAGACCTTCGAATCTTCACCGTTTCTTTTCCTTCTTGGTACTGGCTCTCTCATGCAGATCGCCCCTTATTTTCGAGACCACCAGTAACTTGTTTTTTTCCTAAAATGTGAGCTCGCGGTCCGAGTGCGTTTCCCTTCATGTTTTCTTTATGTGTAAGGCTTGTTTTGACCAAAATTTTTGGGGGAAATTTGGGATAACAATTTAAAATCTGTAGCAAAAAATCACAGCACCCCTAAATGAGTTCTACAGTCTGGTTTTCTACGGCCAAGTCATTTGGTGTGATTACGTAACATTGAACTTTCCCCAAGGTGTGGGACCTTGCAAAATGGGAAAGCTCTCCTTATTCCTTTGTTTATGTACATGCGTAGAAACTTGGAGAGGATCTGTTCTTAATCATAATCTAAACTTTATCAAGGAAATAGGGATAGAAGGAATACAAAAATTAAAACAAAGCTAAACTATGAGGTGATGCACCAAAGGAATGATGAACACATATTTTGCTAATAGACACAAACCAACAAAATGCATACAATAAACAAGCACAGATAGCCACATATGTAATGGGAGACCAGATGAAAGCAAAAGTGACAAGAGAGGATCTAAAATCGATCACAGATGTGTTTTATTGCTTTGTAGATTGATATAGTCCATTACAAAGTAGCCAAGAAGAGGCAGAAACGTATTGCAATTTTTTGATGGAAGGCCTGAATCCCACAAATACTTTTGCTAAAAGGGGAAGCGAGCCTAAAAACAAAGAATGTCCAACCCTTTACAATGAATCTCACCCCGCTTTTATAGATTCAATCCTAAAAAAAAAAAAGAGAGAGAAGTGAGAAAAAAGGTTGAAACTCAACCACCACTATTAATGCCTCTGATGAAATCTCTCCCCAAATCTGTCTTTTTACATCAATCCTTGGTTTGGCACCTTGAAGGAAGAGGAAACGGTGAAACATATCAAATCTGATCTAGTTATTGAGGCAAGAAGATCCTGCATTAAAAGCCCAAAGATGTTTCCTCCATTTTCTTCACCTAACCTCTTCAAAAATAAAGTTTCAGACCCCATGGCATGGATGAGGCTGATATCTTTCCAACGGCATCAGATTTGCAATATTTCGAGCCCCGAGTCGAAAGATATGCCCTTTCGAAGTTTGTATCAGGTCTATACAGGAGGGCGGGAAAATAACTTGAAAATTGGTCCCTTTTGATATGGGACACGTGGCAGCTAGATTGGAACAAAAATTTTGCCTACGGGTCTGCAATTTATATTTTGCCCCTTTCTTTCGACTCCCGCTTGACTTTGACTCGAGGCCCAAATGCTAACTTTTTCCTTGGGCAAAGTTCGGGCCATTTTGTAACTTTTACCCTTTGAATCGGTGTCATATTGACACTTTGGGCATTCTCTGCTTACATCTTTATACTTAGCCAATTTTGAGGCCTTTTTTGTCTCCGCCTTTTTTACTCTGTTTTCTATTATGGGGGTCGTGGTCTATCCAATATTTAGCACAGGGGAAAAATATGGATAACAATTTGACGACTCATAGGGATATCTTCTTGCTAAATGAAAAGACCAATTGCATTGTCATATCTGTTGGGCATGGAGTCATGAGTGATAGCCTGCTAGTGATCTAAACTTTGAAAACTGGCCCCTAGGCCGCTTGAAACCCATTAGAACTTAAACTAATCTAGAGCAAATACCAAGTCCAAACACTTCATGAGAACAACAAAACAACACCACACTTTATACCAAAATTAAAATCATACATGCTCCAAATTGAACATACAGAGCGTTGAAAGCACTTAGGAGAAAAGTAATCTACACTATAGCAAAACAATGTGCATAAGCACCTAGAGGAAAGAAAAAACTAAACTAATATGTACATGGTGAGAACTTCCCTTTTAGTAGTAGTGCTTAAGATAGATCTCATTTACTGGAATCTTCAACTCTTTACCCTCCAATGTAGACAATTGGAAAGCATTGCTACTTTTTCATCTTGTGATCATATAGGGGCCACTCCAGATAGCATCAAATTTGGAATGCCTTCCTGGTTTTGCTTGATCTGCATCCCATTTCAAACCCAGGTCTCCTTCTAGGAAGGTCCTTGCTTTTATCTTCTTGTCAAAGAATTTATTGATTGAAGTCTAATTCTTCTTTATTACTTGGGCATCATGCTCTCGGGTTTCTTCTAATTCTATTAGCTTCACATACTTGGCCTCATTGGTCCAAATTCAGACATCTCTAGTTGTTTCATGACATCCAATGCTGATAACTCACGTGATATATGCAACATTGCCTATTTCCCATAGATGATATTGAATGGAGGGCTACCTGTAGATCTCCTGGGCATTATTCTATCAGCCCATAAGGCTATTTTGAGCTTTGTGTGTCAAGTCCTATGATTCTCGTCAAGAGTTCTTTCGATGATCTTTAAAAGCATGTTCTTGTTTGTGGACTCAACATGGCCATTACCTTGAAGGTAAAATAGTTTGATGAAGTACTCAAATAAGTCCTATTCTTAACATCCCATCGAATGATCCGGAACCTATGAATTCCAATGCATTTTCTTAAATGATTGTGGCGGCACTCCAAATCTGGTCACTATCCCTTCATAGAAATCAAGGATACTACCTCGGTCCAATTGTTGAAATAATCTGTTCTTTGTCAAGATCCATTTGTGACCTTGGCTTGAGTTTGGATTGATGACTCGGTGAAGTCCAATCCCCATTGCATGAAAGGTTGGTCGAAAGAGATTGGGTGCAATGGAAGTGATGCTAGCCTTTCCTTGCCTTTGAAGAATGCACAATTATTGCACCTTTTGATCCACGTGTGGCGTCGCTAAACACTTTGGGCTAATAATATCCTGCTTTCATGATTTTGAGTGGTGACACTCTTTGAGCAAAATGGCTTCCAGCTGCTTCAACTGGGACCAGGTTTGCAACCCAACTTGAGTGTTTGATTAGAAATATGATGCTTGCCTCTATCAGCTTGTTCAACTCCTTCTTCATCAAAGACTCAATATGTGGGTCGACCGGTCTTTGCTTCACTGATGGGTTAAGCACTGGATTTAGTACTATTGTGTGTTGCGCTAGCTTTGGATTGAACCCCCTTAGGTCTTTCATAACTCCAAGCAAACACATTAGGAAATTCTTGGCAAAGTTGTTTTAATTCATACCTTTCTTGTTTAGTGGCCAATTTTCTAATTTGAAGTGTTTTGTCTTCTCCAACCTGGGATTGACTCGAATCTTCTCCTTTGATCTGCATGTTAGCCTTCTCTTTTCAAAAGTTATCATTAGGATTGAAAATAGATTCCATTGTCACTAAGCCTTTGGGAAGCTTGTTTGTATGTATTTGTATTATCTGTTTCCCATACTGTTGCATTATTCTACTCTGGTTTATAGCTAAGAATTCAAATTCTTCTTGTAGAAAGTTAATGATTTGCTGATATTTTCAAACACCTGCCAACATGTATTATTATCTGGTATTGCTGGCCTCACAACCACATGGATATGCGGTTGTTCTCTGTCCCTCTTGATGCTATCAACAACATCAAACGTTGTTCTAACTGCAGCAAGTCTATCAGCAGACTTCATTCTCCTTCCGAGCATGGACACAACATCAAGGCCTCAAAATCCTCCATGAGATCACATACCCTACTCTTGTAGTTTTTGAGCAAGACATTTTTATAGCATTAAGTCCTCTGACCTAATTAACAACCAGTTCACTGTCACCGAATACTTGCAAGTTCTTGATTCCCAGCTTCCTTGCCCAATGAAGACATTGGACTAAAGCCTTATATTGGTGAGTGTTATTTCAGCAAGCGAACTGGAATCAAGGCTAAATAATATCTCATACCTCTGGGAAACACAATCATGACTCCTCCTCCACCTCCTTGTTTACTCCTTGAACCATCAAAGAACAATTGTCATACCTCATTGTCATCCTTGTATTCTAGTTTGATTAGGTCAAGAAGAGGCTAGTTCTCTTCATGTAAGTAGTAGAGACCTAGCTCAAATTCTTTCATTTCCCTATAGGAGTCAAAAGAATGACTTTTGTTGGCCCACTCATCTAGGGTCAAGTTTGGGATACATCCCACCTTGGTATCTATTTGAGTAGTGTTTAGGAGGTCTTCTTAATCAAAAAAGTGAGTAGTTGGCATTGATTGGGCTAGGCACATAGGATTCAATATGATAATCAGCAATAGATTCAAATCTGATTGTGGCCTTCGCCCCATAGTTTGTCCTAAAGAACATATGTGACCAATTAGCAGACATGTAGCCTCCAATTTTAGCTATGAAGTCTCGGACGGACACAAAGCAAATGTGGTGGTAGGTCTATGATTGACACGTTTTGCAAAACAATCACACTCGGGAATGTGTGTAGAGTGAGACTCGAGATCCTTGATAATTCCCACAAGTGGTTACTACTAACCCATCTAATTGGACTACTCATCTACAGATGACCTCATATTGGAGACCCAACTCGATCAGCTATTTTTTGGGCATCACGAAATCGGCCCTAGAATCAATCATTCAATTATGCAATAATTTGTCCCCAATAATCAAGTGAGACATAAAAGGTTTTTACCTTGTTGTTCTCCATGGTTTCTCCCAGCTGAATTGCGTTGGTAAGCACTCTTTCTTGCTAGTTAGAGGGTTGATTTGAACTTGATCAATCTTGCATGGTGGTCTGCAACAGATCCCTCTACCCTCGAATGGGCAAAGTGACTCCCATAGTGAAATGTTCACACTTGTCCTTTTCCTTTTGCTGCCCCTTCCGCACACATTTCTTTTTTACACATGGGTTGTTACAACAGGGGCTTGATTGTTGCATTATTCTACTCGGTTTATAGCTGAGAATTGAAATTCTTCTTGTATAAAGTTAATGATCTCGTTGATATTTTCAAACACCGCCAAAGATGTATTATTATCTCTGGTATTGTTGGCATCACAACCACATGGATATGCGGTTGTTCCGTATCCCTCTTGATGTTGTTCCAACCGCAGCATGTCTATCAGCAGCTTCATTCTCCTTCCTTAGCATGGACACAATCAAGGCCTCAAAATCGTCCATGAGATCACATACCCTACTCTTGTAGTTTTTGAGCGGGACATTTTTATAGCATTAAGTCCTTTGACCGATTAATAACCAATTCACTGTCACCGAATACTCGCAAGTTCTTGATTCCCACTTCCTTGCCCAAAGTGAACACCTTGGACTAAAGCCTCATATTCAGCAAAGTGTTATTTGAGCATGTGAACTAGAATCAAGGCTAAATAATATCTCATACCTCTGGGGGACACAATCATGACTCCTCCTCCAGCTCCTTACTCCTTGAACCATCAAAGAACAATTGTCATACCTCATTGTCATCCTTGTATTCGGTTTGATTAGGTCGGGGAAGAGGCTAGTTCTCTTCATGTAAGTAGTCTGAGACTCGGCTTAGATTCTTTCATTTCCCTATAGGAGTCAAAAGAATGACTTTTGTTGGCCCACTCATCTAGGGTCAAGTCTCGGGATACATCCCACCTTGGTATCTGTTTCACTAGTGTTTAGGAGGTCTTCTTAATCAAAAGTTGAGTAGTTGGCATTGATTGGGCTAGGCACATAGGATTCAATATGATAATCAGCAATAGGTTCAGATCTAATTGTGGCCTTCACCCCATAGTTTGTCCTAAAGAGCATATGTGACCAATTAGCAAACATGTAGCCTCTAATTTTGGTTATGAAGTCTCCGGATGAGACACAAAGCAAATGTGGTGGTAGGTCTATGATTGACACGTTTTGCAAAACAATCACACTGGGAATTGTGTAGAGTGAGACTCGATCCTTGATAATTCCCACAAAGTGGTTACTACTAACCCATCTAATTGGACTACTCATCTACGAGATGACCTCATATTGGAGACCCAACTCGATCAGCTATTTTTTTGGGCATCACGAAATATCGCCCTAGAATCAATCATTCAATTATGCAATAATTTGTCCCCAATAATCGTGAGACATAAAAGGTTTTTACCTTGTTGTTCTCCTTGGTTTCTCCTGTGCTGAATTGCGTTGGTAAGCACTCTTTCTTGCTAGTTAGAGGGTTGATTTGAACTTGATCAATCTTGCATGGTGGTCTGCAATAGATCCCTCTACCCTCGAATGGGCAAAGTGATTCCCATAGTGAAATGTTCACACTTGTCCTTTTCCTTTTTGCGCGCCTTCCTGCACACATTTCTTTTTTGCACATGGGCTGTTACAACAGGGGCTTGACTGGGTTTGGGATGTGACTTGGATTGGTTACAGATGTATGGAGTTGCACTTGGAACACCAAGACCTTGAGGAGTCATGGAAGATTGAGGGTCACCTAAATTCGGTGGTCGGCCCTCCAATACTTTCTTTTTGACTGTGTAATTGTAGCTACACTTTGAGAAGGGAAGTGATTCATCCCACATAAGTCTTCACCTACCAGTTGATGAGCATGGTCTCGTTTGCAGAGGCCACCTTGTTAATCTCCTTGTTACTGATCTTCCTCTTGGCCAGGTTCTTGTGGCACCATACTGGTTTACACCATCAAGGCCTTATTTAGAGCACCATTAAAGCACCTTGATTGGTTGTGTGGCTGACTGCATGGAAAACACCAATCATATTCCTGTGCTATATTATTCTATGTTGGGACCAATGCTCTTGACGTTGAAGATGTTTTAGGATCATACGACTTGAAAGGTCTAGTAGCTTCGGGTTGTACTTGGTTACGCTCTCGGTTTTACGATCCGAGGTGGTGGCCTATTTTGTTGATACTAAGGTCTAGTATGGCCTAGAACTCTGAGCTTGTTGTCTTTTGATGGTCACTAGCTCATTCCCAAAGTTCTAGAGTTGCTTCATCACCAATTCCTGAAACTCTTTAGAGGTATTAAATGATGAAGTGGAAGCTTCAGCTGAGATTTGACTCTGGGATGCTATTTAATGTGGGATGCTCTTTAATGCTGCAATCGAAACCGGGTTTTGTGCATTCAAGGTGAGTGGAATACTGCTAGTGAAGTTGACATATGGATTTGGTTGTGCCATTCTGATTGGCCTAAGAATCCTTACAGACTAAAAGAAAGGCCTTACAGGTGGCGGTGTTGACAAGGTTCTTCTTGGTGGAGATGGAGGTGTGACGCTGGCCCCGATGCTGACTTTTTCCTTGGGTGGAATTGCGGGCCATTTTACAATTTTTACCACTTGAATCAAAGTGTCATATTGACACTGGGCATTCTCCGCTTACACCTTTAAACTTAGCCAATTTGAGGCTCTTTTTGTCCACCTTTTGACTCTATTTTCTAATATGCGAGGTCGTGGTCAATCCAATATTTGGCATGGGGGCGAAATATGGATAACAAAACTATTTCTCAGTTTTTTTGGGATTTTTGCGTTTGGTAATGAATTTTTTTCTTCAGCTTTATAGAATTAATGTTTCGAGGATTTGAAGATTTATAGATCTGTTTAGACATCTATGTTGTCGTGGCAAAGAATCTAGAAAAAAACCATTTATCGCTGATTCTAGGATTTTAGCGTCAAAGTAATAATTTTTTTCCAGCTTTACAGAGTTCCCGTGTGTCAAGGATTTAAAGATTTATAGGAGATCCATTTAGATATCCATGTCGGGGTATCAAAAATCTGAAAAAACCATTTTTAGGTTTTCTAGGTTTATTGCATTCGGTAATGAGTTTTTTCTTTGGCTTTTAGGAGTTCGTTTGTATTGATGAATTGAAGATTTATAAATCCATTTAGGTGCTTGACTCGGGTTTGGGAGGTGACTTGGATTGGTTATGTACGTTTGGATAAACACAAGGAATAATCACGCAAGTTCAAAACAAAAAGCTAAATTAATGACCAAATAATAATGAATGATAAAGAATCAATGGATCAAAGTGATTGTCTAAAATAGATAAGTCAATGTGGCAAACAAGACACAATCATGCAAAGTTGTTGGTAAACCAATTAGCCAAATGGAGTACTTCCTAAATGATCGATCAATTAATTGTTTGACACGTAAGGTGATCAAAAAAATGTCACCACTTATGCTAAGTTAAAAATGAACAAGACATAAGTAATAAGAAAATGTTGATACAATTTCCAAGAAAGGTATAGTGAAAGCAAGTTCAAGTCCAATCAAGACCAATATCTTAAAAAATGGGAGTAAAGAATATGATGCAACAATACCACTAAGATACATTAACCAAAATTTATAGAAAAGGAAGGCTAAGGGTTAGGGGTTTAGGGTTTATTGTTTAGGTTTTAGGGCATAGGGTTTAGGGTTTAGGCTTCATGGCTCAAGGATATGGGTTTTTAGGGTTTATGGTTTAAGGTTTGGGGTTTAGAGTTTAGGTTTTATGATTTAGGGATTTAGGTTTATGGTTTATGGCAAAGGGGGTTTAGGATTTAGGGTTTTGGGATTAGTTTTTAGGATGTTTGTTTTTAGAGTTTAGGGTTTACGTGTCGTAATTTTTAAAAATCCTGATTAGGATTTCGAAAAAATTAGGATTTCAAAAAAATTCTAATTTTCCAAAAAATTGTATTTTCAAAGATTTTTAAAGTTTTAAAGTCATGAATTTAAAAAGTTCACAATTTTATATAACACATGATTTTTTTTAAATTCTTAATTTTTGAAAAAGTCACGATTTTACAAAAATTTGGAATTTTTAAAATGTTAGGATTTAGAAAAAGGATATTCAAAAGAGTTGGGATTTAAAAATATCTTCAGTTTTGTAATGCCCAACTTATTGGAGTTTGAGAATTTTTTGGAAAATTTAAATTTTTTAAACTCCCGATTGTTTAAAAAATCAATATATTTTAAAAATCTTAATATTTTAAAAAATTTGAGATTTTTAAAACATGTGGATTCAAAAGAAACAGACACCTACAGCACAAGTGATGACCTTTTAAAGTTCCTACTAATTTTGGTGAATCACTACATTTTTGAAATCTTGACTTTTTTAAAAATCCGTATGTCTTTAAAAAATTATGTTTTTTCAAAAATTGTAAATATTAAAAATTGGGATTTTTCCGAATATTGTGACTTATTCAAAAATCTGATATTTTGAAAATTTCAACATTTTATAAAATCTTGACTTTTCAAAAATCCTAACTTTTTCGAAAATCTTCACTTTTACAAAATCACGACTTTTTGGAAAATCTCAAATTTTTAAAATCCTGTCTTTTCAAAAATCCTAATTTTTTTAAAATTTCAAGTTTTTCGAGAATCTTGACTCCTTAAAATATCTTGACTCTTCAAAAATTCAGACTCTTCAAAAATATTGAGTTTATAGTTTATGGCTGAGGGGTTTAGGATTTAGTGTTTTGGGCTTAGTTTTTAGGATGTTTGTGTTTAGGGTTTATGTGTCGCAATTATTAAAAAATCATGATTAGGATTTCAAAAAAATTGTAATTTTCCAAAAACTTATATTTTCAAAGATTTTTAAAGTGATAAAGTCATGAACTTAAAAAGTTCATGATTTTATACAACAATGATTTTTTTAAAATAAGTAATTTTTGAAAAAGTCACGATTTTACAAAAATTTGAAATTTTTAAAATTTTAGGATTTAAAAAAAAGGATTTTCAAAAGAGTTGGGATCTAAAAATCTCTTCAGTTTTGTAATGCCCAACTTATTGGAATTTGATAATTTTTGGAAAATTTAAATTATTTAAACTCCCAATTTTTTTAAAATCAATATATTTTGAAAATCCTAATATTTTCAAAAAGTTAAGATTTCACCGTTTAGGGTTTAGGGTTTATTGTTTAGGTTTTAGGGCATAATGTTTAGGGTTTAGGCTTCATGGCTCTGGGATCTGGGTTTTTAGGGTTTATGGTTTAAGTTTTGGGGTTTAGAGTTTAGGTTTTATGATTTAGGGATTTGGGTTTATGGTTTATGGCAAAGGGGTTTAGGTTTTAGGGTTTTGGGCTTAGTTTTTAGGATGTTTGTGTTTAGGGTTTAGGGTTTACGTGTCGCAATTTTTTAAAAATCATGATTAGGGTTTCAAAAAAATTAGGATTTCAAAAAAATTGTATTTTCAAAGATTTTTAAAGTTATAAAGTCATGAATTTAAAAATTCACGATTTTATATAAAACGTGATTTTTTTTAAATTCTTAATTTTAGAAAAAGTCACGATTTTACAAAAAATTGGAATTTTTAAAATGTTAAGATTTTAAAAAAAGGATATTCAAAAGAGTTGGGATTTAAAAATATCTTCATTTTTGTAATGCTCGACTTATTGGAGTTTGAGAATTTTTAGAAAATTTAAATTTTTTAAACTCTCGATTTTTAAAAAAATCAATATATTTTAAAAAATTTGAGATTTTTAAAACATGTGGATTCAAAAGAAACAGACACCTACAACACAAGTGATGACCTTTTAAATTTCTTGCTAATTTTGGCGCATCACTACATTTTGAAATCTTGACTTTTTAAAAATCCATACTTCTTTAAAAATTATTTTTTTCAAAAATTGTAAATATTAAAAATTGGAATTTTTTCGAATATCGTGACTTATTCAAAAGTCGATATTTTAAAAATCCCAACATTTTCAAAAATATTGACTTTTCAAAATCCTTACTTTTTCGAAAATCTTCACTTTTACAAAATCACAACTTTTTGGAAAATCTCAAATTTTTTAAAATCCGTCTTTTCAAAAATCCTAATTTTTAAAAAAATTCAAGTATTTCGAAAATCTTGATTTTTTCAAAATTCGAGTCTTCAAAATCTCGACTCTTTAAAAATGCGAAAAGCCCAACTCTTTCGAAAATCCCAAGTTTTCAAAAATTTGAACTTTTTCGAAATATTCATTTTTCGAAACCCCAACTTGTTTAATAATCTTATCATTTTCAAAGTCCCAACATTTTTTAAATGTTGATATTTAGAAAATAACGACTTTTTTAAAATATCAAATATTTCAAAAATCTTGACTTTATGAAAATCCCAACTTTTTCAAAATACCAACTTTTTCCAAGTCTAACTATTTTCAGGTTTCTAAGTTAAGGGTTAACGGTTCGTGGGATTTAGTGTTTAGGGTTTAGTGTTGAGGTTAAGGGTTCGGGGATCAAGGTTTTGGGTTTTGGGTTTTAGAGTTTATGGTTACGATTTGGGCCTCAAGTTTTAGGGTTTAGGGTTTGAGGTTTATAGTTAAGTGTTTTGCATTTAAGGTTTAGGGCTCATGGTTTATGATTGAGGGTTTAGTATTTAGGATTTTGCATTTAATGTTTTAGGGTTTAAGACTTATCATTTAGCGTTTAGGATTTATAGGGTATAGGGCTCGGAATTTAGGGTTTAGGGGATAGGGTCGGGGTTTAGTGTTTAGGTCTTAGTGTTCATGGTTCGAGGTTCGGGGTTATGAGTTAGGGTTTATGGTTTAGGTCTCTAGCTAAAGGTTTATCGTTTAGGATTTTGGCTAAGGGCTCATGGTTAAAGGTAGGTTCGGGGTTTAGGGTCGGCCTAAGGTTTTATGATTCATAGTTTAGGGTTTAGGGTTTAATGCTTAAGGTTACGTGTTTAGGGTTTAGGGCTTAATGCTCTGTGGTTAGGGGTTTATGGTTTTGGAAAATCTCAAATTTTTTAAAATACCGTCTTTTCAAAAATCCTAACTTTTTTTAAAATGTCAAGTTTTTCAAAAATCTTGACTTTTTCAAAAATACAGACTCTTCAAAAATCTTGACTCTTTAAAAATGTGAAAAGCCCAACTGTTTCAAAAATCCCAACTTTTCAAAAATCCTAACTTTTTGAAATATTCATTTTTGAAAACCCCAACTTGTTTAAAAATCTGAACATTTTCAAAGTCCCAACATTTTTAAAATCTTGATGTTTTCAAAAATAACAACTTTGTTTAAAATTTCAAATTTTTCAAAAATGTTTACTTTTGAAAATCCCAACTTTTTCAAAATACCAACTATTTCCAAGTCTAACTATTTTAAGGTTTCTAGGTTGAGGGTTAAGGGCTTAGGGGATTTAGTGTTTAGTGTTTAGGGATCAAGGTTTTGGGTTTTTGGTTTTAGTGTTTATGGTTACGATTTCGGCCTCAAGTTTTTAGGGTTTGGCGTTTGAGGTTTATGGTTGAGCATTTTGCATTTAAGGTTTAGGGCTCATGGTTTATGATTGAGGGTTTAGTATTTAGTGTTTAAGGGTTTATGAGTAATTAGAGCTTAAGGGTTTATAGGGTATAGGGCTCAGAATTTAGGGTTTAGGCGTAGGGGTCGGGGTTTAGTGTTTAGGTCTTAGTGTTCATGGTTGAGGTTCATGGTTTGAGGTTCAGTGGTTATGAGTTAGGGTTTATGGTTTAGGTCTCTATCTAAAGGTTTAGGGTTTAGGATTTTGGCTAAGGGCTCATGATTAGAGGTAGGTTCAGGGTTTAGGGTCTGGCCTAAGGTTTTATAATTCATAGTTTAGGGTTTAGGGTTTAAGGCTCAAGGTTAGGTGTTTAGGGTTTAGGGCTTACGGTTTAGGGTTTAGGCTTAACGGCTTATGGAAACAAGGTTTATGGTTTAAGGTTTGGAGTTTAGAGTTTAGGTTTTACGATTTATGGATTTGGGTTTATGGTTTATTTGAGGGTTTAGGGTTTAGGGTTTAGGATTCAGTGTTAAGGGTTAGTTTACGCTTTACGATTTAGGTTTTAGGGTTTTTGGTTTAGTGTTTAGGATGTTGAGGTTTAGGGTTTAGCGTTTAGGGTTTAGGAGCAATTAGGGCTTAAGGTTTAGAGTTTATAGGGTATAGGGTTCAAAGTATAGGGTTTAGGTCTCAGTGTTCGTGGTTGAGGGGCATGGCTCAGGGTTCTAGGTTCAGGGTTATGAGTTTAGGGTTTAGGGTTTTGGCTTAGGGCTCATGGTTCAAGGTTTAGGGTATAGGGTTAGGCCTAAAGCTTTAGGGTTCATTGTTTAGGGTTTAGGGGTTTATGGTTTTGAAAATCTTCACTTTTACAAAATCACGACTTTTGGAAAATCTCAAATTTTTTAAAATCCCGTCTTTTCAAAAATCCTAACATTTTTTAAAATGTCAAGTTTTTGAAAATCTTGACTTTTTCAAAAATACAAACTCTTAAAAAATCTTGACTCTTTAAAAATGTGAAAAGCCCAACTCTTTCGAAAATCCCAACTTTTCAAAAATCTTAACTTTTTCAAAATATTCATTTTTCGAAAACCCCAACTTGTTTAAAAATATGAACATTTTCAAAGTCCCATTATTTTTTAAATCTTGATGTTTTCAAAAATAACAACTTTGTTTAATATATCAAATATTTAAAAAATCTTTACTTTTTGAAAATCCCAAGTTTTTCAAAATACCAACTATTTCCAAGTCTAACTATTTTAAGGTTTCTAGGTTGAGGGTTAAGGGCTTAGAGGATTTAGTGTTTAGGGTTTAGGGTTGAAGTTAAGGGTTCGGGGATCAAGGTTTTGGGTTTTGGGTTTGGCGTTTAAGGTTTATGGTTGAGCATTTTGCATTTAAGGTTTAGGGCTCATGGTTTATGATTGATGGTTTAGTATTATTGTTTTAGGGTTTAAGACTTAACATTTAGGGTTTATGAGCAATTAGAGCTTAAGGGTTAGGGTTTATAGGGTATAAGGCTTAGAATTTAGGGTTTAGGGCATAAGGGTGGGGTTTAGTGTTTACGTCTCAGTGTTCATGGTTGAGGGTTCATGGTTCATGGTTCGAGGTTCAGTGGTTATGAGTTAGGGTTTATGGTTTAGGTCTCTAGCTAAATGTTTAGGGTTTATGATTTTTTCTAAGGGCTCATTGTTCAAGGTGGGTTCAGGGTTTTTTACGGTCGGCCTTAGGCTTTACGATTCATTGTTTAGGTTTAGGTTTTAAGGCTCAAGGTTAGGGGTTTAGGTTTATTATTTAGGGTTTAGGGCTTAGGGTTTAGGGTTTAGGCTTCATGGCTTGGGGAAACAAGGTTTATGGTTTAAGGTTTGGAGTTTAGAGTTTAGGTTTTACGATTTATGGATTGGGGTTTATTGGTTTATCGCTGAGGGTTTAGGGATTAGGATTCCAAGTTAAGGATTAGTTTATGCTTATGATTTAGGTTTTAGGGTTTTGGCTTAGTGTTTAGGATGTTGGGGTTTAGGGTTTAGCGTTTAGGGTTTAGGAGTAAAATTAAAGCTTAAGGTTTAAGGTTTATAGGGTTTAGGTCTCAAAGTGTTCATTGTTGAGGGACCATGGCTCGTGGTTCTAGGTTCGGGGCTATGAGTTTAGGGTTTAGCGTTTAGGGTATAGGGTTAGGCCTAAGGCTTTAGGGTTCATTGTTTAGGGTTTAGGGTTTAAGGCTCAGCGTTAGGGGTTTATGGCTGAGGGTTAAGAGTTTAGGATTCAGTGATAAGTGTTTATTGTTTATGGTTTAGAATTTAAGGTTTTGGGCTTAGTGTCTAGGATGTTGGGTTTTAGGGTTTAGCGTTAAAGACTTGTGTTTCAAGTTTTAGGATTTAGGATTTAGGGTTTAGGGGTTATGGTTCGGGGTTGAGTTTTATGGATTTTGGGGTTGAGTTTTATGGTTCAGGGGTTGAGTTTTATGGTTTAGGGCTCATGGTTTATGATTGAGGGTTTAGTATTTAGGATTTTGCATTTAATGTTTTAGGGTTTAAGACTTATCATTTAGCGTTTAGGATTTATAGGGTATAGGGCTCAGAATTTAGGGTTTAGGGGATAGGGGGTCAGGGTTTAGTGTTTAGGTCTTAGTGTTCATGGTTCGAGGTTGGGGTTATGAGTTAGGGTTTATGGTTTAGGTCTCTAGCTAAAGGTTTATCGTTTAGGATTTTGGAAAAGGGCTCATGGTTAAAGGTAGGTTCAGGGTTTAGGGTCTGGCCTAAGGTTTTATGATTCATAGTTTAGGGTTTAGGGTTTAATGCTTAAGGTTACGTGTTTAGGGTTTAGGGCTTAATGCTCAGGGTTAGGGGTTTATGGTTTTGGAAACTCTCAAATTTTTTAAAATCCCGTCTTTTCAAAAATCCTAACATTTATTAAAATTTCAAGTTTTTCGAAAATCTTGACTTTTTCAAAAATACAGACTCTTCAAAAATCTTGACTCTTTAAAAATGTGAAAAGCCCAGCTGTATCAAAATCCCAACTTTTTCAAAAATCCTAACTTTTTCGAAATATTCATTTTTGAAAACCCCAACTTGTTTAAAAATCTGATCATTTTCAAAGTCCCAACATTTTTAAAATGTTGATGTTTTCAAAAATAACAACTTTGTTTAAAATATCAAATATTTCAAAAATCCTTATTTTTTTGAAAATCCCAACTTTTTCAAAATACCAACTATTTCCAAGTCTAACTATTTTAAGGTTTCTAGGTGGAGGGTTTAGGGCTTAGGGGATTTAGTGTTTAGTGTTTAGGGATCAAGGTTTTGGGTTTTGGTTTTAGTGTTTATGGTTACGATTTAAAACCTCTCAAGTTTTTAGGGTTTGGCGTTTGAGGTTTATGGTTGAGCATTTTGCATTTAAGGTTTAGGGCTCATGGTTTATGATTGAGGGTTTAGTATTTAGTGTTTAAGGGTTTATGAGTAATTAGAGCTTAAGGGTTTATAGGGTATAGGGCTCGGAATTTAGGGTTTAGGGCGTAGGGGTCGGGGTTTAGTGTTTAGGTCTTAGTGTTCATGGTTGAGGTTCATGGTTTGAGGTTCGGGGTTATGAGTTAGGGTTTATGGTTTAGGTCTCTATCTAAAGGTTTAGGGTTTAGGATTTTGGCTAAGGGCTCATGATTAGAGGTAGGTTCAGGGTTTAGGGTCTGGCCTAAGGTTTTATAATTCATAGTTTAGGGTTTAGGGTTTAAGGCTGGGTTAGGTGTTTAGGGTTTAGGGCTTACAGTTTAGGGTTTAGGCTTAACGGCTTATGGAAACAAGGTTTATGGTTTAAGGTTTGGAGTTTAGAGTTTAGGTTTTACGATTTATGGATTTGGGTTTATGGTTTATGGCTGAGGGTTTAGGGTTTAGGGTTTAGGATTCAGTGTTAAGGGTTAGTTTACGCTTTACGATTTAGGTTTTAGGGTTTTTGGTTTAGTGTTTAGGATGTTGAGGTTTAGGGTTTAGCGTTTAGGGTTTAGGAGCAATTAGGGCTTAAGGTTTAGGGTTTATAGGGTATAGGGTTCAAAGTATAGGGTTTAGGTCTCGGTGTTCGTGGTTGAGGGTGCATGGCTTTAGGTTCTAGGTTCAGGTTATGAGTTTAGGGTTTAGGGTTTTGGCTTAGGGCTCATGGTTCAAGATATATCGTTTAGGGTATAGGGTTAGGCCTAAAGCTTTAGGGTTCATTGTTTAGGGTTTAGGGGTTTATGGTTTTTGAAAATCTTCACTTTTACAAAATCACGACTTTTTGGAAAATCTCAAATTTTTTAAAATCCGTCTTTTCAAAAATCCTAACTTTTTTAAAATTTCAAGTTTTTGAAAATCTTGACTTTTTCAAAAATACAAACTCTTAAAAATCTTGACTCTTTAAAAATGTGAAAAGCCCAACTCTTTCGAAAATCCCAACTTTTCAAAAATCTTGACTTTTTCAAAATATTCATTTTTGAAAACCCCAACTTGTTTAAAAATATGAACATTTTCAAAGTCCTAACATTTTTTAAATTTTGATGTTTTCAAAAATAACAACTTTGTTTAATATATCAAATATTTAAAAATCTTGACTTTTTGAAAATCCCAAGTTTTTCAAAATACCAACTTTTTCCAAATCTAACTATTTTAAGGTTTCTAGGTTGAGGGTTTAGGGCTTAGTGGATTTAGTGTTTAGGGTTTAGGGTTGAAGTTAAGGGTTCGGGGATCAAGGTTTTGGGTTTTGGGTTTTGGCGTTTAAGGTTTATGGTTGAGCATTTTGCATTTAAGGTTTAGGGCTCATGGTTTATGATTGATGGTTTAGTATTATTGTTTTAGGGTTTAAGACTTAACATTTAGGGTTTATGAGCAATTAGAGCTTAAGGGTTAGGGTTTATAGGGTATAAGGCTTAGAATTTAGGGTTTAGGGCATAAGGGTCGGGGTTTAGTGTTTACGTCTCGTTGTTCATGGTTGAGGGTTCATGGTTCATGGTTCGAGGTTGAGGGTTATGAGTTAGGGTTTATGGTTTAGGTCTCTAGCTAAATGTTTAGGGTTTATGATTTTTTCTAAGGGCTCATTGTTCAAGGTGGGTTCAGGGTTTAAATCTGGCCTTAGGCTTTACGATTCATTGTTTAGGTTTAGGTTTTAAGGCTCAGGGTTAGGGGTTTAGGGTTTATTGTTTAGGGTTTAGGGCTTATGGTTTAGGGTTTAGGCTTCATGGCTTAGGGAAACAAGGTTTATGGTTTAAGGTTTGGAGTTTAGAGTTTAGGTTTTACGATTTATGGATTGGGGTTTATGGTTTATCATTTGAGGGTTTAGGGATTAGGATTCCAAGTTAAGGATTAGTTTATGCTTTGCGATTTAGGTTTTAGGGTTTTGGCTTAGTGTTTAGGATGTTGGGGTTTAGGGTTTAGTTTAGGGTTTAGGAGTAAAATTAAAGCTTAAGGTTTAAGGTTTATAGGGTTTAGGTCTCGGTGTTCATTGTTGAGGACCATGGCTCAGGGGTTCTAGGTTCGGGGCTATGAGTTTAGGGTTTAGCGTTTAGGGTATAGGGTTAGGCCTAAGGCTTTAGGGTTCATTGTTTAGGGTTTAGGGTTTAAGGCTCAGCGTTAGGGGTTTATGGCTGAGGGTTAAGAGTTTAGGATTTTGGTGATAAGTGTTTATTGTTTATGGTTTAGAATTTAAGGTTTTGGGCTTAGTGTCTAGGATGTTGGGTTTTAGGGTTTAGCGTTAAAGACTTGTGTTTCAAGTTTTAGGATTTAGGGTTTAGGGGTACCGATTTTGAAAAAAAATGTGATTTCAAAAATATCCCGATTTTGAAACAAATAGGATTTTTGAAATAGTCATGATTTTTTTCAAAGATTTAGAAAGTGATAAAGTCATGAATTAAAAAAGTTGACAATTTTTTAAAAACTCTGGATTTTTAAAAATTCATAATTTTTGAAAAGTCGTGAGTTTTTAAATGTTAGGATTTAAAAAAATTAGGATTTTCAAAAAAGTTGGAATTTAAATATATTTTCATATTTGTAATTCCTGACTTGTTTGAAAATTGCACCTTTTTAAAAATTCTTGACTTTTTGAAAATTCCAAAATTCTCAAAATTCTTGGCTTTTTCAAAATCAATGTTTTTTGAAATCCCAACCTTTTCATAATCTTGACTTTTTTGAAAATCTCAACTTTTTCAAAAACCCTAAATTTTTTTAAATTCAAACTTTTTTGAATTATGAAATTCTATCTTTTTCTAAAATTACAAATTCTTTAAAATCCTAATTTTTTTGAAATTCACAACTTTTTGGAAAATAATGACTTTTTCAAAATCCAAAATTTCTGGAAAATCTAAATTATTCAAACTCTCGATTTTTTTGAAAATCCTGATATTTTAAAAAAGTTGAGATTTTTGAAACATGTGGTTAAAAAACATACTCAAACGAACACCCGGAGCACAAGTTATGACCTTTTCAAGTTCCTGCTAATTTTGGCACAACATTACAATTTTGAAATCTTGAATTTTTTTGAGATTATAATTTTTTGAAAATCCCAACTTTTTCGAAAATCACATTTACCTCAAAGATCTTGACGTTTTTGAAATTCAAAACTTTTTCAGAAAACCAAACTTTTTAAAAATTCCTGGATTTTATAAAATCTCATATTTATCAAAAATGCCGACTTTTTTTTTGAAATTCCTTAATTTTTAACAAAATTATATTTTTTTCGAAAATCACAACTATTTCAAAAATCTCGACTTTTTTAACTATCCTGACTTATTCAAAATTCACTTTTTCAAAAATCCTGACTTAGGGTTAGTATTTAACGCTCATGTTTTAGGGTTTGGGGTTCGAGGCTTAAGGTTGAGGTTTTTACATTTAGGGTTCTATTTCAAAAATCAAAACTTTTTTAGATATCTCAACTTTTTAAAATCTCTGAATTTTTTAAATCTCAACTTTATCAAAAATGCATTTTGTTGAAAATCCTTACTTTTAAAAAAATTATGTTTTTTTCAAAATTGCAAATATTAAAAATCGGGACTTTTTTGAATATCCTGACTTATTCAAAAACCTTGACATTTAAAAACCCAAAATTTTCCAAAATCTTGACTTTTCAAAAATCCTCACTTTTTTGAAAATCTTCACTTTTACAAAAACAATACTTTTTGGAAAATCTCAATTTTTTTTTAAATCTCGTGTTTTCAAAAATCCTAACTTTTTTTAAAATGTCGAGTTCTTAAAAAATCTAGACTTTTTCAAAAGTTCAGACTCTTCAAAAATCTTGAATCTTCAAAATGCAAAAGGCAACTCTTTCAAAATCCCAACTTTACAAAATTCAGATTTTTAAAAATATTCATTTTTGAAAATGCCAACTTGTTTGAAATTTTGAACATTTTCAATGTCTTAACATTTTCAAAATCTTGATGTTTTCAAAAATAAGCTACTTTTAACTACTTTGTTGAGGGTTTAAAAGAAATTAGATTTCAGTTTTCATGGTTGAGGGTCCATGGCTTAGGGTTCGAGGTTCAAGATTATGTGTTTAGACTTTATGTCTTTAGCTAAAGGTTTAGTGTTTAGGGTTTTTGCTTAGGGCTAGTGGTTCAAGGTATAGAGTTGAGGGTTTAGGGTTAGGCCTGTGGCTTTAGGGTTCACTGATTAGGATTTATGGTTTAAGGATCAGGGTTAGGGGTTTAGGGTTTATGGTTTAAGGTTTGGAGTTTAGAGTTTAGGTTTTACGATTTAGTGATTTGGGTTTATGGTTTATGGCTGAGGGTTTAGGGTTTAGGATTTAGTGTTAAGGGTTTATGGTTTAGGATATAGTGTTTTGGACTTAGTGTTTAGGATGTTGGCGTTTAGGGTTTAGGATTTAGGGATCGAGAAAAACAAAAAGTCATGATTTCAAAAATATCCTATTTTTGAAACAGTCAGGACTTTTTCAAAAAACTCATGATTTTCAAAAAGTTTGTATTTTCAAAGCTTTTGAAAGTGATGAATTCATGAACTTAAAAAGTTCATAATTTTAAATAAAACTTGTGATTTTTAAAATTTATTAGGTTTTTTAAAAAGTCGTAGTTTTATAAAATGTTGGAATTTTGACTAAAAAAGTCAAGATTTTGAAAATGTTAGGATTTTCAAAAAAATTAGGATATTAAAAATAGTTGGGATTTAAAATCTCCTTTTTGAAAATCTTGTCGTTTTTGAAAATATGAACTTTCTCAAAATTCAGATTTTTTGAAATCACTACTTTTTTGAAATCTCAATTTTTGTTTGAAATCCCAACCTTTTCATTATTCTGACTTTTTTGAAGATCTCAACTTTTTTAAAAACCCTAAAAATTTTGAAACTTGAACTTTTTTAAAATTATGAAATTCTATCTTTTTTTAAAATTACAAATTCTTTAAAATCTTAATATTTTTAAATTCACCACTTTTTGGAAAATAATGAATTTTTAAAAAATCATGACATATTCAAAAATCAAGAATTTTTGGAAAATCTAAATCATTCAAACTCCCAACTTTTTTTTGAAAATCTTGATATTTTAAATTTTTTTGAGATTTTTTAAACATGTGGTTTCAGAAAAAGGACTCAAACGCACTCCCAGAGCATAAGTTATGACATTTTCAAGTTCCTGCTAATTTTGGTGCATCACTACATTTTTAAATCTTGACTCTTTTGAGATCATAAGTTTTTCAAAAATCACGACGTTTTGGAAATTTAAATCTTTTTCAGAAAACCTAACTTTTTAAAAATTCTGGATTTTCTAAAATCTCAACTAGAGACATAAACCCTAAACCCTAAACTCATAACCGTGAACCTCAAACCCTAAACTCATAACCCTGAACCTCGAACCCTCAATTTCATAACCAACTTTTTTAAAAATCCTTACTTTTTAAAAAAATTATAGTTTTTAAAAATCACAAATATTAAAAATCACGAATTTTTGAATATCCTCACTTATTCAAAAATCCGACTTTTTCAAAAATCTTGACGTTTTAAAAATCCCAACATTTTCCAAAATGTTGACTTTTTTGAAAATCTTGACTTTTCAAAAATTGACTTTTTCAAAAATCTTCGCTTTTGAACAATCACGACTTTTAGGAAAATATCAAATTTTTAAAACCCGTCTTTTCAAAAATCCTAACTTTTGTTAAAATGTCAACTTTTTCAAAAATCTCAAGTTTTTAAAAATCTTGACATTTTCAAAATCCCAAGTTTTTAAATCTTACCAACTTTTTCAAAATCAAACTATTTTAAAGTTTCTAATTTGAGGGTTTAGGTCTCGGGGATTTAGTGTTTACGGTTTAGGTTTTTGGCTCAAGATTTGGTTTAGGGTTTAGTGTTTGAGGTTTAGGGAATAGTGCTCAGGGCTTAGTGTTCGGGTTTGGGATCAATGTTTAGGGTTTAGGGTTTTGGGGTTCAAGGTTTATATTTATTTTTTAGGATTTAGGGCTCATGTTTTTTGGGGTTCAAGGTTTATGGTTGATGGTTTTGCAAGGGTTTAGGGATAATGGTTTTGAAAATTAAGTGTTTAGTATTTAGTATTTAGAATTTAGGATTTAGGGTTTTAGGGTTTAGAAACATTTAGAGCTTAAGGTTTAGGGTTTATAGTGTATAGGGCTCAAATTTTAGGGTTTAGGTGTTGCGATTTTGAAAAAGTCACAATTTCCAAAATATCTGATTTTGAAATAGTTAGGATTTCAAATAGGCGTGATTTTAAAAAAAAAAAATTCAAATGTTTTCAAAGTAACAATGTCATGAATTTAAAAAGTTCACAAATTTTTAAAAACTCGTGATTTTTTAAAAATTCGTAATTTTCCAAAAGTTTGGGATTTAGAAAATCTCTCCACTTTGTAAAATTCCCGACTTTTTTGAAAATCTTGTCTTTTTTTGAAAATCCCAACTTTATCAAAATTGTTGGCTTTTTCAAAATAATCAATTCAAAAATCCATAATTTCAGAAAATTTAAATTATTTAAATTCATAATTTTTTTAAAAAAATCTTGATATTTTAAAAAAGTTTAGATGTTTGAAACATGTGGTTTAAAAGAAATGGACTCAAATGGACACTGGACTCAAGTTCTTGATAATTTTGGCGCATCACTACATTTCTCAAAATCTTGACTCTTTTGAGATTATAACTTTTTAAAAATCGTAACTACTTCAAAAATCGCGATATTTTCGAAAATCCCAACTTTTAAAAAATTACTAAATTTTTTAGGGTTTAAGAATTAGGTTTTAAGGTTTGGGGTTCAAGGTTTACGGTTGAGGGTTTTGTATTTAGGGTTTAGGGCTCATGGTTTAGGATTGAGGGTTTAGTATTTAGGGTTTTAGGGTTTAAGACTAAGAATTTAGGGTTTAGGGTTTATAGGGTATACGGCTCAAACTTTAGGGTTTAGGTCATAGGGATCACAGTTTAGGGTTTAGGTCTTTGTGTTCATGGTTGAGGGTCAATGGCTAAGGGTTTGAGGTTCAGGGTTATAAGTTTAGGGTTTAGGTTTTAGGGTTTTGGATTAGGGCTCATGGTTCAAGGTATAGGGTATAGGGTTAGGTCTAAGGCTTTAGGGCTCATTATTTAGGGTTTAGGGTTTAACACCTGTGGTTGCGTGGTTTAGGTTTTATTCTTTAGGGTTTAGGGCTTATGGTTTAAGGTTTGGGGTTTAGAGTTTAGGTTTTATGATTTAGGGATTTGGGTTTATGGTTTATGGCTAACGGTTTAAGGTTTAGGATTCAGTGTTAAGGGTTTATGGTTTAGGATTTAGGGTTTTGGGCTTAGTGTCTAGGATTTTAGGGTTTAGGGTTTAGCATTTATGACTCGGGTTTAAGTTTAGGTTTTAGGGTTTATGGTTTAGGCGTTGAGAATTTGAAACAGATTTTATAAGATTTTGACGTAAACCCAAAAATCATGACTTTTTGAAAATCTTCATTTTAACAAAATCACGACTTTTTGGAAAATTTCAAAAAATTTAAAATCCCATTTTTTCAAAAATCCTAACTTTTTTTAACATGTCGAGTTTTTAAAAAAAAATCTTTCACTTTTTTTTTTAAAAATGACTTTTTTAAAAATTCCAAATTCTTACAAATTCCATACTTTTTCGAAAATGCCAACTTTTCAAAAATCCTGACTTTTTTGAAATATTCATTTTTGAAAAACATAACTTGTTTAAAAATATGAACATTTTCAAATTCCCAACATTGTTTAAATCTTGATGTTTTCAAAAATAACAACTTTGTTTAAAATTGTAACTTTTTCAAAAGTTGTGACTTTTTTGAAAATCTCAAAATTTTAAAATCCTAACTTTTTACCTTGGGGTTTTGAAAATCCCATATTTTTAAAAATACCAACTTTTTCAAATCTAACTATTTTAAGGTTTCTAGGTTGAGGGTTTAGGGCTAAGAGGATTAATTGTTTAGGGGTTAATAATTTTTGGCTTAGGATTTAGGGTTTAGGGTTTAGGGATTAGGGATTTTAACTCTGTGGCTCGTGGATTCGGGTTTATAGGTTTAGCGTTGAGGTTCGGGGTTCACCGATCAAGGTTTAGGATTTAAGAGTTAGGTTTTAGGGTTTAGGGTTTGGGGTTTAGGGGGTTAGGATTTAGGGCTCGGGTTTTAGGGTTTGGGGTTTGATGTTTACGGTTGAAGGGTTTTGCATTTAGGGTTTAGGGCTCATGGTTTACGATATGATGGTTAAGTATTTAGGATTTAGCCTTTAAGGTTTGAGCATTTAAGATTCAGAATTTAGGGTTTAGGAGCAATTAGATCTTAAGGTTTAGAGTTTTAAATGTTTAGGGTTTAGGGTCTCAATGTTTAGGGTTTAGGGTTTAGTGTCTTAAGGTGGGGTTAATGAATTTAGGGTTTATGGTTTATGTTTAGGCCAAAGGTAAAAGGGTTTAGGGTTTTGGCTTAAGGTTCATGGTTCAAGGCTCATAGGATTTAGGATTAGGATTTAGGCTTAATTTAGGGTTCGAGTTTTTTAGGTTAAGGGCTCATGGTAAGGGGTTTATGGTTTATTGTTTAGGGTTTATTGCTTAGGGTTTAGAGTTTAGACTTCATGGCTAAGGGATCGGGGTTTACGCGTTGACGGATTTTGTATTTAGGGTTAAGGGCTCATGGTTTATGATTGAGGGTTTAGTATTTAGTATTTAGGGTTTTAGGGTTTAAGACTCAGAATTTAGAGTTTAGGGTTTATAGGGTATATGGCTCAAAGTTTAGGGTTTAGGTCGTAGGGGTCATGGTTTAGGGTTTAGGTCTTAGTGTTCATGGTTGAGGGTCTATTGCTCAGGGTTTGACGTTCGAGGTTACAAGTTTAGGGTTTAGGGTTTAAGGTTTATGTTTTTGGCTTAGGAATCATGGTTCAAGGTATAGGGTACAGGGTTAGGCTTAAGACTTTAGGGTTTAACGCTCAGGGTTAGCTGTTTAGGTTTTATTGCTTAGGGTTTAGGGTTTATGGTTAAGGGGTTAGGCTTTATGGCTCATGGATCAGGGTTTATGGTTTATGGTTTAAGGTTTGGGGTTTAGAGTTTAGGTTTTACGATTTATGGATTTGGGTTTAGGATTCAGTGTTAAGGGTTTATGGTTTAGGATTTAGGGTTTTGGGCTTAGTGTTTTAGATTTTGGGGTTTAGGGTTTAGCGTTTATGACTCAAGTTTTAGGTTTTAGGGTTTAGGGTTTAGGGGTCGAGATTTTGGAAAAGTCACGATTTCAAAAATATCCTGATTTAGAAACATTTAGGATTTCAAGAAAGTCGTGATTTTAAAAAAGTTTTTATTTTAAAATATTTTGACCTAAACCCTAGACCCTAAAATCCTAACTTTTTCAAAATCTTCACTTTAACAAAATCATGAATTTTTGGAAAATCTCAAAAATTTAAAATCTAACTTTGAAAATGTTGAGTTTTTCAAAAATCTTGACTTTGTAAAAAAATCTAGATTCTTCAAAAATGCGAAAAGCTCAACTCTTTCAAAAATCTTGACTTTTTTGAAATATTCATTTTTTGAAAAACCTAACTTGTTTGAAAATATGAATATTTTTAAATTCCCAACTTTGTTTAAATCTTGATGTTTTCAAAAATAATATCTTTGTTTAAAATTATAACTTTTTCAAAAGTTGTGAGTTTTTTTAAAATCTCAAGTTTTTGAAAAATACCAAAATTTTAAAAATACCAACTTTTTCCAAATCTAACTATTTTATGGTTTCTAGGTTGAGGGTTTAGGGCTCAGAGGATTAACTGTTTATGGGGTTAAAGTTTTTTGGCTTAGGATTTGGGGTTTAGGGTTTAATGTTTAGGGTTTAGGGATTAAGGCTCAAGGCTCAAGGCTCAGGATTAAAGTTTACGGGTTTAGTGTTGAGGTTCAAGATTTAGGGATCAAGGTTTAGGATTTAAGAGTTAGGTTTTAGGGTTTGGGGTTTTGGGTTTTGGGTTTTGTAATTCCCTCGACTTATTTGAAAATTTTACCTTTTTAAAATTTTTGTCTTTTAGGGTTTTGAAAATCTCAACTTTTCAAAATTCTTGGAATTTTTGTAAATCGCCATTTTTGAAATCCCATTTTTTAGGTCTGTATTTTCATATCCCAACCTTTTCATAATCGAGGTTTTTAAAAATGTCAACGGTTTCAGCCAAAACCTTACGGTTTTTTTGAAATTTTAACTTTTTTAGGATTATGAAATTTATCTTTTTCTAAAATTACAAGTTCTTTAAATTCCTATTTTTTTGAAATTAACAACTTTTTGGAAAATAATGACCTTTTCAAAAATCATGACATATTCAAAAATCAATAATTTTGGAAAATCTAAATTATTCAAACTTGCGACTTTTTTTTGCAAATCCTTATATTTGGCTATATGTTTGAAACATGTGGTTTAAATCGAACTCAAACGGACACCGGTGCACAAGTTATGGCATTTTCAAGTTCTTGCTAATTTGGTGCATGGGTTACATGGTTTTGAAATCTTGGATTTTTAAAAAATTTTACTTTTAAAACCTTATGTTTTTTTGAAAATTACAAATATTAAAAATCGGGACTTTTTTGAATATCATGACATATTCAAAAATCTTAACATTTTAAAAATCCCAACATTTTCCAAAATCTTGACTTTTTGAAAATCCCGACTTTTCAAAAATCTTGACTTTTTTGAAAATCTTCACTTTTATAAAATCACGACTTTTAGAAAATCTCAAAATTTTAAAAATCCCATCTTTTCAAAAATCCTAACTTTTTTAAAATGTTAAGTTTTTCAAACATCTTGACATTATCAAAAATCTTGACTCTTGAAAAATGCGAAAAAGCCCAACTCTTTCAAAAATCCCAACTTTTCAAAAATGCTAACTTTTTTGAAATATTCATTTTTGAAAACCCTAACTTGTTTTAAAATCTGATCATTTTCAAAGTCCCAACATGTTTTAAATGTTGATGTTTTCAATAAAAACAACTTTGTTTAAAATATCAACTTTTTCAAAAATCTTGACTTTTTATAAATCCCAAGTTTTTCAAAATACCAACTTTTCCAAATCTAACTATTTTAAGGTTTTTAGTTGAGTTGTTTACGCCTAGGGGATTTACTATTTACCGTTTAGTGATTAGGGCTAAGGGTTAAGGGTTTAGGGTTTAGGGTTGAGGTTTGGGGTCGGGATCAAGGTTTAGGGTTTAAGAAAGGTTTAGGGTTTAGGGTTAGGATTTAGGGCTTAAATTTTAGGGTTTGGGGTTCAAGGTTTATGGTTCAATGGTATAACAGGGCTTAGGGTTTAGGCTTAGGCCTAAGGTTTTACGATTCATTATTTAGGGTTTAGGGTTTAAAGCTCATGGTTAGGGGTTTAGATTTTTTGTAGGTTTTAAGGCTTACGGTTGAGGGTTTAGGCTTCACTGGTCAGGGATCAGGGTTTAGGGTTTGTGGTTTAAGGTTTGGATTTTAGAGTTTAGGTTTTACAATTTAGGGATTTGGGTTTATGGTTTATGATTGAGGGTTTAAGCTTTAGGATTTAGGCTTTAGTGTTAAGGGTTATTGGTTTATGGTTTAGGATTTACGTTTTAGGGTTTTGGCTTAGTGTTTAGGATGTTGGGGTTTAGGGTTTAGCGTTTAGGGTTTAGGAGCAATTAGACCTTAAGGTTTAAGGTTTATATGGTATAGGGATCAGAGTATAGGTTTTAGGTCTCTAAGTGTTTGTGATTGAGGGTCCATGGCTTAGGGTTCTAGGTTTGGGGTTATGAGTTTAGGGTTTAGGGTTTTAGCTTAGGGCTCATGGTTCAAGGTATAGTGTTTAGGGTATAGGGTTAGGCCTAAGGCTTTAAGGTTCACTGTTTAGGTTTAAGGCTCATGGCTAGGTGTTTAAGGTTTATTATTTAGGGTTTATGACTTAGGGTTTAGGGTTTATGGTATAAGGTTTGGGATTTAGAGTTTAGGTTTTATGATTTAGGTATTTGGGTTTTTGGTTCATTTTTAAGGTTTTAGGATTCGGTGTTAAGTGTTTACGGTTTATGGTTTAGAATTTATGCTTTTGGGCTTAGTGTTTAGTATGTTGGGTTGTTGGGTTTAGCATTAAAGACTCATGTTTCAGGTTTTAGGATTTAGGGTTAAGGGGTCGTAATTTTGAAAAAGTTACGATTTAAAAAATCATGACTTATTCAAAAAATCCAGAATTTTGGAAAATCTAAATTATTCAAACTCCGACTTTTTTTGAAAATCCTGTTATTTTAAAAAAGTTGAGAATTTTGAAACATGTGGTTTAAAAAAAAATGGACTCAAATGGACACCTGGAGCACAAGTTATGACTTTTTCAAGTTCCTGCTAATTTTGGCGCATCACTACATTTTTGAAATCTTGACTTTTTAAAAAATCCTTACTTCTTTAAAAAATTATGTTATTTGAAAATTGGAAATATTAAAAAATCACGATTTTTTCGAATATCGTGACTTATTAGAAAATATGACATTTTAAAAATCCCAACATTTTCAAAATCCTTAATTTTTTCAAAAATATTTACTTTTACAAAATCATGAATTTTTGGAAAATCTCAAAATTTTAAAATCTGTCTTTTCAAAAATCCTAACTTTTTTTAAAATGTCGAGTTTTTAAAAAATATTGAGTTTTTCAAAAATCTGAAAAAGCCCAGATCTTTCAAAAATCCCAACTTTTCAAAAATCCTATCTTTTTAAATTATTCAATTTTCGAAAACTCCAACTTTTTTAAAAATCTGATCATTTTCAAAGTCCCAAATTTTTTTAAATGTTGATGTTTTCAAAAAAAAACTTTGTTTAAAATATAAACTCTTTCAAAAATCTTGACTTTTTGAAAATCCCAAGTTTTTCAAAATACCAACTTTTTCCAAATCTAGGTTTAGGGTTTAGGGATTAGCGGATTTAATGTTTTTAGGGTTTAGGGATTAGCACTCAGGGTTCAAGGTTTCAGGGTTTAGGGTTGAGGTTAAGGGTTCGAGATCAAGGTTTAGGATTTCGGAATTAGGGTTTTAGGTTTTGGGTGTTTAGGATTAGGATTTAGGGCTCAAGTTTTAGGGTTTGGGGTTCGAGGTTTATGGTTGAGCGTTTTGCATTTAAGGTTCAGGTTTCATGGTTTACGATTGAGGGTTTAGTATTTAAAATTTAGCATTTAGTGTTTTAGGTTTAAGGAGAATTTAGGGTTTAGGAGCACTTTAGAGCTTAAGGTTTAGGGTTTATAGGGTATATGACTCGAGTTTAGGGTTTAGGGCATAGGAGTCAGGGTTGAGGGTCCATGGCTTAGGGTTCGAGGTTATGAGTTTAGGGTTTACGGTTTGAGTCTCTAGCTAAAAGTTTAGTGTTTAGGATTTTGGTCAATTTTCTGCTAATTTTGGCACATCACTACATTTTTGAAATCTTAATTTTTTTAGATTATAACTTTTTTGAAAATCCCAACTTTATCGAAAATCGCAACTATTTCAAAAATCACGAAGTTTTCAAAATTCAAAACTTTTTAGGAAAACCCAACTTTTTAAAAATTCTGAATTTTCTAACATCTCAACTTTATCAAAAATGTCGGCGTTTTTGAAAAAAATTAGTTTTTTCAAAAATAATATTTTTTTGAAAATCGCAAATGTTAAAAATTAGGACATTTTTCGAATAACCTAACATATTCAAAATTCGTGACTTTTCCAAAAATCTTGACGTTTGAAAAATCCCAACATTTTCCAAAATCTTCACTTTTTATAAAATAATGACTTTTCTAAAAAAAAAATTCTCGTCTTTTCAAAAATCCTAACTCTTCAAAAATGCGAAAATCCCAACTCTTTAAAATCCCAAAATTTTAAAAATGTTGACTTTTTTGAAATATTATTTTTCAAAACCCAAACTTGTTTGAAAATAGGAACATTTTGAAGTCCCAACATTTTTTAAATCTTGATGTTTTCAAAAATAACAACTTTTTTACAATTGCAACTTTTTCAAAAGTCGTGACTTTTTTGAAAATCTCAAGTTGTCAAAAATACTAACATTTTCAAAAATCTTGACTTTTTGAAAATCCCAAGTTTTTCAAAATTCCAACTTTTTCCAAATCTATCTATTTTATGGTTTCTAGGTTGCGGGTTAAGGGCTCATGGATTTGGTGTTTAGGGTTTGGGTTTTTGGGCTCAGGATTCGGGGTTTAGGGTTTAGTGTTTACTGTTTAAGGCTCAGGGCTCAGGGTTCAAGGTTTAGGGTTTAGGTTCAGGGTTTGGGGATCAATGTTTAGGGTTTAAGAATTAGGTTTTAGGGTTTAGGGTTTTGGGGTTTGAGGTTTTTGAGATTTGTTAAGGATTTGCATTTAGGGTTTAGGGCTAATGGTTTACGATTGAGGGTTTAGTATTTAGGATTTAGCATTCAGGGTTTTAGGGTTTAAGACTCAAAATTTAGGGTTCAAAAGAAAATAAAGATTAAGGTTTAAGGTTTGTAGGTTATAAAGCTCATAGTTTAGGGTTTAGTGCGTAGGGGTCACGGTTTAGGGTTTAGGTCTCAGTATTCATGGTTGAGGGTTCATGGCTCAAGGTTCGAGGTTCGGGGTTATGAATTTAGCATTTATGGTTTAGGTCTCTAGCTAAAGGTTAAGGGTTTAAGGTTTTGGCTTAGGGATCACAGTTCAGGTATAGGGTTTAGGGTTTAGGGTTAGGCCTAAAGATTTAGGGTTCATTGTTTAGGGTTTAGGGCTTAAGACTCGGGGTTAGGGGGTGTAGGGCTTAGGATTTAGGGTTTATGCTTCATGGCTCAAGGATCGTGGTTTAGGGTTTAGGGTTTAGGGTTTATTTGGGTTTATGGATGAGGGTTTAGGGTTTAGGATTTATTGTTAAGGGTTTATGTTTTATGGTTAAGGATTTAGGGTTTTGGTCTTAAAGTTTAGGATGTTGGGGAAAATATCAAAAAAAAATTAAAATTCCGTCTTTTTAAAAATCCCTACTTTTTTAAAATGTTGACTTTTTCAAAAATCTAGACTTTTTCAAAAATCCTTACTCTTCAAAAGTGCGAAAAGACCAACTCTTTCCAAAATCTCAAATTTTAAAAATAAGGTTTCTAGGTTGAGGTTTAGGGCTCAGGGGATTTAGTATTTAGGGTTTAGATTTTTTGGCTAAGGAGTCAGGGTTTAGGGTTTAGTGTTTAGGGTTTAGGAATTATGGCTCAGGACTAAGGGTTAGGGGTTCGGGAATCAAGGTTTAGGATTACAGAATTATGTTTTAGGGTTTGGGTTTTAGGGTTTAGGGCTAGGATTTACGGTTTAGGCTTCAAGGTTTACGGTTGAGGGTTTTACATTTATGGTTTAGGGCTCATGGTTTACGATTGAGGGTTTAGTATTTAGGATTTAACTTTGAGAGTTTTAGGGTTTAAGACACAAAATTGAGCTTTTAGGAGCAATTAGAGCTTAAGGTTTAGGGTTTATATGGTATAGGGCTCAGAGTTTAGGGTTTAGGGTGTAGGAGTCAAGTTTTAGAGTTTAGGTCTCAATTTAGGGTTAGGCCTAAGCCTTTTTAGGGTTTAGGGTTTAAGGCTCAGGGTTAGGAGTTTAGGGTTTATTGTTCAGGGTTTAGGGCTTAGGGTTTACGTTGTAGGCTACATGGCTCAGGGATCATGGTTTAGGGTTTATGGTTTAAGGTTTGGGGTTTAGAGTTTAGGTTCTACGATTTAGGGATTTACGTTTATGGTTTATGGCTAAGGGTCTACGATTTAGGGTTTTGGGCTTAGTGTTTAGGATGTTGGGGTTTAGGGTTTTGCATTTACGATTCAGGTTTTAGGTTTTAGGGTTTAGGTGTTGCAATTTTGAAAAAATCACGATTTCAAAAATATCCTAATTTTGAAATAGTTAGGATTTGAAAAAGTTATAATATTTAAAAATTCTATATTTTCAAATATTTTGAAAGTGATTAAGTCATGAATTGAAAAAGTTCGCAATTTTATATAACACGTGATTTTTTTAATCGAATTTTTCACTTGTTCTTTGGCACAGGTTGTCGGATCATTGTCTTGCCTTCATGCCCCTGGTTCGTGAAGGAAATCCAAAAATTGGACTCAAAATGATGAAGTCTTCTTCCTCTATGTATTTTTCCACTGATCGGGGACAATGGGCATTTCTTTCCCCGTCAAATTTTGCCTCACAAGCTGACTATGGGTGATACGTGGGTCTCTCTGATTAGAGCGGTCGGTCAAACTTTAAAGGCTAAGTGGATGGCTCCACGTGTGCAACGACGCAATTCAAGGAAATTCGAGGGACATTCTTCAATTGAGTGCGGGCTTTCCATGTGTTCCGTATAAAATAAAGGTAAAATCGACTAACTATGGAAGGCTTAGTGGACGGCTGCACATGTCGCAATGGCGCAATTCCAAGGATAGTCTTCAATTGAGCGCGGGCTTTCCATGTGTCCCGTATAAAATAAAGGTAAAATTGGCTAATTATGGAAGGCTCAATGGACGGTTCCACGTGTCATAACGACGCAACTCTAGAGGGGGAAAGGTCAATTACCAAATCAGTCCCCGATCGCCACGTGGTTGAAGACATTGAAAAGTGAAGGCGGACGAGCGAGGCCATCCAGGGGATTTGAGATTTTGGTACTCTTTATAAAAAGGTAAAAATTAAAAAGTAACCCATGGTCCCAATCAGCTACCAAGGAAAAGTCAAAGCTTGAGCTCATGAGGAAAAAGTCAAAGCTTGAGCCCGTAGGGAAAAAGTTAAAGAAGAGAGCCGCGAGCCTACAAACAAAATGTGCCACGTGTTCTAGTCAAATCAGAAATTTGAGTTTTAAGCCTTTTTCCAAAAATGTTAAAATGTTGAGAAAAAGACTGTGACTCCATTTCCAATCAAAAGGTGCCACATGTCTAAGTTGAAAAGTCAAAGCATGCGGGAAATTTGTTCCAAATTGTCAAATCTCTAAAAATCACAAAATGCAAAGGGCATCCCCCGTAACCACTCCAATTCCTTTCTGTCATGTGGACGACCCAAATTAAAGTTAGAGTAGCAAATCAAATGGTCTAGATTTAAATTGGAAAATCAAATATAACGATTGCTTTGCAAGGTCTAGCTTTAGCCGCCATGAGTGTTTTCTTCATGATAGAGGAATTCAAAGTGGTGTGAATGATTTGTAATGTTGTAACGGTTTCTTGCCAAGAATATTAAGACTTGTCGATGTCTTTCAGGGGTTGGCAATTGATTTTGAAGAGACCAGATGCTCTATACGAAAAAGACGGAAAACGCCACATTTCTTCTATTCTTCTCTTCTTTCTCCAATTTCTTCCATCCTCAAGCTATGTACAAACTCTACTCAAGCTTCAATAAGAAAAGAAGGAATTTTATGACTTTTTAATTGAGGAATTAATTGGTACTTTGCGATCAATGAGTTTCTTTCGGTCTTGTAGCTTCTCCCGCAGATTTGTTTCTCTCCCAATTATAAATGCATGTAAATGAGACTTATAATTAATGTGTGTGCACATCTGATATTCTACTCACAACATTAATTTCTCCTACCTCCATTCTCACTCCCTTTCCCCTTCTCAGACAAAGTTCTTCTCTAGTGAGAAATTGCTAGCTTTGCCATAGGGTCAATGGAGTGTCCCTGTTGGATCTCTGGTCGAAAGGCCACCATTGGAATCCACCATTTTTGCATGCACATACGGAAGATGCACCGTTCAAGTAGAGGGACTTAGATTCCCACCGCATTGACTTGAAACCCACAAATTTGTCCCCAAGACCAATTTTCTTGCCAACATTTTGGCACCCAATTTTAGGTTGGGTAGATTTTGCAAAAATGAACTCAATGTCATATATAATGATATATATATAATATATATATATATATATATATATATATATATATATATATATATATATATATATATATATATATATATATATATATATATATATATATATATATATATAAGATTCTATGAGAAAGATTTGTGGAAATTGAATAATCACACGAAATACATGGATGTAAATCATGGCTATTCGGGAAAATCCTCCGTTGAGAAAGAAACCTTTTCGTTGATTTACTGTTTCACATCCAAGAAGACATTGCTTTGATTTGAGAGAAGCCGTTTGGCTTTTGATGAGACGAAGTGTCAATCAATACTTCATTGCCATAAGGAGTATGGACTCGAAAGAGGAACATGCTATTGAATTGGAAAGACAAAGACAAATTCCAGACATTACCCCAAAGAAGAGCATAAATCTTCAAGTCTGGCCGAGAGAAGATACACCCGACAACTGAGGCAAGAAGGACTAATTGATCCCACATTTGAAGAGCTTGAAAGAGAGGCATTTTCTTGAGGAGGAGATAAGAGCCCAACTAGAACCGGAAGAAAGAGCAGCAACAAAAACAGACTTTTAGCAAGACCGGAGGCTAAACAGAATAGAATGGGGTGATCATGAAGATGAAGTACGCAGCCTAACGTGCCATGGGAAGGAATCTTGGTCCACTCGCCCTTCCACAACCACTTCATGAGGCTCAAGAAAAAACTTCTCAAAATTCAAAGGGGATGGTTCTCAACTTCAAGAAGACCATGTAACAAAGAATCATCGCTACTTGTAGAATGTTGGGAGTTGAAGATGAAGATATTTCATTTAGGCTCTTTGTGGACTCTCTCCAAGAAAAGGCTGTTGAATTGTTCTACATGCTACCCCAAGATCTGTCACATGTTGGGAAGACATAAGAAGTGCATCGAACATAGGTTTAAGAGCACATAAGATTGTCGGGATCTACTTGGTCTAATTGGTTCGGATGAAGGAGACCTCGAATCAATGAGAGATTTTGTAAAGCAAGGTATAATAGGTTGACAAGAAGGATCCCATGAGATGTGCTCCCCCTAAAAACAACTTGAAAAGGTTCTTCATCAGTGCTTTTCCACCAGAAGTTGGTTTCTTCCTCAGAAGATCCCAAGCAAGAGCATTGAGGGAAATTCAAGATTTTGCAATTGAGACTAATGATGATCTAATTCTTTCTAGAAAAGTGAAAGGACCAAATGGGAAGTAAAAAGGCCAAAGTTCAAATTCAGTCACCACTGATCCAATGTTCCAAAAGATGGTAAATCCTCCTGACAGAACAAGAATTGCTCCACCTCCACGTAGGCTTGCTCTTGAAGCACCACCAGTCAATGCCATCTGTGACACTAGGGAATTAGAAGGAGGAGCAGACATTGAGGAAATTGAAGAAGAAAGCATGGATGACCATGTAAACTATCTTGAAATCGAAGAGGTTGGCATGCAAAATGGCCTAATTGAGTACATTGATGATGAGGAGCAAGGCGATGAAGAAGCTCTAAGTTTTTCATTTGTTGTTTTCACTTGTGCACAATCCAAGAATGGTGTTTCAACCTCAACGATTGTAGTAGACGATAAGAAGAGCAAAGAAGATTATTTTCCCAAGCTTCAACAAAACAAAATCATCAGCAAAGTATCACCACTACCACCTTCCATGGAATCAACCAAAGAGAAATCGGACTCACTAGTGGCCAAGGATAATGTTGTTGTGCAAGTAAGTTTTTCGATTCTCCTCTCTACTCAAAAGTTGAGAGTTCATGGATTTATGTTTTCGTGGTTTATGTTTTAGGGCTCAAGATTCAAGGTTTAGGGTTTAGGATTTAGGTCTCAAGGGTTATGGTTCGGGGTTGAGTTTTATGGTTCGGGATCAAGGTTTAGGGTTTAAGAATTAGGTTTTAGGGTTTAAGGTTAGGATTTAGGGCTCAAGTTTTATGTTTTGAGATTTGAAGTTTTTAGTTAAAGGTTTTGCATTTAGGGTTTAGGGCTCAAGGTTTAAGAGCAATTAGAGCTTTGAGTTAAGGATTTATAGGGCATAGGCCTCGAGTTTAGGCGTATGGGTCAGCATTAAGGGTTTAGGTCTCGGTGTTCATGGTTGAGGGTTCATGGCTAAGGGTTCGATGTTTGGCGTTATGAGTTTAGCGTTTAGGGTTTAGGCTTAGGTATCATTGTTCAAGGTATAGGTTATAGGGTTTAGGGTTAGTCCTAAGGCTTTTAGGGTTCACTGTTAGGGTTTAGGGTTTAAGGCTCGGGGTTAGGGGTTTATAGTTTATTCTTTAGGCTTTAGGGCTTTCAGCTTTTTTTTGGCTTTATGGCTCAAGGATCGGGGGTTTAGGGTTTATGGTTTAATGTTTGGGGTTTAGAGTTTAGGTTTTACGATTTAGGGATTTGAGTTTATGGTTTATGGTTTATAGTTTAGGATTTAAGGTTTTGGGCTTAGTGTACAGGATGTTGGGGTTAAGGGTTTACCTTTTATAACAAAAGTTTTAGGGTTTAAGAGTTGTAATTTTCAAAAAGTCACGATTTAAAAAAATGTTGATTTTTAAACAGTTAGGATTTATAAAAAGTCATAATTTTCAAATAGTCTACATTTTCAAAGATTTTGAATGTGATAAAGTCATGAACTTAAAATGTTTACAATTTTTAAAAAACTTGGGATATTTTAAAAAGTGGTAATTTTTGAAAAAGTCGCGATTTTATAAAAATTGGAATTTTTAAAAAGTAAAGATTTTGAAAATGTTAGGATTTAAAAAAATTAGGATATTAAAATATTTGGGATTTAAAAATCTCTTCAATTTTGTAATTCCCGAATTATTTGAAAATTTCAGCTTCTTGAAAATCCCAACTTTCTCAAAATTCTTGGCTTTTTCGAAATCATGACTTTTTGAAATCCCAATTTTTATTCAAAATCCCAACCTTTTCATAATCCTAATTTTTTTAAAATCTCAACTTTTTCAAAAACCCTAAAATTTTTGAAATTCAAACTTTTTAGAATTATGAAATTCTATCTTTTTCTAAAATTGCAAATTGTTTAAAATCTTAATTTTTTGAAGTTCTCAATTTTTTTGAAAATAATTACATTCTCGAATATCATGACATATTCAAAAATCTAGAATTTCTTAAAAGTCTAAATTATTCAGACTCGACTTTTTTAAAACCCGATATTTTAAAAAAGTTAAAAACGGATTCAAATAGACACCCAAAAAAAAATCCCAACTTTTGAAAATGCAACTATTTCAAAAAGTGCGACGTTTTTGAAAATCACAAATATTAAAAATCGGGAGTTTTTCGAATATACTGACTTATTGAAAAAGCCTGATTTTTTCAAAAATCTTAACATTTTGAAGATCCCAACATTTTCCCATCTTTAAAATCTTGACAGAAATTCTCAAATATTTTAAAATCCCGTATTTTAAAAAATCCTAACATTTTTTAAAATGTCAAGTTTTTCAAAAATCTAGTCTCTTCAAATATTCAAAAGCCCAATTCTTTCAAAAATCCAATCTTTTTGAAAACCCCAACTTGTTTAAAAATATGAACATTTTCAAAGTCCCAACATTTTGTAAATGTTGATGTTTTGAAAAAAACAACTTTGTTAAAAATTGCAACATTTTCAAAAGTTATGAATTTTTTGAAAATCTCAAGATTTTGAAAATCACGTCGTATCAAAATCTTGACTTTTTAAAATCCCAAAATTTTCAAAATACCAACTTTTTCCAAATCTAACTATTTTAAGGTTTCTAGGTTGAGAGTTCAGGGCTCGGGACTCGTGGTTTAGGGTTTAGGGATTAGGGCTCAAGGCTCAGGGTTCAGGGTTGAGGTTCAAGGTTCGGGGATCAAGGTTTAGGGTTTTAGGGTTTAGGCTTTTGCATATAAGGTTTAGGGATCATTGTTTACAATTGAGGGTTTAGTGTTTAAGATTTAGCATTTAGGGTTTTGGGTTTAAGACTCAAAATTTAGGTTTAGGGTTTAAGGTTAGGGGCATAAGGCTTTAGGGTTCACTTGTTTACGGTTTAGAGTTTATAGGACTAAGAGTTTAGGGTTTAGGGTGTAGGGGTTATGGTTTAGGTCTCAGTGTTCATGGTTGAGGGTCCTTGGATAAGGGTTTGAGGTTCGAGGTTATGAGTTTAGGGTTTAGGGTTTTGGCTTAGGGTTCATGGTTCAATGTATAGGGTTTAGGGATAAGGTTTCATTGTTTAGGGTTTAAGGTTAACTGTTTAGGTTTTAAGGCTCGGGATTAGGATATTAGGGTTTATTATTTAGGGTCTAGAGCCTAGCATTTAGGGCTAAGGGTTTAGGCTTCATGGTTCGTAGACCGGCATTTAGTGTTTACGGTTTAAAGTTTGGGGTTTAGAGTTTAGGTTTTACTATTTAGGGATTTGGGTTTATGGTTTAGGATTAAGTGTTAAGGGTTTATGGTTTATTGTTTAGAATTTAGGGTTTTTTGGCTTAGTGATTAGGATGTCGGGCTTAGTGGTTTAGTGTTTACGACTCAAGTTATAAAGGGTTTAGGGGTCACTATTTTTAAAAAGTCACAATTTCAAAAATATCCTAATTTTGAAACAATTAGGTTTTGAAAAAGTCATGATTTTCAAAATTCTATATTTTCAAAGATTTTGAAAGTGATAAAGTCATGAATTTAAAAACTTCACAATTTTTCAAAAAAAAACTTTTTTAATTTTTTTTTGTAATTTTTGAAAAAGTCACAATTTTATAAAAAGTTGAAATTTTTAAAATGTTAGGATTTAAGAAAAAAAGGATATTCAAAACAATTGGGATTTAAAAACTCTTTAGTTTTGTAATTCTGACTTATTTGAAAATTGCACCTTTTTTCAAAATCTTCTCTTTTTGAAAATCCCAACTTTCTCAAAATTCTTTGCTTTTTTAAAATCACAACTTTTTGAAATCCCAATTTTTGTTCGAAATCCCAACCCTTTCATAATCCTGACTTTTTTGAAAATCTCATCTTTTTCAAAACCCTAAAGCTTTTGAAATTCAAACTTTTTTAGAATTATAAAATTCTATTTTTTTCTAAAATTGCAAATTCTTTACAATCTTTTTTTTTTTTAAATTCACAATTATTAAATCTAGATTTAGAAGCAATTAGAGCAATTAGAGCTTAATGTTTAACGTTTATATGGTTTATGGCTCAAAGTTTAGGGTTTAGGTATTAGTGTTCGTGGTTGATCATCGATGGATAAGGGTTTGAGCTTTAAGGTTTTTGGCTTAGGTCTCACGGTTCAAGGTATAGGGTTTAGGGTTAGGCCTAAGGCTTTAGGGTTCAATGTTTAGGGTTTAAGACTCAGGGTTAGGGGTTTAGGGTTCATTGTTTAGGGTTTAAGGCTTAGGGTTTAGGCTTTGGGCTTCATGGCTCGGGGATAAGAGTTTATTGTTTAAGGTTTGTGGTTTAGAGTTTATGTTTTACGATTTAGGGATATGGTTTTATAGTTTATGGCTGAGCGTTTAGGGTTTTCGGCTTAGTGCTTAGGATGTTGGGGTTTAAGGTTTGGCATTTATGACTCATGTTTCAGGTTTAAGGGTTTAGGGGTCACAATTTTGAAAAAGTCACAATTTAAAAAATATCCTGATTTTGAAACGGTTAGGATTTAGAAAAATGTCATGATTTTCAAAGTGATAAAGTCATGAATTTAATAAGTTCACAATTTTTAAAAACTCGTAATTTTTAAAAAATTCATAATTTTGAAAAAGTCATTGTTTTATTAAAAGTTGGAGTTTTAAAAAATGAAAGAGTTTAAAAATGTTAGGATATTAAAAATAATTAGGATATTCGAACAGTTGGTATTTAAAATTCTCTCCAGTTTTGTAATTTCGACTAATTTGAAAATTGTAGCTTTTTTCAAAATCTTGTCTTTTTTTAAATCCCAACTTTCTCAAAGTTCTTGGCTTTTTGAAATCTAACTTTAGGGTTCAAGGTACATGGTTCACTTTGTTAGGCCTAAAACTTTAGGGTTCACTATTTAGGGTTTAGGGGTTAGGGGTTTAAGTTTTATTGTTTAGGGTTTAGGCTTCATGGCTTAGGGATACGGGTTTAGGGTTTATGGTTTAAGGTTTGGGGATTATAGTTTAGGATTTACGATTTAGGGATTTGGGTTTATGGTTTATGGTTTAGGATTTATGTTTTTGGGTTTAGTGTTTAGGATGTTGGGGTTTAGAGTTTAGTGTTAAAGACTTAGGTTTCAGATTTAAGGGTTTAGGGTTTACAGGACTCGATTTTGAAAAAGTCACGAATTAAAAAAGTTCACAATTTAAAAAAACTCGTGATTTTTAAAAATTTGTAATTTTTGATAAAGTCATAATTTTATAAAAAGTTAGTTATTTGTAAAAATGTTAGGATAAACTCGTGATTTTGAATATGTTAGGATTTTCAAAAATTTAGGATATTAAAAATAGTTGGGATTTAAAAATCTTTTCATTTTGGTAATTCCCCCCGACTAATTTGAAAATTGCACCTTCTTTCAAAATCTTATCTTTTTTAAAATCCCAACCTTCTCAAACTACTTGGCTTTTTTGAAATCACGACTTTTTTTAAATCCCAATTTTCGTTCGAAAATCTAAAACCTTTTCATAAATATGACTTTATTGAAAATCTCATTAATTTCTAAGACCCTAAAATATTTGAAATTTGAACTTTTTCAGCATTATGAAATTCTATCTTTATCTAAAATTGATTTTTTTTTTTAATCCTAAAGTTTTTAAATTCATAACATTTTAGAAAATAAGACTTTTTCAAAAATCATGAAATGTTGTCAACCACATCAAATGTTTCTCCAACTCGTAAAAAGTCTATCAAATGAGCTTCATTCTCCTTCCGGGCATGGACACACATCTTTGAAGGCCTCAAAATCCTTCATGAGATCCCATACCCTAGTCTTGTAGTTTTTAGCAAGTCATTTTTGATAGCATTAAGTCCTCTCGACTTGATTGACAACCAGATTCAGGCTTCACTGTCACCGAATACTTTTAAGTTCTTGATTCCTAGGTTCCTTGCCCAATGAAGACCTTGGACTAAAGCCTCATATTCAGCAAGGTGTTATTTGAGTAAGTGAACTGGAATATGAAGGTTGAATAACATCTCATACCTCTCGGGGACACAATCATGACTCCTCCTCCAACTCCTTGTCTACTCTTTGAACCATCAAAGAAAAATTGACATACCTCATTATCATCCTTGTATTCTTGTTTGATTAGGTCAGGAAGGGGCTAGTTCTCTTCATGTAGGCAGTAGATACCTAGCTCAGATTCTTTCATTTCCCTATAGGAGTCAAAAGAATGAATTTTGTTGGCCCACTCATATAGGGTCAAGTGTGGGATACATCCCTCCTTGGTATCTGTTTCATTAGTGTTTAGGAGGTCTTCTTGATCAAAAGCTGAGCAGTTGGCATTAATAGAGCCAGGTACATAGAAATCAATATGATAATCAGCAATATGTTCAAATCGATTGTGGCCTTCACCCCATAGCTTGACCTAAAGAGCATATGTGACCAATTAGCAGACATGTAGCCTCCAATTTTGGTTGTGAAGTCTCTACGGAGACGGAGACACAAAGCAAAATGTGGTCTCTATGATTGACATGTTTTTGGCAAAACAATCACATTAGGGCACACAAAGCTAAAAAAATTTGTGGTGGCATTCTGACCCATCTAAAAGTCTATGATTATGCACTAATTTGATCACAAAACTTCGGCCTTAATCAATCATATAATTATGAGACATGAAAAGGGAAGGGGTCTTAGGTTTTTACCTTATGATTCTCCATGGTTCCTCCCAAGTTGAACTGCGTTGGTAAGCACTCTTTCTTGCTAGTTAGTGGGTTGATTTGAAGTTGATCAATCTTGCATGGTGGTCTGCCTTCGCCCTCGAATGGCCGAGTGACTCCCATAGTGAAATGTTCACATTTGTCATTTTCATTTTGCTGCCCCTTCCTGACACATTTCTTTCTTGCACATGGGCTATTACAACAGTGCTTGACTAGGTTTGGGAGGTGACTTGGATTGGTTTTGTATGTATAGAGTTGCACTTGGAACAACTATTTCAAGGTTTTTCAGGTTTTTTCGTTATGTAATGGGATTTTTCTTCGTCTTTGCAGAGTACTTGTGCCTCTAGGATATGAAGATTTATAGATCCATGTAGACATCCGTGTCGAAGTGGTAGAAAATCTGAAAAAAAAAAAAAAAAAAAAAAAAATTAGGTTATTTTTGGATTTTTCTTTGGCTTTGCAGAGTTCATGTGTATCGAAGATTTGAATATTTATAGATCCATTTATATATATACATGCGGGTAGATGAAAATTAGATTTTTTGGGGTTTTTTTGCGTTCAAGTAATGTGTTTTTTTCTTCGACTTTACAGAGTTCATTTGTGTCGATAATTTGAATAGATTATAGATCCATTTAGACATTTGTGCTTGCAGGTGTGGCGAAAATATGAAAAAAATATTTCTGGTTTGTTTAAGTTTGGTAATGGGTTTTTTTCTTTAGATTTGTAGAGTTCCTTTTATCGAAGATTTCAAGATTTATATATCCATTTAGCCATACATGTTGGGGTTGTAGAAAATATGAAAAAACTATTTTTGGGTTTTCTTTGGGTTTTTACATTCGGTAATGGTTTTTTTCTTTAGCTTTGAAAATATCCTGTGTGTCAAGGATTTAAAGATTTATAGATCCATTAAGACATCTATATCGGGGTGGTAAAAATTCTTTAAATAACCACTTTTGGGTTTTTCTTAGTTTTTGTGTTCAATAATGCGTTTTTTCTTTCGACATTTCAGGGTTCATGTGTCGAGGATTTGAGGATTTATAGTTCCGATTAGACATTTGTGCTCTGTGTGGCACAAAATCTAAAAGAAAAACTTTTTCTAGGTTTTTTGCTTTCGATAATGTGTTTTTTTCTTCGACTTTGAAGATTTCTTCTATGTCGAGGATTTCTAGATTTTTTAAATCCATTTTAAACATCCATCTTTGGGGTGGCAGAAAATTTGAAAAAAAAACCATTTCGGGTTTTTTGGGTTTGTTGTGTTTGGCAATGGATTTTTTTTGTTTAGCTTTACAGAGTTCCTATGTGTTAAAGATTTGAAGATTTAAATATTCACTTAGACACCCATGTTGGGGTGGTGAAAATTTTGAAAAAACCATTTATGGGTTTTTTTAGATATTTTTTCGTTTGGTAATAGTTTTTTTTTTCCAAATTTGTAGAGTTTCTATGTGTCAATGATTTGAATATTTATAGATCCATTTAGACATTCGTGTTGGGGTGACAACAAATAGGGCTTTTTCAATAAGTCAGGATATTCGAAAAACTCCCGATTTTTAATATTTGTGATTTTCAAAAATGTCGCACTTTTTGAAATAGTTGCGATTTTTGAAAAAGATAGGATTTTTGTTTTGGGTGACTATTTGAGTCGTTTTTAACTTTTTTAAAATATCAGGATTTGAAAAAAGTCAGGAGTTTGAGTTTGAATAATTTAGATTTTTGAATATGTCATGATATTCGAGAATGTAATTATTTTCAAAAAAGTTGTGAACTTCAAAAAAATTAAGATTTTAAAAAATTTGCAATTTTATAAAAAGATAGAATTTCATAATTCTAAAAAAGTTGTAATTTCAAAAATCTTAGGGTTTTTGAAAAAATTGAGATTTTAAAAAATTTAGGATTATGAAAAGTTTGGGATTTTGAATAAAAATTGGGATTTCAAAAAAGTCGTGATTTCGAAAAAGCCAAGAATTTTTAGAAAGTTGGGATTTTCAAAAAAGCTGAAATTTTCAAATAAGTTGGGGGAATTACAAAACTGAAGAGATTTTTAAATCCAAACTATTTTGAATATTCTACATTTTTTAAAATCCTAACATTTTAAAAATATTTAATTTTTAAAAATTCCAACTTTTTATAAAATCGTGACTTTTTTGAAAATTACGAATTTTTAAAAAATCACAAGTTTTTAAAAATTGTCAACTTTTTAAATTTGTGACTTTATCACATTCAAAATCTTTGAAAATGTAGATTGTTTGAAAATCATGACTTTTTGAAATCCTAACTATTTAAAAATTGGGATATTTTTTAAATCGTGACTTTTTCAAAATCACAACCCCTAAACCCTAAAACTTTAGTTATAAAATCTAAACCCTTAACCCCAACATCCTATACACTAAGCCCAAAACCTTAAATCCTAAACCATAAACCATAAACTCAAATCCCTAAATCATAGAACCTAAACTTTAAACCCCAAACCTTAAACAATAAACCCTAAAACCCACGATCCTTGAGCCATGAAGCCAAAAAAAAAAACCGAAAGCCCTAAAGCCTAAAGAATAAAGCGTAAATAGTAAACCCATAACCTTAGGACTAAGCCTTAAACCCTAAACCCTTAACAATGAAACCCTAAAAGCCTTAGGACTAACCCTAAACCCTATACCCTATACCTTGAACAATGATACCTAAGCCTAAACCCTAAACCTTTAGCTAGTGTCCTAAACCCTTAACGCTAAACTCATGAACCTTAACGCCATGGACCCTCAAGAATGAACAATAAGACCTAAACCCTAAAAACGCTGACCCATACGCCCTAAACTCGAGCCCTATGCCCTATAAATCCTTAACTCCGAAGCTCTAATTGCTCGTAAACCTTGAGCGCTAAACCCTAAATGCAAAACCTTTAACTAAAAACTTCAAATCCCAAACCATAAAACTTGAGCCCTAAATCCTAACCTTAAACCCTAAAACCTAATTCTTAAACCCTAAAACTCAACCCTAAACAATAAGCCTTGAGTCCTAATCCTTGAATCTTGAGCCCTAAAACCTAAACCCTAAACACTAAATCCCCTTATCCCTGAACTCTCAACCTAGAAACATTAAAATAGTTAGATTTTGAAAAAGTTGGTATTTTGAAAAACTTGAGATTTTCAAAAAGTCAGGATTTTCAAAAACCTCAGATTTTAAAAAGTCACGACTTTTGAAAAAGTTGCAATTTTAAACAAAGTTGTTATTTTTGAAAACATAAAGATTTAAAAATGTTGGGACTTTGAAATTTTAAGATTTTTAAACAAGTTAAGGTTTTAGAAAAATGAATATTTCGAAAAAGTCAAGATTTTTGAAAATTTGGGTTTTTCAAAACATTTGGGCTTTTCACATTTTTGAAGAGTCTGGATTTTTGGAAAAGCCGAGTTTTTGAAATTTATCGAAAAGTCGTGATTTTGTAAAAGTGAAGATTTTTGAAAAAGTCAGGATTTTGGAAAATGTTGGGATTTTTAAAACGTCAAAATTTTTGAATAAGTAAGGATATTTGAAAATGTCCCGATTTTTATTATTTGCAATTTTTGAAAAAATTAAGGATTTTCAAAAAAAGTTGGCATTTTTAATAAAGACGAGATTTTAGAAAATTCAGAATTTTTAAAAAGTTGGTATTTCTGAAAAAGTTATAATTTTTGAAAACGTCATAATTTTTTAAATAGTTGTGATTTTTTAAAAAGTTTCAAAAAAGTTATAATCTCAAAAAAGTCAAGATTTCAAAAATGTAGTGATGCGCCAAAATTAGCAAGAACTTCAAAAGGTCATAACTTGTCCTCTGGATGTCTGTTTGAGTCTTTTTTTAAAACCACATGTTTCAAAATTCTCAATTTTGTTACAATATCATACTTTTAAAAAAAAGTTAGGAGTTTGAATAATTTAGATTTTCCAGAAATTTTAGATTTTTGAATATGTCATGATTTTTGAAAAGTCATTATTTTCCAAAAAGTTTTGAATTTAAAAATTTAGGATTTTAAGGAATTTGCAGCTTTAGAAAAATATAGAATTTCATAATTCTAAAAAAGTTTGAATTTCAAAATTTTTAAGATTTTTGAAAAAGTTGAGATTTTCAAAAAAGTCAAGATTATGAAAAGGCTTGGATTTCAAACAAAACGTTGTGATTTTTAAAAAGCAAAGAATTTTGAGAAAGTTGGGATTTTCAAAAAAAAGACATGATTTTGAAAAAAGGTGTAATTTTCAAATAAGTCGGGAATTACAAAACTAAAAATATTTTTAAATCCCAACTATTTTGAATATCCTAATTTTTTGAAAATCCTAACATTTAAAAAATACTTTTTCAAAATTTTAACTTTTTATAAAATCGTGACTTTTTAAAAAATTGTGAAAATTTTAAATTCAAGGACTTTACCACTTTCAAAATCTTTGAAATTACAGACTTTTTCAAAATCATGACTTTTTGAAATCTAACTATTTCCATAACTTGAGAGGAATCTAACGCCTCAACTCCATACAACATTATACAAGGTGACATATCTATGTCTTCTTAGGAGTGATCCTATCAGCCCACAAAGTAGTGCATCATATATAATTTCTCGTGCGGTTCCTTTACTTCTCATCAACCAAACTTACGGACAATAGTAACAATGTTCTTGTTGCTTGACTCAGCTTGACCATTTCCTGTGGATAGTAGTTAGAGGAGTGAGATAGGGAGATTCCAAAGCCATAACAAAACTCGTGAGCTCCTTAGAAGAGAAATAGGTGGCATTGTCTATAACAATCTTATGTGGTATTCCAAAACAACAGAAGCTGATATCATCCTTGATGAAGGCAGATGCTTTAGAGCTGGCATGCTTAGTTGGAATGACTTCCACCCACTTGGTGAAGTAATCGGTTGCAAAGTGAGTATATAAATGTGCCCTGCACTTGAATGAGGATTCAAAACACCAATAAAATCTATCCCCCTTTGCTGAAATGGTTCTTCAATCACCATAGGCACGAGTGGCAATGCAGTTAGTTATGACTTTCCAACAAATTGTTGACATGCTTTGCATTTGGAAATCCAATCTTGAGTGTCTGCAAAGATGGAGGGCTAGTAATGTCTTCCTTTGAGGATCTTATGTGCAAAGTGACCATTGCTAAGAAATGTCCACCACAAGATTGATCATGATTAGGATCATTATCAATCTTATGTGGCCCCGAGAAACTTTTTTTGCTACTCCTTATCTACAAACCCGAGGAAACAACCATCTAGGCCTCTCTTATAAAGTGCATGATTCCAGATCACAAACTTGGATGTCTTTAGATTGAGTGTCCTTCTTTGTTTGTAGTCAAGATGAGGAGGGCATTCTTCATAAGTGAGGTAGTAAGCAATACCCACTCATCGAGTAGTGGTGACAAAGAGCTCTTATGGACTGTCTCTTGAACAGCTTGAGCAAACACCATCTTTTTCTCCTTACTGAGCCTTGAGGCCTCATCTTCAGTAATTATTTTACACAAACCATTTCCTCTTACCAGATTAGAGGGTCTAATCTCCAAGTCAAACTCTTGGGTCTTTGTAATCCAACTTCCTCTCTTAGCCCCGGGATCTTGTTGAGTCAAATGGACTTGATTTCACTTCAGAGACCATCACCATTGTATGGGAAGTGAGAATGTAGAATCTTGAACTTTTATCAACTTTAACCATTGAGTAGACTTAGCTCATGAAAGCAATGGGTGCTTCCAAACCTTCATTAATTTTTTGGAGCAAGGACAACAAAGAGTGTATGTTTTGATGCATAACAATACATAATGAACTCCTTGTTGAAATCTGAGATACAAGAGTTGGAGCTTTGGCAATGGCTTTCTTTATCTCCTCAAATTATGTTTTTCCTTCCTTATTCCACTTGAAACTTGTTTGAGGCTTCATCATGGAAGTTATATGCTTAGTTAGTTCAAAAACTCGGGAACAAAATGACGAAGGAAGTTTACCTTTCCGAAGAATGAATGAACTCCTTTTCTTTGGTTGGTAAGGATAGTGCTTGGATAGCTCTCATCCTCTTAGGATCAATGTGTGCTCCATGCTTGTTTACAATGTGTCCCAACAACTTACCTTATGTGACTCCAAAAATACATTTATTTAGATTTAGAGAAATGCCATTTTTCCTACACCTTATAAGGACTTGCTCCAAATGACTGATATGATCTCCCCTCCTCTTTGAGAAAACTATGAGGTCATCGGGTAAATGACAACGCAATATTTTAGATCTTTGAAGGCCAAGTCCATTGCCCTCTCGAAAGTGGCTCCGGCCTTGATCCAACCGAAAGAAATTTTGTTGTAGGCAAAAGTGCCCCAAGATGTTGTGAAAGGATGTTTTTTTACAATCCTCTTTTGCCACTTTGATTTGGTTGTACCCTGAGAATCCATCAAGCAAAAAGAAAGCATTTCAGATTGAATGACTACTTGAAAAATATGATCCATGATTGGGAGAGGGTAGTTATCCTTGAGAGATGCCCGATTCAGACCTTTATGCCCTAAACCCTAAACTTTGAGCCCTATACCCTATAAACCATAAACCTTAAGCTTTGATTCCTCCTAAACCCTAAATTCTTAGTCTTAAACCCTAAAACCCTAAATGTTAAAACCTAAATACTAACCCCTCAATCGTAAACCATGAGCCCTAAACCCCAAGTGCAATTCCCTCAACCGTAAACCTCGAACCCAAAACCCTAAAACTTGATCTCTGAATCCTAACCCTAAACCCTAAACCCCAAAATCCTAAACCCTAAAACCTAATTCTTAAACCCTAAACCGTGATTCCCAAACACCGAGCCATGGTAAGCGTAATCCCTAAACACTAAACACTAAACAATAAACCCTAAACACTAAATCCCCTGAGTCCTAAACACTCAACCTAGAAACCTTAAAATAGTTAGATTTGGAAAAGGTTGGTATTTTGAAAAACTTGGGATTTTAAAAAATTCAAGATTTTTGAAAAATCAGGATTTTTAAAAACTTGAGATTTTCAAAAAAGTCACGACTTTTGAAAAAGTTGCAATTTTAAACAAAGTTGTTATTTTTGAAAACATAAAGATTTAAAATGTTGGGACTTTAAAAATGTTTAGATTTTCAAACAAGTTGGGGTTTTGAAAAATGAATATTTCAAAAAAGTTCAGATTTTTGAAAGAGTTGGATTTTCGCAGAGATTTTGGAAGAGTCGGGATTTTTAAGAGTTTGGAATTTTTAAAATCCCATTTTTAACTATCCTAACTTTTTTAAAATGTCAAGTTTTTCAAAAATCTTGACTCTTCAAAAATGCGGAAAAGCCCAACTCTTTCGAAAATCCCAACTTTTCAAAAATGCTAACCTTTTCAAAATATTCATTTTTCGAAAACCCCAACTTGTTTTAAAATCTGATCATTTTCAAAGTCCCAACATGTTTTAAATGTTGATGTTTTCAGTAAAAACAACTTTGTTTAAAACTATCAACTTTTTCAAAAATCTTGACTTTTTGAAAAATTTTTACTTTTAAAAAATCCCAAGTTTTTCAAAATACGAACTTTTCCAAATCTAACTATTTTAAGATTTTTAGGTTGAGGGTTTACGGCTCAGGGGATTTACTGTTTAGGATTTAGGGATTAAGGTTAAGGGTTTGGGATCAAGGTTTAGGGTTTAAGAATTAGGTTTTAGTGTTTAGGGTTTTGGGTTTTAGGGTTTAGGGTTAGGATTTAGGGCTCAAATTTTAGGGTTTGGGGTTCAAGGTTTATTGTTGAATGTTTTACGTTTAAGGTTTAGGGCTCATTGTTTACGATTGAGGTATTCGTATTTAGGATTTACCATTTAGGGTTTTAGAGTTTAAGACTCGGAATTAAGGGCTTAAGAGCAATTAGAGCTTAAGGTTTAGGGTTTATAGGGTATAGGATTCATAGTTTAGGGTTTAGGGCATAGGAGTCATGGTTCAGAGTTTAGGTCTCAACGTTCATGGCTTAGGGTTCAAGGTTTGGGGTTATGGTTTAGGACTCTAGCTAAAGGTTTAGGGTTTAGGATTTTTAATAACGACTCACAATTCAAGGTATAGGGTTAGGCCTAAGGTTTTACGATTCATTGTTTAGGGTTTAGGGTTTAAGGCTCATGGTTAGGGATTTAGGGTTTTTATAGGGTTTAGGGCTTACGGTTGAGGGTTTAAGCTTCACTACTCAGGGATCAAGGTTTAAAATCTTAACTTTTTTTAAAATGTCGAGTTTTTCAAAAATGTGAAAAGCCCAGGTCTTTTGAAAATACCAAGTTGGAAAAAATTCCTAACTTTTTCAAAATATTCATTTTTGAAAACTCCAACTTGTTTAAAAATCTGATCATTTTCAAAGTCCTAACATTTTTTAAATGTTGATCTTTTCAAAAATAACAACTTTGTTTAAAATATAAACTTTTTCAAAAATCTTGAATTTTTGAAAATCCCAAGTTTTTCAAAATAACAACTTTTGCCAAATCTAACTATGGCGCATCACTACATTTTTGAAATCTTGGGATTACTTTTTTCAAAAATAGCAACTATTTAAAAATCACGACGTTTTGAAAATCAATATTTTTTTTTCAAAAATTCCAACTTTTTCAAAATTCTGAATTTTCTTAAATCTCAATTTTTGAGAATGTTAGGATTTTAAAAAAATTAGGATATTCAAAACAGTTGGGATTTAAAATCTCTTTAATTTAGTAATTCCCGACTTATTTGAAAATTGCACCTTTTTCATAATCTTGTCTTTTTGAAAATCCTAACTTTCTCAAAATTCTTAGCTTTTTCAAAATCACAACCTTTTGAAATCCCACTTTTGGTTCACAATCCTAACCTTTTCATAATCTTGACTTTTTGAATATCTAAACTTTTTCAAAAACCCTAAATTTTTGAAATACGAACTTTTTTTTTTTTTTTGAAATCTATCTTTTTCTAAAATTGCAAATTTTGTAAGACCCTAATTTTTTTAAATTCAAAACTTTTTGGAAAATAATGACTTTTTCAAAAATCATGACATATTCAAAAATCCATAATTTTTGGAAAATCTAAATTATTCAAACTCCCGACTTTTTTTTGAAAATCTTGATATTTTAAAAAAGTTGAGATTTTTGAAACATGTGGTTTAAAAAAATGGACTCAAACGAACACCCGGAGCACAAGTTATGACCTTTTCAAATTCCTGCTAATTTTGGCGCATCACTACATTTTTGAAATCTTGACTCTTTTGAGATTATATCTTTTTCAAAATCCTGAATTTTTCAAAAATCTTAAGTTTTACAAAATCGTGACTTGTTGGAACTTTTGATAAAGTCACGATTTTATAAAAATGTTGGAATTTTGAAAAAGTAAAGATTTTTAAAATATTAGAATTTTCAATAAAAATAGGATATTCAAAACAGTTAGGATTTGACAATCTCTTCAATTTTGTAATTCCGACTCATTTGAAAATTACACCTTTTTTAAAATCTTTCCTTTTTTGAAAATCCCTACTTTTCTTAAAATTGTTGGCTGTTTTGAAATCACGAGTTTTTGAAATCCCAATTTTTGTTTGAAATCCCAACCTTTTCATAATCCTGGCTTTTTTGAAAATCTCAACTTTTTCAAAATCCCTCTATCTTTTTCTAAAATTGCAAATTCTTTAAAATTCACAACTTTTTGAAAAATAATTACTTTTTCAAAAATCATGACATATTCAAAAATCCATAATTTCTCAAAAAATCTAAATTATTCAAACTCCCGCATTTTTTTAAAAATCTTGATGATGTAAAAAAGTTGAAAATTTTGAAATATATGGTTTAAAAAAACAGACTCAAATGGATATACGGAGCACAAGTTATAACCATTTCAAGATCCTGTTTATAACTTTTTATAACTTTTTCAAAAATCTTAACATTTTCAAAAATCCCAACATTTTTGACTTTTTTAAAAATCTTGACTTTTCAAAAATTCTAACTTTTTGAAAATCTTCACTTTTACAAAATCATGACTTTTTGGAAAATCTCAAATATTTTATAATCCTATCTTTTCAACAATCCTAACGTTTTTGAAAATGTTGAGTTTTTTTAAAATATTGACTTTTTCAAAAATCCAGACTCTTAAAAATCCTTGCTCTTCAAAAATGAGAAAATTCTAACTCTTTAGAAAATCTCAACTTTTCAAAAATATTGAATTTTTGAAATATTCATTTTTCGAAAACCCAAACTTGTTTGAAAATTTAAACCATTTTAGGTTTTGGGCTCTGGATTTGGGGTTTAGGGTTTAATGTTTAGGGTTTAGGGATTAGGGCACATGGCTTATAGGGTTCGGGGTTTAGGGATCAAGGTTTAGGGTTTAAGAATTAGGTTTTAGGTTTTAGGATTTAGGAGTCGCGATTTGAAAAGTCATGATTTAAAAAAGAAACAATATTCAAAACAATTGGGATTTAAAAATTTCTACATTTTTGTAATTCCCTATTTATTTGAAAATTGCACTTAGTTTAAAAATCATTTCTTTTTGAAAATCCCAACTTTCTCAAAATTCTTGGATTTTTTGAAATCACGAATTTTTGAAATCCTAATTTTTGTTCAAAATCCCAAGTTTTTCATAATCCTGACTTTTTTGAAAGTCGCAATTTTTTCAAAAACACTATTTTTTTTTAAATTCGAACTTGTTTAGAATTATGAAATTCTATCTTTTTCTAAAATTACAAATTCTTTAAAATACTATTTTTTTAAATTCACAACTTTTTGAAAGTAATGACTTTTTAAAAATCAATTCAAAAATCCATAATTTCAAAAAAAAATTTAAATTACTTAACTTCCTGTTTTTTAAAAAAATCTTGACATTTTAAAAAAGTTGAGATTTTTTTAAACATGTGGTTTAAAAAAACGGACTAAAACACAATTTGGAGCCCAAGTAATGACCTTTTCAAGTTCTTGCTAATTTTGGCGCATCACTACATTTTTCAAAATCTTGACTCTTTTGAGATTATAACTTTTTTAAAAATCGTAACTATTTCAAAATTATGACATTTTAGAAAATCCCAACTTCTAAAAATTACTATTTTTTTTAGGGTTTAAGAATTAGATTTTAGGGTTTGAGGTTTTGAGGTTTAGGGTTTATGGTTAGTAATTATGGCTCAGGTTTTAGGGTTTGGAGTTCAAGGTTTACGGTTGAGGGTTTTGTATTTATGGTTAAGGCCTCATGGTTTAGGATTGAGGGTTTAGTATTTAGGATTTAACATTTAGGGTTTTAGGGTTTAAGACTAAGAATTTAGGGTTTAGGGTTTATAGGGTATATGGCTCAAACTTTAGGGTTTAGGTCGTAGGGATCACAGTTTAGGGTTTAGGTCTTAGTGTTCATGGTTGAGGGTCCATGGCTCAGGGTTCGAGGTTCGGGGTTATAAGTTTAGGGTTTAGGTTTTAGGGTTTTTGATTAGGGCTCATGGTTCAAGGTATAGGTATAGGGTTAGGTCTATGGGTTTAGGGTTCATTGTTTAGGGTTTAGGGTTTAACACCTAGGGTTAGGGGTTTAGGTTTTACTCTTTAGGGTTTAGGGCTTATGGTTTAAGGTTTGGGGTTTAGAGTTTAGGTTTTATGATTTAGGGATTTGGGTTTATGGTTTATGGCTAAGGGTTTAGGGTTTAGGATTCAGGTGTTAAGGGTTTATGGTTTAGGATTTAGGGTTTTGGGCTTAGTGTTTAGGATGTTAGGGTTTAGGGTTTAACATTTATGACTCAGGTTTCAGGTTTTAGGGTTTAGGGTTTACGGGTAGAGATTTTGAAAGCAGTTAGGATTTCAAGAAAGTCAATGTTTTCAAAAGGTATTTATTTTATAAGATTTTGACCTAAACCCTAAAATCATGACTTTTTTGAAAATATTCATTTTAACAAAATCACGACTTTTGGAAAGTTTCAAAATTTTAAAATCCCGCTTTTTTCAAAAATCTTAACTTTTTTTTAACATGTCGAGTTTTTAAAAAATCTTCACTTTTTTTTTTAAAAAATGACTTTTTAAAAATTCCAAATTCTTACAAATTCCATACTCTTTCGAAAATGCCAACTTTTCAAAAATACTAACTTTTTGAAATATTCATTTTTGAAAAACCTAACTTGTTTAAATATATGAACATTTTCAAATTCCCAACTTTGTTTAAACTTGATGTTTTCAAAAATAACAACTTTTTTAAAATTGGAACTTTTTCAAAAGTCGTGACTTTTTAAAAATCTCAAAATTTTAAAAATCCCGACTTTTCAAAAACCTTGGGTTTTTAAAATCCTATATTTTCAAAATACCAACTTTTTCAAATCTAACTATTTTAAGGTTTCTAGGTTGAGGGTTTAGGGCTAAGAGGATTAATTGTTTAGGGTTTAACAATTTTTGGCTTAGGATTCAGTGGTTTATGGTTTAGTGTTTAGGGATTAGGGATTAGGGCTCGGGGCTCGGGATTCGGGTTTACGGGTTTAACGTTGAGGTTCGGGGTTTCACGGATCAAGGTTTAGGATTTAAGAGTTAGGTTTTAGGGTTTAGGGTTTGGGGTTTAGGGATTAGGGTTTAAGGTTAGGATTTAGGGCTCAAGTTTTAGGGTTTGGGGTTTGAGGTTTACGATTGGGGGTTTTGCATTTAAGGTTTAGGGCTCATGGTTTACGATTGATGGTTAAGTATTTAGGATTTAGCCTTTAAGGTTTGAGCATTTAAGATTCAGAATTTAGGGTTTATGAGCAATTAGATCTTAAGGTTTAGAGTTTATAGGGTATAGGGATCAATGTTTAGGGTTTAGGGTTTAGGTCTTAGTGTTAATGGTTGAGGGTCCATGGCTCAGGGTTCAAGGTTTGGGGTTATGAATTTAGGGTTTATGGTTTATGTCTCTAGCTAAAGGTAAAAGGTTTAGGGTTTAGGCTTAAGGTTCATGGTTCAAGGTATAGGATTTAGCATTTAGGGTTAGGCCTAAGGCTTTAGGGTTCACTTTTTTTTTAGGGTTTAGGGTTCGGGGTAAGGGGTTTATGGTTTATTGGTTTAGAGTTTAGAATTCATGGCTAAGGGATCGGGATTTACGCTTTGACGGTTTTGTATTTAGGGTTAAGGGCTCATGGTTTATGATTGAGGGTTTAGTATTTAGTATTTAGCATTTAGGGTTTTAGGGTTTAAGACTCAGAATTTAGAGTTTAGGGTTTAGGTCATAGGGGTCACAGTTTAGGGTTTAGGTCTAAGTGTTCATGGTTGAGGGTCTATGGCTCAGGGTTTGACGTTCGGGGTTACAAGTTTACGATTTAGGGTTTAGGTCTCTAGCTAAAGGTTTAGGTTTTTGGCTTAGGGCTCATGGTTCAAGGTATAGGGTATAGGGTTAGGCTTAAGGCTTTAGGGTTTAATGCTCAGGGTTAGCTGTTTAGGTGTTATTGCTTAGGTTTTAGGGCTTATGGTTAAGGGGTTAGGATTTATGGCTCATGGATCGGGGTTTAGGGTTTATGGTTTAAGGTTGGGGTTAGAGTTTAGGTTTTACGATTTATGGATTTGGGCTTAGGATTCAAAGTGTTAAGGGTTTTTAAATGGTTTAGGATTTAGGGTTTTAGGCTTAGTGTCTTAGATATTGGGGTTTAGGGTTTAGCGTTTATGACTCAGGTTTTAGGTTTTAGGGTTTAGGGTTTAGGGGTCGAGATTTTGGAAAAGTCACGATTTCAAAAATATCCCGATTTAGAAACATTTAGGATTTCAAGAAAGTGGTGATTCTCAAAAAAATCTTTATTTTAAAATATTTTGACCTAAACCCTAGACCCTAAAATCTTATCTTTTCAAAAATCTTCACTTTAACAAAATCACGAATTTTTGAAAATCTCAAAAAAATTAAAATCCTAACTTTGAAAATGTTGAGTTTTTCAAAAATCTTGACTTTGTAAAAAAATCTAGATTCTTCAAAAATGTGAAAAGCCGAACTCTTTCAAAAATCCGACTTTTTGAAATATACATTTTTGAAAAACCTAACTTGTTTGAAAATATGAATATTTTTAAATGCCCAACTTTGTTTTAGGGATTTGGGTTTATGGTTTAGGATTTTTTTTTAAAATTTAACTTTTTGTTAAGGGTTTATGGTTTATTGTTTAGAATTTAGGGTTTTTGGCTTAGTGATTAGGATGTCGGGCTTAGTGGTTTAGTGTTTATGACTCAAGTTATAAAGGGTTTAGGGTCACTATTTTTAAAAAGTCACAATTTCAAAAATATCCTAATTTTGAAACAATTAGGTTTTGAAAAAGTCATGATTTTCAAAAATTCTATATTTTCAAAGATTTTGAAAGTGATAAAGTCATGAATTTAAAAACTTCATAATTTTTCAAAAAAACTTTTTAAATTTTTTTGTAATTTTTGAAAAAGTCACAATTTTATAAAAAGTTGAAATTTTTAAAATGTTAGGATTTAAGAAAAAAAGGATATTCAAAACAATTGTGATTTAAAAAATTCTTTAGTTTTGTAATTCTGAATTATTTGAAAATTGCACCTATTTTCAAAATCTTTCTTTTTTGAAATTTTAACTTTTTTAGGATTATGAAATTCTATCTTTTTCTAAAATTACAAGTTCTTTAAATTCCTATTTTTTTGAAATTAACAACTTTTTGGAAAATAATGATTTTTTAAAAAATCATGACATATTCAAAAATCAATAATTTCTGGAAAATCTAAATTATTCAAACTTGCGACTTTTTTTTGCAAATCCTTATATTTAAAAAAAGTTGATATGTTTGAAACATGTGGTTTAAACAAATCGAACTCAAAACGGACACGGATGCACAAGTTATGGCATTTTCAAGTTCTTGCTAATGTTGGTGCATCACTACATTTTTGAAATCCTGATTTTTAAAAAAATCCTTACTTCTTTAAAACCTTATGTTTTTTCGAAAATTGCAAATATTAAAAATCGGGATTTTATGAATATCGTGACATATTCAAAAATCTAACATTTTAAAAATTCAAACATTTTCCAAAATCTTGACTTTTTTGAAAATCTGACTTTTCAAAAATCTTGATTTTTTTGAAAATCTTCACTTTTATAAAATCAGGACTTTTTAGAAAATCTCAAAATTTTAAAAATCCCATCTTTTCAACAATCCTAACTTTTTTTAAAATGTTAAGTTTTTCAAACATCTTGACATTATCAAAAATCTTGACTCTTGAAAAATGCGAAAAAGCCCAACTCTTTGAAAATCCCAACTTTTCAAAAATGCTAACTTTTTTGAAATATTTATTTTTCAAAAACCCTAACTTGTATTAAAATCTGATCATTTTCAAAGTCCCAACATGTTTTAAATGTTGATGTTTTCAATAAAAACAACTTTTTTAAAAAAATATCAAAAACTTTTTTCAAAAATCTTGACTTTTTAAAATCCCAAGTTTTTCAAAATACCAACTTTTCCAAATCTAACTATTTTAAGGTTTCTAGGTTGACAATTTACGCCTCAGGGATTTACTATTTAGGGTTTAGTGATTAGGGCTAAGGGTTAAGGGTTTAGGGTTTAAGGTTGAGGTTAAGGGTTCGGGGATCAAGGTTTAGGGTTTAAGAATTAGGTTTTAGGGTTTAGGATTTTGGGTTTTGGGTTTTAGGGTTTACGGTTAGGATTTAGGGCTCAAATTTTAGGGTTTGGGGTTCGAGGTTTATTGTTGAACATTTTGCATTTAAGGTTTAGGGCTCATGGTTTACGATTGAGGTATTAGTATTTAGTATTTAGCATTTAGGGTTTTAGGGTTTAAGACTCAACATTAAGGGCTTATGAGCAATTAGAGCTTAAGGTTTAGGGTTTATAGGGTATAGGGCTCAGAGTTTAGGGTTTAGGGTTTAGGGTATAGGAGTTAGGGTTTAGTGTTTAGGTCTCAGCGTTCATGGTTGAGGGTTCATGGCTTAGGGTTGGAGGTTTGGGGTTATGGTTTAGGTCTCTAGCTAAAGGTTTAGGGTTTAGGATTTTGGATAACTGCTCACGATTCAAGGTTTAGGGTTTAGGGTTAGGCCTAAGGTTTTACAATTCACTATTTAGGGTTTAGGGTTTAAAGCTCATGGTTAGGGGTTTAGGGTTTTGTAGGGTTTAGGGCTTACGGTTGAGGGTTTAGGCTTCACTGCTCAGGGATCAGGGTTTAGGGTTTGTGGTTTAAGGTTTGGATTTTAGAGTTTAGGTTTTACAATTTAGGGATTTGGGTTTATGGTTTATGATTGAGGGTTTAGGGTTTAGGATTTAGGCTTTAGTGTTAAGGTTTATTGGTTTATGGTTTAGGATATACGTTTTAGGGTTTTGGCTTAGTGTTTAAGATATTGGGGTTTAGGGTTTATGAGCAATTAAACCTTAAGGTTTAAGGATTATAGGGTATAGGGATCGAGTCTAGGTTTTAGGTCTCGGTGTTTGTGATTGAGGGTCCATGGCTCGGGGTTCTAGGTTCGAGGTTATGAGTTTTGGTTTAGGGTTTTAGCTTAGGGCTCACGGTTCAAGGTATAGCGTTTAGGGTATAGGGTTATGCCTAAGGCTTTAAGGTTCATTGTTTAGGTTTAAGGCTCATGGCTAGGTGTTTAAGGTTTATTATTTAGGTTTTATGACTTAGGGTTTAGGGTTTATGGTATAAGGTTTGGGGTTTAGAGTTTAGGTTTTACGATTTAGGTATTTGGGTTTTTGGTTCATTGTTAAGGGTTTACGATTTAGTGTTAAGGGTTTACGGTTTATGATTTAGGATTTATGCTTTTAGGCTTAGTGTTTAGTATGTTGGGTTGTTGGGTTTAGCGTTAAAGACTCATGTTTAAGTATTTATGATTTAGGGTTAAGGGGTCATAATTTTGAAAAAGTTATGATTTAAAAATCATGAGTTATTCAAAAAATCCAGAATTTCTGAAAATCTAAATTATTCAAACTCCAAACTTTTTTTTGAAAATCTTGATAGTTTAAAAAAGTTGAGAATTTTTGAACATGTGGTTTAAAAAAACATACTCAAACGGACAACTGGAGCACAAGTGATGACTTTTCAAGTTCCTGCTAATTTTGGTGCATCACTTCATTTTTGAAATCTTGACTTTTTGAAAAATCCTTACTTCTTTAAAAAATTATGTTAGTTGAAAATTGAAAATATTTAAAAATCTAGATTTTTTCGAATATCGTGACTTATTCAAAAATATGACATTTTAAAAATCCCAACATTTTCAAAAATCTTGATTTTTTTAAAATGCCGAATTTATAAAAATCCTATCTTTTAAAAATCTTCACTTTTACAAAATCACGACTTTTTGGAAAATCTCAAAAATTTTAAAATCCTGTCTTTTCAAAAATCCTAACTTTTTTAAAAATGTCAGTTTTTAAAAAATATTGAGTTTTTCAAAAATGTGAAAAGCCCGGGTCTTTCAAAAATTCAACTTTTCAAAAATCCTAACTTTTTGAAATATTCATTTTTCGAAAACTCAACTTGTTTAAAAATCTGAACATTTTCAAAGTCCCAACATTTTTTAAATGTTGATGTTTTCAAAAATAAAAACTTTGTTTAAAATATAAAAACTTTTCAAAAACTTGACTTTTTGAAAATCCCAAGTTTTTCAAAATACCAACTTTTTCCAAATCTAGCTATTTTAAGGTTTCTAGGTTGAGGGTTTAGGGATTAGGGATTTAATGTTTTTAGGGTTTAGGGATTAGGACTTAGGGTTCAAGGTTCAGGGTTTAGGGTTGAGGTTCAGGGTTCAGGGATCAAGGTTTAGGGTTTAAGAATTAGGTTTTAGGGTTTAGGGTTTTGGGTTTTAGGGTTTAGGGTTAGGATTTAGGGCTCAAGTTTTAGGGTTTGGGGTTTGAGGTTTATGGTTGAGGGTTTTGCATTTAAGGTTCGAGGTTTCATGGTTTACGATTGAGGGTTTAGTATTTAAGATTTAGCATTTAGGGTTTTAGGGTTTAAGACTTAGAATTTAGGGTTTATGAGCAATTAGAGCTTAAGGTTTAGGGTTTATAGGGTATATGACTCGAGTTTAGGGTTTATGGCATAGGAGTCGGGGTTGAGGGTCCATGGCTTAGGGTTCGAGTTATGAGTTTAGGGTTTATGGTTTAAGTCTCTAGCTAAAAGTTTAGTGTTTGGGATTTTGGTTAATTTTCTGTTAATTTTGGCGCATCACTACATTTCAAAATTCCCAACTCTTGAAAATCCAAAAATTTTAAAAATGCTGACTTTTTTGAAATATTATTTTTCGAAAACCCAAACTTGTTTAAAAATAGGAATATTTTCAAAGTTCCAACATTTTTTAAATCTTGATGTTTTCAAAAATAACAACTTTTTTACAATTGCAACTTTTTCAAAAGTCGTGACTTTTTTTAAAATCTCAAGTTGTCAAAAATACTAACATTTTCAAAAATCTTGACTTTTTGAAAATCCCATGTTTTTCAAAATTCCAACTTTTCCCAAATCTATCTATTTTATGGTTTCTAGGTTGAGGGTTAAGGGCTCATGGATTTAGTGTTTAGGGTTTGGGTTTTTGGGCTGGATTAAGTGTTTAGGGTTTAGTGTTTCTTGTTTAGGGCTCGGGGCTCGGGGTTCAAGGTTTAGGGTTTAGGTTCATGGTTCGGGATCAAGGTTTTTAGGGTTTATGAATTAGGTTTAGGGTTTTGGGGTTTGGGGTTTAGGGTTAAGGGATTTTGCATTTAGGGTTTAGGGCTCATGGTTTACGATTGAGGGTTTAGTATTTAGGATTTAGCATTTAGGGTTTTAGGGTTTAAGACTCAAAATTTAGGGTTTAAAAGAAATTAGAGCTTAAGGTTTACGGTTTGTAGGTTATACAGCTCATAATTTAGGGTTTAGGGCGTAGGGGTCACGGTTTAGGGTTTAGGTTTCAGTATTCATGGTTGAGGGTTCATGGCTCAGGGTTCGAGGTTTGGGGTTATGAATTTAGCATTTATGGTTTAGGTCTAGATTTAGGGTTTAGGGGCTTAAGACTCGAGGTTAGGGGTTTAGGGCTTAGGTTTTAGGGTTTAGGCTTCGTGTCTCAAGAATCGGGGTTTAGGGTTTATGGTTAAAGGTTTAGGGTTTAGAGTTTAGGTTTTATGATTTAGGGATTTGGGTTTATGGTTTATGGCTGAGGGTTTAGGGTTTAGGATTTAGTTATAAGGGTTTATGTTTTATGGTTAAGGATTTAGGGTTTTGGTCTTAAAGTTTAGGATGTTGGGGTTTAGGGTTTAAGGAAAATATCAAAAAAATTAAAATTCGTCGTTTAAAAAATCCTTACTTTTTTGAAAATGTCAACTTTTTCAATAATATTGACTTTTTCAAAAATCTAGACTCTTGAAATCCTTACTCTTCAAAAGTGCGAAAAGACCAACTCTTTCCAAAATCTCAACTTTTCAAAATAAGGTTTCTAGGTTGAGGTTTAGGGCTCAGGGGATTTAGTGTTTAGGGTTTATATTTTTGGCTAAGGAGTTGGGGTTTAGGGTTTAGTTCTTAGGGTTTAGGAATTATGGCTCGGGACTAAGGGTTAGGGGTGGGGAATCAAGGGGATTACAAAACTATGTTTTAGGGTTTGGGGTTTAGGGTTTAGGGCTCGGGTTTTACCATTTAGGGTTCAAGGTTTACGGTTGAGGGTTTTGAGGGTTTAAGGCTCATGGTTTACAATTGAGGGTTTAGTATTTAGGATTTAACTTTTAGGGTTTTAGGGTTTAAGACACAAAATTGAGCTTTTAGGAGCAATTAGAACTTAAGGTTTAAGGTTTAGGGTGTAGGAGTCAAGTTTTAGAGTTTAGGTCTCGGTTTAGGGTTAGCCTAAGCATTTTTTAAGGTTCATTGTTTAGGGTTTATTGTTTAGGGTTTAGGGCTTATGGTTTACATTATAGGCTTCATGGCTCGGGCATCGGGGTTTAGGGTTTATAGTTTAAGGTTTGGGGTTTAGAGTTTAGGTTCTACGATTTAGGGATTTGCAGTTTATGGTTTATGGCTAAAGGGTCTACGATTTATGGTTTTGGGCTTAGTGTTTAGGATGTTGGGGTTTAGGGTTTTGCATTTACGATTCAAGTTTTAGGTTTTAGTGTTTAGGGTTTAGGGGTTGCAATTTTGAAAAAATTACGATTTCAAAAATATCCCGATTTTGAAATAGTTAGGATTTCGAAAAAGTTCTGATATTTAAAAAGTCTGTATTTTCAAAGATTTTGAAAGTGATAAAGTCATGAATTGAAAAAGTTCACAATTTTATATAACACGTGATTTTTTAAAATTCGTAATTTTTGAAAAAGTCATTATTTTACAAAAAGTTGGAATTTTGAAAAAGTAAATATTTTTAAAATATTTGGATTTAAAAAAATTGATATTCAAAAGAGTTGAGAATTAAAAATCTCTTCATTTTTGTAATTCCCGACTTATTTAAAAATTATACCTTTTTAAAAAATTCTCGACATTTTCAAAAATCCAGAATTTTTGGAAAATCTAAATTATTCAAACTCCCGATTTTTATAAAAAATCTTGATAAAAAAACGAAATCAAAACGACACCCGAAGCACAAGTTATGACCTTTTCAAATTCCCGCTAATTTTTTTCACATAACTACAATTTTTAAATCGTGACTCTTTTGAGATTATATCTTTTCAAAAATACCAACTTTTTCAAAAATCGCTAATATTTGAAAAATCGCAATGTTTTTAAAATTAAATCTTTTCAGAAATTCCAACTTTTAAAAAATCCTAAATTTTCTAAAATCTAAACTTTATCAAAAATGCCCACTTTTTTGAAATTTCTTACTTTTTAAAAAAGTATATATATATATATATATATATATATATTTAAAATCACAAATATTAAAAATCAAGACTTTTTCAAATATCAAGGACTTTTTTTTTTAAATCCCTATATTTTAAAAGAGTTAAGATTTTGAAACATTGAAACATTTGGTTTTAAAAATCAGAATCAAATGGACATTCGGAGCACAAGTTATGAACTTTTCTAGTTCTGCTAATTTTGGCTCATTATTGCATTTTTGAAATCTTGACTCTTTTGAGATTTGAGATTTTTGAAACATTTGGTTTAATCAAATCAGACTCAAACAGAGACATTCGGAGCACAAGTTATGACCTTTTCAATTTCCTGCTAATTTTTGAGCATCATCAGCATTTTTGAAATCTTGACTCTTTTGCATGATTATAACTTTTTCAAAAATCTTGACATTTTAAAAATCCTAACATTTTCCAACATCTTGACTTTTTAACAATCTTGACTTTTCAAAAATCCAGACTCTTCAAAAATGTGAAAAGCCTAACTCTTTAGAAAAAAGAACTCTTTAGAAAATCCTAACTATTTTAAGGTTTCTAGATTGAGGATTAAGGGCTCAAGGGATTTAGTGTGTTGTCTCCACGAAAACAACTTGGGTTTTATAGCCAAACCCAAAATTTTGAGCTCACACACTTTGTTTGTGTTTTAGGCAAGTTTGAGATTCAAGAAATTAGCTAAAATCATGCCCTTAAGCCGCTGTTTAAAAATCCATGTTGCTCATTTTTTTAATAAAATCCTCGTCTTCTGAGTGCATGTGCACGTAGTGTTTGCCTTCATGCCTCGGTTCGTGAAGGAAATCCAAAATTGGACTCAAAATGATGAAGTTTTCTTCCTCATTGTATTTTTCCACAATCGGGGACGATGGGCATTTCTTTACCGTCAAATTTAGCCTCAGCAGACTCTGGGTGATACGTGGGTCTCTCTTATTAGAGCGGTCTGGTCATACTTAAAAGGCTAAGTAGACGGCTCCACGTGTCACAACGACGCAATTCCAAGGGCAATTCGAGGGACGGTCTTCAATTGAGCGCGAGAGCTTTCAACGTGTTCAGGTATAAAATAAAGGTAAAATCGACTATGGAAGGCTTAGCGGACGGCTCCACGTGTTGCAATGGCGCATTCGAGGGACAGTCTTCAATTGAGCGCGGGCTTTTGTGTGTCCCGGTATAAAATAAAGGTAAAATTGGCTAATTATGGAAGGCTCAGCGGACGGTTCCACGTGTCGCAACAACGTAACTCCAGCGGCAGGAAAGGTTAATTACCAAATCAATGCCTGATCGCCATGTGGTTGAAGGCATTGAAAAGTGAAGGCAGACGAGCGGGCCATCTCGGGGATTTGAGATTGTTGGTCCTCTTTATAAAAAGGCAAAAAGTAAAAAAGTAACTCGCAGCCCCAATCAGGCTACCAAGGAAAAGTCAAAGCTTGAGCTCGCATGAGGAAAAATTCAAAACTTGAGCCCGTAGGGAAAAAGTTAAAGAAGAGAGCCGCGACCCTCCGTACAAACAAAAGCGTGCTACGTGTCCTAGTCAAATCGGAAATTTGATTTTTTGAGCCTTTTTCCAAAATATATTAAAATGTTGAGAAAAAGACCGTGACTCCATTTCCAATCGAAGGTGCCACGTGTCTAAGTTGAAAAGTCAAAGCGGGAAGCCGGGTAATTTGTTTCAAATTGTCAAATCTCTAAAATGCAAAGGGCATCCCCCGTAACCGCTCCAATTCCTTTTTGCCATGTGGACGGCCCAAATTAAAGTTAGAGTAGCAAATCAAATATAATGATTGCTTTATAAGGTCTAGTTTTAGCGCCATGAGCGTTTTGTTCATGATAGAGGAATTCAAAGTGGTGTGAATGATTTGTAATGTTGTAACGGTTTCTTGCCAAGAATATTAGGACTTGTCAATGTCTTTCCGGGGGTTGGCGATTGATTCGAGAAGAGACCGAGTGCTCTTTACGAAAAAGATCGAAAACACCACATTTCTTCTATTCTTCTCTTCTTTCGCCAATTTCTTCCATCCTTAAGCTATGTACAAACTCTTCTCAAGCTTCAATGAGAAAAGAAGGAATTTTATGCCTTTTTATTGAGGAATTAATTGGTACTTTACGATCAATGAGTTTCATTCAGTCTTGTAGCTTCTCCTACAGACTTGTTTCTCTTCCAATTATAAATACATGTAAATGAGACTTCTAATTAGTGTGTGTGGGCATCTGATATTCTACTCATAACATTAATTTCTCCTACCTCCATTCTCACTCCCTTTCCCCTTTTAAGACAAAGTTCTTCTCTAGTGAGAAATTGCTAAGATTGCCACGGGGTTAGTGGAGTGTTCCTATCAGATCTCTGGTCAAAAGGCCACCATTATAATCCACCATTTTTACATGCACATACGGAAGATGCACCATTCAATTAGAGGGACTTAGATTCCCAAGCGTTGGCTTGAAACCCACCAATTTGTCCTCAAGACAAATTTTCTAGCCAACAGATTTTGGCGCCCACCGTAAGAGATTTTGCGATATCTACACCTAAAAATGAACTCAATGTCATATATATATATATATATATATATATATATATATATATATAAGATTCTAAGAGAAAGATTTTTGGAAATTGAATAATCACACGAACTACATGGATGTAAATCATGGCTATTCGGGAAATCCTCCTGTTGAGAGACCCGATTTACTCTTTCACATCGAATAAGACATTGCTTCGATCCGAGAGAAGCCATTCGGGTGATAGACAAAGTGTCAATCAGTACTTCATTGCCATAAGGAGTATGGACTTGAAAGAGGAACATCTTTGTTGAATTGGAAAGATAGAGAAAAATTCCAATACCCCAAAGAAGAGCATAAATCTTCAAGTTGGCTGAGAGAAGATACACCCAACAACCGAGGCAAGAAGGACTAATTGATCCCACATTTGAAGAGCTTGAAAGAGAGGCATTTCTTTGAGGAGGAGATAAGAGCCCAACTTGAAGAAATAGAAAAACTCCAACTAGAAGCAGAAGAAAGAGCAGCAACAATAGCGAGACTTAGCAAGACCGAAGGCTAGAAATGGGAATAGAATGGGTGATCATGAAGCACGCAGGCCTAACGTGCCATGGGGAAGGAATACTTGGTCCACTCGCCCTTCCACAACCACTTCATGACCTCCCAAGAGGCTCAAGAAAGAACTTCCCAAAATTCAAAGGGGATGGTTCTCAACTTCAAGAAGAACATGTAGCAAAGTAATCATCGCTACTTGTGGAGTGTTGGGAGTTGAAGATGAAGATATTTCAGTTAGGCTCTTTGTTGACTCTCTCTAAGAAAAGGTCTGTTGAATGGTTCTACATGTTGTGCCCCAAGATCTGTCACATGTTGGGAAGACATAAGAAGTGCATTTGAACATAGGTTCAAGAGCACATAAGATTTGTAAGGATCTCATTGGTCTAATTGGTTCATATGAAGAAGGAGACCTCTGAATCAATGAGAGATTCTGTAGCAAGGTGTAATAGGTTGATAAGAAGGATCCCAGAAGATGTGGTCCCCCCTAAAAACAACTTGAAAAGGTTCTTCATCGAGTGCTTTTCCACCGAAGTTGGTTTCTTCCTCGAGAAGATGCCAACCAAGAGCATTGAGGGAAATTCAAGATTTTGCTAAAAGAGAGACTAATGATGATCTAATTCTTTACGGAAAAGTGAAAGGACCACCAAATGAGAAGTAAAAAGGCGAGTTCAAATTCAGTCACCACCGATCCAATGTTCAAAAAGATGGCAAATCCTCTGACATGGACCAAGAATTGTTCCACCTCCACGTAGGCTTTCTCTTGAAGTACCACCGATCAACGCCATCGTGACACTAGGGAATTAGAAGGAGGAGCAAATATTGAGGAAATTGAAGAAGAAAGCATGGATGTCCATGAAAACTATCTTGAAATCAAAGAGGTTGGCATGCATAATGGCCTAATTGAGTACATTGATGATGAGGAGCAAGGTGATGAAAAAGCTCTAAGTTTTTCATTTGTTGTTTTCACTCATGCACAATCCAAGAATGGTGTTTCAGCCTCAATGATTGCAGTAGACGATAGGAAGAGCAAAGAAGATTGTTCTCCCAAGCTTCCACAAAACAAAATCATCAACAAAGGATCACCACTACCACCTTCCATGGAATCAGCCAAAGAGAAATTGGACTCACTAGTGGCCAAGGATAATGTTGTTGTGCCAAGTAAGTTTTCGATTCTCCTCTCCACTCAAAAGTTGAGAGTTCAGGGATAAGGGGATTTAGTGTTTAGGGTTTATGTTTTAGGGCTCAAGATTCAGAGTTTAGGGTTTAGTGTTTAGGGCTCAAGGCTTATGGTTCGGGGTTGAGTTTTAGGGTTCGAGAATCAAGGTTTAGGGTTTAAGAATGAGGTTTTAGGGTTTAAGGTTAGGATTTAGGGCTCAAGTTTTATGGTTTGGAATTTGAAGTTTTTAGTTAAAGGTTTTACATTTAGGGTTTAGGGCTCAAGGTTTACGAGCAATTAGAGCTTTGGGGTAAGGGTTTATAGCTCATAGGGCTAAGATTTTAGGGCGTATGGATCGGTGTTTAGGGTTTAGGTCTCAATGTTCATGGTTGAGGGTCCATGGCTAAGGGTTCGACGTTAGAGGTTGCGAGTTTAGCATTTAGGGTTTAGGCTTAGGTATCATTGTTCAAGGTATAGGTTATAGGGTTTAGGGTTAGTCCTAAGGCTTTTAGGGTTCATTGTTTAGGGTTTAGGGTTTAAGGGTCATGGTTAGGGATTTATAGTTTATTCTTTAGGCTTTAGGGCTTTCGGTTTTTGTTTTTGGCTTCATGGCTCAAGGATCAGGGGTTTAGGGTTTATTGTTTAATGTTTGGGGTTTAGAGTTTAGGTTCTACGATTTAAAGATTTGAGTTTATAGTTTATGGTTTATAGTTTAGGATTTAAGGTTTTGGGCTTTGTGTCTAGGATGTTGGGGTTAAGGGTTTAGCTTTTATAACTAAAGTTTTAGGGTTTAGGTGTTGTAATTTTGAAAAAGTCACGATTTCAAAAAAATCCTAATTTTTAAACGATCAAGATTTATAAAAAGTCATGATTTTCAAACAGTCTACATTTTCAAAGATTTTGAATGTGATAAAGTCACGAACTTCAAAAGTTCACAATTTTAAAAAACTTGGGATATTTTAAAAGTGGTAATTTTTGAAAAAGTCACAATTTTATAAAATTTGGAATTTTTAAAAGTAAATATTTTGAAAATGTTAGGATTTTAAAAAATATATTTTGAAAATTTCAGCTTTTTTGAAAATCTCAACTTTCTCAAAATTCTTAGCTTTTTGAAATCACGACTTTTCTGAAATCCCAATTTTCATTCAAAATCTCAAACTTTTCATAATCCTAAATTTTTAAAATCTCAACTTTTTCAAAAACCCTAAAATTTTTGAAATTACAACTTTTTAAGAATTATGACATTCTATCTTTTCTAAAATTGCAAATTGTTTAAAATCTTATTTTTTTGAAGTTCATAACTTTTATGAAAATAATTACATTCTCGTATATCATGACATATTCAAAAATCTAGAATTTTCGAAAAATCTAAATTATTCAAACTCCTAACTTTTTTAAATCCGATATTTTAAAAAAGTTAAAAAAAAAACGTACTCAAATAGACACCCAAAACAAAAATCCCAACTTTTTGAAAATCACAACTATTTCAAAAAGTGCAACGCGTTTTTGAAAATCACAAATATTAAAAATCCCGTCTTTTCAAAAATCCTAACATTTTTTAAAATTTCAAGTTTTTCAAAAATCTAGTCCCTTCAAATATTCAAAAAGCCCAAATCTTTCAAAAATCCTATCTTTTTTCGAAAACCCCAACTTGTTTAAAAATATGAACATTTTCAAAGTCCCAACAATTTGTAAATGTTGATGTTTTGAAAAAAACAACTTCGTTAAAAATTACAACATTTTCAAAAGTTGTGAATTTTTGAAAATCTAAAGATTTTGAAAATCCCGTCTGTATCAAAAATCTTGACTTTTTGAAAATCCCAAAATTTTCAAAATACCAACTATTTCCAAATCTAACTATTTTAAGGTTTCTAGGTTGAGATTTGAGGACTAAGGGAATTTAGTGTTTAGGGTTTATGTTTTAGGGCTCAGGATTCGGGGTTTAGGGTTTAGGGTTTATGGTTTAGGGATTAGGGCTCAAGGCTTAGGGTTCGTGGTTGAGGTTCGGGGTTCGGGGATCAAGTTTTATAGGGTTTAAGAATTAGGTTTTAGGGATTAGGGTTTTAGGGTTTAGGATTTTGCATATAAGGTTTAGGGATCATTGTTTACGATTGAGGATTTAGTATTTAAGATTTAGCATTTAGGGTTTTAGGGTTTAAGACTCAGAATTTAGGTTTAGGGTTTAAGGTTAGGGGCATAAGGCTTTAGGGTTCACTGTTTAGGGTTTAGAGTTAATAGGACTCGGAAGTTAGGGTTTAGGGTGTAGGGGTTATGGTTTAGGTCTCACTGTTCATGGTTGAGGGTCCTTGGATAAGGGTTTGAGGTTCGGGGTTATGAGTTTAGGGTTTAGGGTTTTGGCTTAGGGCTCATGGTTCAATGTATAGGGTTTAGGGTTAAGTTTTCATTGTTTAGGGTTAAGGGTTTAGGTTTTAAGGCTCGGGGTTTATTATTTAGGGTCTAGAGCTTAGCATTTAGGGCTTAGGGTTTAGGCTTCATGGTTCAGGGACCAGGATTTAGGGTTTACGGTTTAAGGTTTGGGGTTTAGAGTTTACGTTTTACTATTTAGGGATTTGGGTTTATGGTTTATGGTGAGGGTTTAGGGTTTAGGATTCGGTGTTAAAGACTTATAGTTTATGGTTTAGAATTTAGGATTTTGGGCTTAGTGATTAGGATGTTGGGCTTAGTGGTTTAGTGTTTACGACTCAAGTTAAAGGGTTTAGGGGTCACTATTTTTAAAAAGTCACAATTTCAAAAATATCCTAATTTTGAAACTTGATTAGGTTTTCGAAGAAGTCATGATTTTTAAAAATTCTGTATTTTGAAGATTTTGAAAGTGATAAAGTCATGAATTTAAAAGCTTCACAATTTTTTAAAAAAGTTTTTTTAAAAAAATTTGTAATTTTGAAAAAGTCGCAATTTTATAAAAAGTTGAAATTTTTAAAATGTTAGGATTTAAGAAAAAAGGATATTCAAAACAATTGGGATTTAAAAATCTCTTTAGTTTTGTAATTCCCGACTTATTTGAAAATTGCACCTTTTTTCAAAATCTTTTCTTTTTCAAAATCCCAACTTTCTCAAAATTCTTTGCTTTTTTAAAATCACGACTTTTTGAAATCCCAATTTTGAAATTCACAACTTTTTGTAAAATAATGACTTTTAAAAAAATCATGACATATTTTTGGAAAATCTAAATTATTAAATCTAGCATTTAGTGTTTAAGACTCAAATTTTAGGGTTTAGGAGCAATTCGAGCTTAGAGTTTAAGAGCAATTAGAGCTTAATGTTTAGCATTTATATGGTTTATGGCTCAAAGTTTAGGGTTTAGGTATTAGTGTTCATGGTTGATTGTCGATGGTTAAGGATTTGAGATTTGGGGATATGAGTTTAGGGTTTAGGGTTAGGCCTAAGGCTTTAGGGTTCATTGTTTAGGGTTTAAGACTCAGGGTTAGGGGTTTAGGGTTCATTGTTTAGGGTTTAAGGCTTAGGGTTTAGGCTTTGGGCTTCATGGCTCGGGGATTAGGGTTTATTGTTTAAGGTTTGTGGTTTAGAGTTTAGGTTTTACGATTTAGGGATATGGTTTTATAGTTTATGGTGAGGGTTTAGGGTTTTGGGCTTAGTGCTTAGGATGTTGGGGTTTAAGGTTTGGCATTTATGACTCATGTTTCAGAGTTTAAGAGTTTAGGGGTCTCAATTTTGAAAAATTCACAATTCAAAAAATATCCTAATTTTGAAACGGTTAGGATTTAGAAAAATGTTATGATTTTCAAAGTGATAAAGTCATGAATTTAAAAATTCACAATTTTTAAAAAACTCGTAATTTTCGAAAAAGTCATAATTTTATTAAAAGTTGGAGTTTTAAAAAATGAAAGATTTTAAAAATGTTAGGATTTTAAAAATAATTAGGATATTCAAACAGTTGGTATTTAAAAATCTCTCCAGTTCTGTAATTTCTGACTTATTTGAAAATTGTAGCTTTTTTCAAAATCTTGTCTTTTTTTAAAATCCCAACTTTCTCAAAGTTCTTGGCTTTTTTGAAATCTAACTTTAGGGTTCAAGGTATAGGGTTCACTGTTAGGCCTAAAGCTTTAGGGTTCACTGTTTAGGGTTTAGGGGTTTAAGTTTTATTGTTTTGGGTTTTTTTTAGGGTTTAGGGTTTAGGCTTCATGGCTCATGGATACGGGTTTAGGATTTATTGTTTAAGGTTTGGTGATTATAGTTTAGGATTTACGATTTAGGGATTTGGGTTTATGGTTTATGGTTTAGGATTTATGTTTTTGGGTTTAGTGTTTAGGATGTTCGGGTTTAGGGTTTAGTGTTAAAGAACTAGGTTTCAGATTTTAGGGTTTAGGGTTTATGGGTCTCGATTTTTAAAAAGTCATGAATTAAAAAAGTTCACAATTTAAAAAAAAAAACTCATGATTTTTTAAAAATTCATAATTTTTGATAAAGTCACAATTTTATTAAAAGTTGGTTATTTTTAAAAGTAAAGATTTTGAAAATGTTAGGATTTTCAAAAATATAGGATATTAAAAATAGTTGGGATTTAAAAATCTTTTCATTTTTGTAATTCCCCCAGACTAATTTGAAAATTGCACCTTTTTTCAAAATCTTATCTTTTTTGAAAATCCCAACCTTCTCAAACTACTTGGCTTTTTAGAAATCACGACTTTTTTTAAATCCCATTTTTCGTTCGAAAATCCAAAACCTTTTCATAATTATGACTTTATTGAAAATCTCATTATTTTCTAAGACCCTAAAATATTTGTTGAAATTCAAACTTTTTCAGAATTATGAAATTCTATCTTTATCTAAAATTGAGTTTTTTTAAAAATCCTAAAGTTTTTTAAATTCATAACATTTTAGAAAATAAGACTTTTTCAAAAATCATGAAATGTTGTCAATCACATCAAATGTTGCTCCAACTACAGAAAGTCTATCAGTAGCTTCATTCTCCTTCACAGGCATGTACATATAATTGAAGGCCTCAAAATCCTCCATGAGATCCCATACCCTAGTCTTGTAATTTTTGAGCAAGTCATTTTTGATAGCATTAAGTCCTCTGACTTGATTGACAACCAGTTCACTGTCACCGAATACTTGTAAGTTCTTGATTCCCAGTTTCCTTGCCCAATGAAGACCTTGGACTAAAGCCTCATATTCAGCAGTGTTATTTGAGCAAGCGAACTGGAATATGAAGGTTGAATAACATCTCATACCTCTGGGGGACACAATCATGACTCCTCCTCCAACTCCTTTTCTACTCCTCGAACCATCAAAGAACAATTGCCATACGTCATTATCATCCTTGTATTCTTGTTTGATTAGGTCAGAAAGGGGCTAGTTCTCTTCATGTAGGCAGTAGAGACCTAGCTCAGATTCTTTCATTTCCCTATAGGAGTGAAAAGAATGAATTTTGTTGGCCCACTCATATAGGGTCAAGTCTGGGATACATCGCTCCTTGGTATCTGTTTCATTAGTGTTTAGGAGGTCTTCTTGATCAAAAGCTTAGCAATTGGCATTGATTGGGCTAGGTACATAAAAATAAATATGATAATCAGCAATAGGTTTAGATCTGATTGTGGCCTTCACCCCATAGCTTGTCCTAAAGAGCATATGTGACCAATTAGTAGACATGTAGCCTCGATTTTGGTTGTGAAGTCTCGGGACGGACACAAAGCAAAATGTGGTGGTATGTCTATGATTGACATGTTTTGTAAAACAATCACATTAGGCAAGCGTGTACGGTGAGACTAAAATCCTTGATAATTCCCACAAAGTGGTTCTGGTACAAATGACCCATCTAATGGACTACTCCTCTAGAGAGGACCTTATATTAGAGACCCAACTGATCAACTATTTGTTTGGGCATCACGAACCTCTTGCCCAAGAATTAATCATATAATTATGCACTAATTTGTCCCCAATAATCAGTGAGACATAAAAGGGAGGGGGTCTCGGGTTTTTACCTTGTGATTCTCCATGGTTCCTCCCAAGCTAAACTGCGTTGGTAAGCACTCTTTCTTGTTAGTTAGTGGGTTGATTTGAAGTTGACCAATCTTGCATGGTGGGTCCGCCCGCCTCGGCGGTGACTCCCATAGTGAAATGTTCACATTTGTCATTTTCTTTTCTTTGCCTCTTCCTGACACATTTCTTTCTTGCACATGGGCTGTTACAATAGGTGCTTGACTAGGTTTTGGAGAGTCAAAATGGACGTGATTGCACTTCCAGGGACCATCACCACTGTATGGGAATCGAGAATGTATAATCTGGAACTTTAAACAGCTTTAACCATTGCGTAGACTTAGCTCATGAAAGCAATGGGTGCTTCCAAACCTTCATTTATTTTTGGAGCAAGGACAACAGAGAGTGTATGTTTTGATGCATAACAATACATAATGAACTCCTTGTTGAAAACGGAGATACAAGAGTTGGTGTTTTGGCAATGGCTTTCTTTATCTCCTCAAATTATGTTTTAACTTCATTATTCCACTTGAAACTTGCTTGAGGCTTCATCATGGAAGTTATATGGTTAGTTAGTTCAGAAAACTCAGGAACAAAATGACGAAGGAAGTTTACCTTTCCGAAGAATGAATGAATGAATGACGAAGGAAGTTTACCTGATATTGCTGGCAGACTTGCTTCACCATAATCTCTGCATCACCTTTGAATCTCAGATTTTTATTCTCATGTCCTCTTCTACATTCATGCCTAAGAGTAGTGTTTCATACTCTGTTGTATTATTTGTATTGTCAAATTGTAGCTTGTAGGCAAAAGAATATATCTCATTGGAAGTAGAGTGTAATACTACACCAGCCCCAGAGCCTACTCTGGAATGACTGCCATCAAACTCCATTGTCCAAATCTGATCTTCTTCTTCTTCCATGAGGAGTGGCAAGGTCTCTTCCTTTTGTGATATAAGGAGGTAGTTCCCTAGCCCACCATCTTGAAAAAGGATGTTAGCTTTTGGATCATCATATTTCCTTCTTTGTGAATTTCATCTTCTTCGACATTGTTAACAACTCCTTCATTTCTCCTTTCTTGGGATAGTTGTAGATGAAATTCTATAATTTTTGGAAAATAATGACTTTTTGGAAAATATTCAAAAATCTAGAATTTCTGTAAAATCTAAATTATTCAAACTCACAACTTTTTTTGAATTTTTTGATATTTTACAAAAGTTTAGATTTTTGAAACATGTGGTTTAAAAGAAAGGGACACCCGAAGCACAAGTTATGACCTTTTATAAAGAAAAGTGAGGCCACTTAAGTGAATAATATGAAAGAGTGAAAACGTGCATTCCCAATGAATAAATCGAATCTTAGAGAGAGGTAGGAGGAGAGAAGAGATAAGTGTACATATACGACAATGAAACTTTCATTTATGAATATATTTCTTGTCATTGGTTATCATATGACTACCCAAGAACAAAGTTATTTTCCTTCAACCTCTTGTTGAATTAAAACACTATGATTGTAACCTCCTCATTTTGTGAGATGTGGAAATAATCCAAAGAGTTGAATAATAAGTGTTTTAAAACCTACTACGAGACTTGCATTATGTGAACCCGAGATTACTTCTCGAATTAGTTAAACACGATGAAACTTTTGTGTGACTTCTAAGATGGTCTAAACCATCTAGTCTCTTGCAGCAAAACTGACCCTAAAAACTCTAAATAAACCACTAAGAATGTCTTCCCCTTTTCATCTACTCATTGTTCAATCAACATTCTTATTTTCAAATCTTCCGGTTTCATTACTTGTTATATCATTGTCACTCTTCTTAGGATACTTAATGTTTGAAATTTAAATTGCCTCCAAACTTAACTATTTGAGCTCCATGGTGATAAAGGCCGATGAGATGAATGGTAAATGATTGACTTTGCAAAGTTTGACCATAATATTAACACTTACTATTTTTAGTAAGTTTAACTCTAAGATATCTATTTTTAGTAAGTGTCTCCATTTAACACTTTTGAGTGTTCTTGAAATGTAAGGAGTAATGGTAACTTAATGAATGAACTATTGCAAGAATTACTATGTATAGATTATGAATCTTGGTAAGACTTACTATTCTTATATATGGGTCTTCTAGTTATTAGAATGAGATGAAATTTATGGTCTCAAAAGTTTCATTATTTTACAAGGATGCTTTTCTCCTAATTTTTTATGATTCTCTCATCTAGATTAGTGGGAAAGTGAAAATTTCATCAAAGAGGGAAAAATAATGAGAGAAAAATCATTCATCCATATCTCCAAAAATATTTCAGCTCATCATGTAATTAATATCTTGAATGAAATATGATTTTATAAAGAATATTTTCTCCAAATTTTAGGAAATTTTGCTCATTGGATCATTAGGAAAAAGAAAATTTCATGAAGGAGGAAATCATATTGAAAGAAAAATTAGACATCTATATCCCTAAAAATACTCCACTTCATCATGTGATAAATGGATCAAATGAAATATAATTTTATGAGGATCATCTTTTCCAAGTTTCATCAATTTGGCTCATTATGTCATCGGGAAAATGTAAATGTATTTTCAATGCTTTGGGAAAAAATGCATTCAATGGCTATAAATTTTTTATTAATAAAATTTGAATAATTGAATCTCATCCCATGAATCCTAGATCATCACAAATGAACTTTCAAGAGTAATTGATTGTTAAAATTTTAAGTGATTTGGCAAGATAATGAGATTTGTGAAAAAAATTAGTTTTTCAAGCATATGAGATCTTAGACACATTCTAACAAACTATCAACATGGGAGAGATATTTTGGAGGGGAAAATTCATTTGAAATTCAAAAAATACTTAAGTGTTAAGAAAGAATCCTTTCCATCTCAATTGTACACCTTAACTCTTTTTTAACCAATTTGAGATAAATCATGGTAAGAGGGGGGTTGAAGTGGAGTTTCACCCTAAAAAATATAGGAAAATAGGTGTAAAGGGACAAAATAGACACAAATATATGCTTTGTATCAGATCATGAAAACTTTCATCATGGGTTTTCATGAGAATTGGCTGCAAGCGGATGAAAACTAGCTCTTAAGGCTCAAAAATTGTTTTACATGTGTTTGGGGGCTAACTAAGAGGGGGAGAACACTATTTTATCACTCATATCCCCCAGCACCTTGGGATGAGGAAAAGGGATTAAAAGAGATTAAAAAAAAGTGTTATGGGTGCATGCATCATGAGGAGGGGAAAATTTGAATAGATCTTGGTTTTTCATGTTTTCCACTTTCTACCACTTCAAGTTGCAACTTATAAGTGATGAAACCAATCCTATGGAAGGCACATGTTTTTTTCCTCCATGTCCCCTTGAAAGTTTGTAAAAGTTCAAGGGAAATTCATCCTTGAAAAATTCACCGAGGGTGTCCACAACATGATGAGGGGGCATATTTCATGTTTTGCACTTTCCTAACACACATGTTGTGGTGTTTTAAGTGAGGAAAGTGAAACTTGTATAGGGGAGCACACTTGATGCAGGATCATCAAAATAATAAGCTACAAATTTCCAAAATTATCTTCTAGTCATAACAAGGAAAATGGATATGGGTCTTAGAGCCATGAGGAAGAATTTATATTGCAAATTTAAGCATTCAAGTAGGGTCAAGATATTCGAAATTTCAAAAATTCATGTTTTACCTTCAAACTGTAATTCCAATTCGAAAAGCATGTAAGGGATCCATGTGGTGATGGGGTTTTAGAGAGTCTAGGTGGATAAAGGTGTGTGAGTGATATTTAGATAAGATATAAAGAGTCCTAGAGTGATTCATAAGGTGTATATGTGAGTCTTAGATGAAAAAATGTTGTAACATGTAATGTATGAGCATGATGAACCTTTAAAAAAGTAGTTACAATTAAATTAAAGATACATAAACGTCGGAAACTCAAATGAAGACGCTAGTAAGCTCCTAGGAATGTGTGAGAAGGAAGGATGATTCCTTGAAGAAAAGTAGGTCCGTGGAGGAGAGGTAAATGAATGAAAGCATAAGTTTTATAAGATAAGTATTTTAATAGATATAAAAATATATGTTTTGTATTAAAACCTTGTCTTTTATATGAATAATCCTGTGATGTGGTTAAAAATTAGTATAAACATTCGGGATATGATGATAATATGGTCAAGATATTCGAAATTTCAAAATTCATGTTTTACCTTCAAAGTGTAATTCCAATTCCAAAAGCATGTAAGGGATCCATGTGGTGATGGGGTTTTAGAGAGTCTAGGTGGATAAAGGTGTGTGAGTGATATTTAGATAAGATATAAAGAGTCCTAGAGTGATTCATAAGGTGTATATGTGAGTCTTAGATGAAAAAATGTTGTAACATGTAATGTATGAGCATGATGAACCTTTTAAAAAGTAGTTACAATTAAATTAAAGATACATAAAGGTTGGAAACTCAAATGAAGACTGCTAGTAAGCTCCTAGGGAATGTGAGAGAAGGAAGGATGATTCCTTGAAGAAAAGTAGGTCCGTGGAGGAGAGGTGAATGAATGAAAGCATAAGTTTTATAAGATAAGTATTTTAATAGATATAAAAATATATGTTCTGTATTAAAACCTTGTCTTTTATATGAATATTCTTGTGATGTGGTTAAAAATTAGTATAAACCTTCAGGATATGATGATAATATGATTTGTGAAGATTTGATTTGTAATTTGAGGATGAACACAAGTTTGCATGTAATTACTTTTGTATTTGCAAGGATATTTGAATGAAATAGGTTGAATTTTCATGGTGAAACACCTATTCTTGTTAACCTCGTGTGTTAAGAGTGATTGTAATGATATTATAATGTTTGGGGAAGATTACCTTGATAATATCTTTCATTTCATGTTTGAAGAACTAAATAGAAATTCAACTATGACTATGTATCATAAAATAAGAAAGTTTTAGACTTCTTACCAATGGTAAAATGGTGTATGTGAATGGATTATAGGGAACAAGATTGTAGAAATAACCTCTAAAGCATGAATGAAGGTTTATAAAATAAAAAGAGTCTTGATTAGTTTAATTGGAGAATGGAGGGTTTGGAATGCCCTGTATCTACCTGTATGCAGTGCGTCGAGTTGATTTTTTGCCATTTTATTTAGTATCATGTTCCATTGTTAGCACAAACTCATAAAGGAGGAGAAAATAGGCCTTTTGACCAAATTATAGAGCCTAAAAATAAAAATATTCATTTTATAAGCAATCACAACCTCTCGGGCTCACATAGAGGTAGTTAGGGTTTTTAGAGTAAAAATGTGATAAAAACCTCTAAACGATGAATCTTAATTTTAAACTTGAAATAAATAAGTTTGATGAAGTCCTTTAATTAATTAATAAGAAATATTGATTTTCTATTGGAGGAATTTGGAGAAAAATGTGACAGTTGACTAACATAGGTAGGCTAACGGTTGTAAGGCCTGGTAAAAAAAAACCTAGGATCTTGGATTTGAGGTGCATGATCCAAATGAAGACCCACTAATTTTTTTAAAAGAGAAGTAAATCCCAAATGGGTGTCTATAAATTTTATAAGTGAGTCTTAAAACCCTTTATAAATAAACTTATGAAGGAAAATGGGCTTGGGATGGGCTAGTTGAGGCCAAGAAGTTTAAAAGGGAAGAAGGGAGATTTAGAGAAGAGAATAGTGAATTAGTTCATGAAATTTAAGGAAAACTATAGTGATGGTAAAATTTTATTGAAGAAGTTAAAATATTGTCTTGGGTAGGTCTAAGATGTTCCAAACATGAGACATGCAAGAGCAATGGTTTTAAGGGGCTATACTGACAGTTTGAGAGGAAGTAAGAGAAGGATGATAAATTTGTTATTTTTTTTTGTCATTTTGATGATTGTTTTCGTGTTGGTTGAGCTATGAAATAGGGTACAAGGAATTTAAGTAATTGTTGAAGGATAAAAAATCCAAGTTTCTTATTTTGGAGCAAGATTGCAAGAAAGTTAGTGAATATGTAAAGGTAAAAGGTAAAAATATGAGGGAGGTTTAGTGAAAGGTGATCTTTCTATTCTTGAAATAACATTATATGAGGTTGTTCACTAGGGTAAATTAATTGTAAAATAATTATAAAGTAGTAAAATATGATAATGGTTAGTTTTAGAAATATTTTAACCATTTAGGCTTCCTAGAGTGATCCTCTTCGCAGAGATATTAGGTGAGGTTACTATGTGAACTCTCTTAACTTATTGAAAGCATAATGCAAAGTGTATTGCTATACATCAAAAGATATTTATCTCTCATGTACCCTTACATTTTTGGACTCCAAAACACCTGGTGAGAGTATCAAAACTACTTGCAAGAGACAATTATTTATGTAATTTTATTTTCATGGCATGTTACTCTTTTGGTTCAAATGTGTAGTTGTAGTGACTTTTACATTATCATGGAGGATTTTGAAGTATTGGACCAGAATTTATATATCTATCATGTGGATAACTCAAAGAGATTTCCATTTCCTATTGTATAACCTTCTATCTCCTCCCAAAAATCAAGAAATATTTATAACAAGGTGATTTTCTTCATTGAATTTTCATTCTCTGTGCCTGACATAACCCAACTTTTCTTGAATCGTTCCCAACATCATTTTCCTTCACATATTTTATCTAAATTTCATTGGATCTCTTCATTTATCTCCTACACAAATCCTAGATGAGTTGATACTTTCCATTTATCTTCTAGGGATGTCCTCATGGTAAAATATGGCTAAAAATGGTTAATTTAGTGCTCTAGAGAGCATTATTCCACCTCAAAGCTAGTATCATCATGAAACCAACTTGGATCAATTTAGTTGTACATGAAGCACACTTGAAAATCATGTTAGTAGGTTACTCTCAGCTAGATTGAAGGTGAAACTAACTTGGAGGAGATGTGTGAGCTGAAGGAAGAGTTCACACTGAACAAGAGAGGTTTTCAAATGGTGGACTTAGTTGTCATGATAAAAAAATTCAATTTTCCATGCTATACATTTAACATTAAAAAAATATTTATTATTGTCTTATACTCTTTACAAAATGTATATGTTTTTCTATCTCTTCTAATTAGAACATGAAATATCTCTTGATCGTAGTTACTAGAATTTGAGTTTAACTCATTAATGCAATTATCCTCCTCATTTTTCTCTGCTCGCTTACCTACAATTTTCAATATCTCTTATAT